>JARYHS010008074.1:49677961-49777000 GCA_031002005.1 Vandiemenella viatica
TTACTTATATTCACGTCTACTACAATCCATACATAAGTCGTAAGATATTACCTACTTGTCAATTTGATGTCAGCTTGTCACATAAATAATTTAGATTAGTGTAGGCCCGTGACAGTTGTTTTGCGTATCGTCACGGGTCTAGAATAGTTGCAAGATTTAGGTTCAAAGATTATGGTAGCTTGCCATGATCTGATAAAGACGGACTTAAAACCTTAAGTAAAGATGAATAAAATCTCATTAACTTGAGAAGCATTAATAGACTTTTAAACACGGAGAGGGACGATCGCGCTTTTGTATACTTTACAAACTTGACCTTGATTGGTCCTAAAAGTTCAATCTGCAAGATCTGAAGAATCACTTTGTTTTTTAATGAGGCTGGGCAAACACCATAGTATAATCTTTGGTCTTAGTGTTTGTAACGCCCAGAGAACTTAATACAAATTCCAGATTTGTAAATAGTTGAACAACGCCGTAGAAATTAGTAGCCAAGGTACTCGATTCGGTAATATATTTGGTCTGTTGTTCACCTTAACTAATCTAATAACTCAAGTACAGCGAACATGAACAAAGACCATTAATAAAAGTGGTCAGTAACATACGTAAAAAGCAAACCGTAATGCATAAAATTTAGTTAAGCAGAACATTAGCGAAAACTTTAATTAAATTGAAATTTAGCCTTGGTGGAATGACAATTGTCAATCGTGATTATAGCAGTGATTATCTATAATTTAAGTTTTTTAAATTTTTATGATATATTTTCATTAGCGAGATGTTACTGAAAATTAGTTTCACGTTTTTTAAACTGTAAATTTTTCCATATTTTTTTAAGAATGAAATACTACGAAAAGAAAACTTGATATATTCTGGCGATTAATTTCATAGCAGTTGCTGAGCTATGAAACTGTGCCCATAACCTCTGATTTCTAAAAATATCGTTGTTGTCAATTTGGGAATGAAAGCTGGCACATGACGTCACCTTCTCCAACCAATAGCTGTCGAGGTGAGTGAGTAAGCTTAGGAAATTATATAGTAGATACAGCCAAGTAAAAAGATACTGTACTCGAGGTACGGTAGAAAAACCTATAAATGAAATGTTTCAACGGATTTTTGTAGACATCAGTGAATTATTGCTTCATCTACCGCGTTCACAAAAACCAGGAGCCGAAAAACATCACAACCAAAATGGAGAGATTTCGAAAGATTCCCATAACATTAAAATTTGTTTAAAATTCGAAATAGCAAAATTTGGGTGAAAACAGAACTTTCTCAATAGTTCTTATGTGAATAACATGGAAAATAGCTTTCTTTTAGCATCTCGCTAAACGCAAACTTGTTATTAATCGTATTGATTCCAAAAGCGTTCACTCTTTCATTAAATTAACCTACAGAAAAGACGCTGTTTTCTTGTTTCTGGTGGGTAATAATCGGCAGTCAGTACAGGGGCTATATGTATATATGTATATATGTTTGTCCTCCATGCCCTCCTACGATGAAATTTGAGTCTTGATCCGCGTCTGCGAAGGTTCTTGAAATAATAATAATAAAAAAACTTCTTCCCCTTTACACCCCTTACACTAAACAAACCCACAGATTTCATTCGATTTCGATGGAAATTTGCTCGCGCATACTTTAAAACAAACAGAAATATATTACCTACATATGGTTTCCAAAAACGCAATTCCCCTTCCCCTTTATATCTCCTCAATTTTTGCCAACGTTCTTTATACCAAGCTACAGTTTTTACCAGATTTTTAAGGAACTTTGCACACATATACTTTAAAACAAATAGAAAAATACTGTCTACATTTGATTTGCCAACGCCCTACTCTCTGCCATTTTAACCTCTTCCCTCTTAATTCCCAATGGTCTTTAAAGAAACTCAAAGCTTGTATCCTATTTCGATGGAACCTTGCATAAGTATACTTTAAAACAAGGAGAAAAATACTGTCTACATTTGTTTACAAAACGAACCCCTCCACAATTTCCATCCCCTTAATTTTTATCGGTGTTTTTTATACCAAGCTACAAATGATACCGTTTGACCGATCATCTACATTTGATTTGCAAAGCCCTACCCCCTCCCCTTTTACCCTCTTCCCACTTAATTCCCAATGGTCTTTAAAGAAACCCAAAGCACACATGTATTTTTTCATAGAAGATTCCGACCCCAAAAGCCACACCCTCTCCGCTTAATTTTTATACAAACCCACACTTTTATCCGATTTAGATGGAACTTTGCACACGTATACTTTTTAAAAAAGAAAAAATACTGTACACATTAGTTTTACGAAAACCCAATCCATCTCTCCTTTCTCACACCTTAATTATTGTAATTGCTCTTTATACAAAGCACTAGTTTCTATCATATTTTGCACAAGTATATTTGAAATAAAAAAATACTGTTTACATTTGGTTTAAAAGAGCCAGCTACTCTCCCCATTTACCCCCAACTCCCTAATTTTTGCCTATGTTTCTTATACATACCCAAAGCTTTTATACGATACTAGCTGATCCGGCAATGCTTCACTATTGCTGGTCTTGAGTAGGCACATAGATTAAATGAAAAAATATTTACTTACTTGTATAAATTTTAAACTGCTGTTTCATTCATTTTCAGTTGGAAAGGGTGAGAGAGGATGCGCTTTGGAAAACATATGCAGGCAGTATTTTTCTGTTTGTTTCAAAGTAAAAGTGTGCAAATTCCCATTGAAATCTGATGAAATATGTGGTTTTGTCTAAATTATGAGGAGGAGGGGTGGGTTTTTTAATTTTTTTTGACAGGAACCTTCTCCGTCATCCCGTCGACAACTCACCAAAGCTACACCGTAAACGGACGAACGGTTTGCGGGTTTGTTTAAATTATGGGGTATTATGGGGAAGAAGGTGGTGGAAAGAGAGGAGAGGGATTGGGTTTTTGTGAAATTAATGTGTACAGTATTTCTCTCTCTTTTTTAAAGTATAAGTGTACAAATTCTTATCTAAATCGGATAAAAAATGTGATTTGCCTAAATTATGGGGTGAAAACGTAATGGGGTTGGAAAGGGGGAGAGGGGATGAATATTCGGAAACCATACGTAGGCAGTATTTTTCTGTTTGTTTTAAAGTATAAGTGTACAAATTCTTATCTAAATCGGATAAAAAATGTGGTTTGCCTAAATTATGGGGTAAAAACGTAATGGGGTTGGAAAGGGGGAGAGGGGATGAATATTCGGAAACCATACGTAGGCAGTATTTTTCTGTTTGTTTTAAAGTATAAGTGTACAAATTCTTATCTAAATCGGATAAAAATGTGGTTTGCCTAAATTATGGGGTAAAAACGTAATGGGTATGGAAAGGGGGAGAGGGGATGAATATTCGAAAACCATATGTTGGCAGTATTTTTTTGTTTGTTTTAAAGTATAAGTGTACAAATTCCTATCTAAATCGGATAAAAAATGTGGTATTGCCTAAATTATGGGGGTGGAAAGGGGGCGAGGGGATTAATATTCGGAAACCGTATGTAGGCATTATTTTTATGTTTGTTTTAAATTATAAGTGTACAAATTCCTATCTAAATCGGATAAAAAATGTGGTTTTGCCTAAATTATGGGGTTTTATGGGGAATAGGGGGTAACTTTTTCGATTTTTTGTTTCCATAGGAACCTTCGCAGACGCACACTCGAAAACTCTCCAAAGTTTCATTGCAATCTTATAAATGGTATAGGAATGCATAGAAGACGAACAAACCCACAAACATTGATTTTTATATATAAGATTGATGGAACTTCACTCAAGCATTCTTTAAAACAAACAGAAAAATACGGTCTAATTTATTTTGCAAGGACCCAACTCCTCTCCACCGTTACCTCCCACCTTACTTTTTGTCAATTTTCTTTATACATACTCGTACATACATTTTTTATCCGATATCTATGGAACAAACAGGAAAATACTGAACACATTTGGTTTCAAATCCAAACTCCTCTCTCCCTTTACTCCTTCCTCTCTTAATTTCCAATGATCATTACACAAACTCACAGTTTTTATTCGATTTGAAAGGAACTTTGCACATGTATACATTAAAGGAAAGAGAAAAATACTGTCTACATTTGGTTTACAAAAATCCACCCGATTTTCCTCATCACCCTAATTAAGTAAAATTTATACTTGAAACTATTCAGTTTTTTGCAAATATCTCATAAACGGTGGGGAAATTAACCAAAGTACAAATCGATATTCCTAGAGTATACATTTCCTGTTAAACAGCACTAGACCTATTCCGATCGGACAACGCTGACCAAGAAATTCGAACTTGAATTTTAAAACTTATTTTAAAGTTTTTGTGACAGCACACAAATCTACAGTTTTTAAATGAAGTTTTCACACATATTCTTTAAAATAAGTTAAAATGATGTTTACCTTTAGTTTACAAAACTGCACCCGTTCTCCCCTTTCACACCTACTAAGACTGATTTACACGTGCGACTTTTCCGTGTTTAGGATACTCGTATATCTCCAACACTAACCGAGAGATTGTATATATGCCGAATACAATCACAATAAAAACATTGTTTATCCAAGACAGTTTCAATTAACTTGAAATTGAATGAAAAAGTAATTAAAATTTATTTGCTAATATCTAATTTGAAATAAATACAAACTTTCATTTAACCTCAAGTCCACCTATAGTGAAGAATTTCCGAGGTAGCTAGTAGTTAATAAAAAGGATGCATGTAAAACTGCTTAGTCGATTTCATTGACCAATAAGGAATACAGATTTTTTTGTTGAAATTTTGTGTTTTATTATTCTTTGAATAAAAAGGATGGCGTTTTACGAAAAACATATATTATACTTTAATCTTTACAACCTTTAAAATCATGTACTAAAGTGATAGGTGTTGCTAGGAATAATTTCTTGCAAGAAAGTAGTGATGAAAAAGTACGCTTATATTTTTAAATCCGATTAAACTCACAAAATGATGAATCTCGGAATCAGTTTCAATCGCAGTCGGCCCCGAATGACGCACGCATCTCGCTAAATGAGGCAGAGGAATATGCAAATAAACTGCGGTTCCAATTATTTTGTGCGTGTTATCAGAAGTCAATTAGATTTCATATTATTTTTTGGGATTGCATAATAAAATATGGAGAGACATGCTATGTGTTGATTTCAGTTAACCCACAATATGGCGCATTCACCTTTCAGTCGAACCGCATTGCAAATATGCAATTATTAACAGTATGCGTTTATATAGTGACCATTAAAGGTTATTTGTTTCTATGAGAGCTTAACGAAAATACTAACAATATTTCAATTGATACACACAAAACTCAGCGTTTAAAGAGACAATTGCTCATAACAGAAGAAAAACACTTAACCGTCTTTCTTTTAAAAATATTTTAGATTTTTTTTTTTTTTTTTTTTTTTTTTTTACAAGCGACGAAGGAGTAAGCACACTTTGAGAAATCGTGAGAGAAATGGTTCTATTGAATAGAGAAATGTGAGAAATGTTTAATTAGAAAAACGGGTTAATTTCTAAACTTTTAGTTTTAGTATCCATTTATAATATTCTAACCAAATTTAAATAAATTCCACGTGATTTATTGTACCCAAATTCACTTTTCGAACAGTTTATTCAAGGATATGTTTTTCAAATAAAATTTAGAAATTCCTGTATCCGTTTTAAGTTCTAGCCCCGACGAATGGTTTGAGGTTATTGGTAGTTGGACTATGTAAGACATGGGCCGAGAAGGCCCGGCTTTGACAAATGTTAGTAACAGAATTTTCAGAAGCAATTGCCATTATAATAATTCGCTCATTTGCTGCAACAACGTCATAACTAAAAAAAATCACAATATTTCAAAAGACGTATACGAAGTTGAAAGTCACAGTGTTAAAATCGTCGCTGTGGTACTATCTCAAAATTCATATATTTTTAGTTTTGACGTTGTTTCAGCAAATGAGCGAATTATGTAAAACCAAGTTCTGTTTTTGTGAAAAATGCTACCAACATTCGGATTCCGCGTTAAGTTGTAAATAGCTTTCTGAAAATATGTTAACCGTGAACAAAGACGAAATACGCAACATACAGTAGTGTAGGCTTAGCCAGGGAGTTTTATAGCCTGATTCCTGTGTGCCGTTGAACTAGAGATGGTCTGATGGTGTTCTTTATTATTCATGTAACTATTGTGAAATTTCTGATTTTTTGTTGCATATCGGTTTTTAGGGTGTAGCTGAGGTTGTAACCTAGGTATTTAAATTTTGCTACTTGTTCTTTGTTTAATACAACCCGTTATTATTTTGGAACTTATAGATCAAGCATTATTGCAGCAAGAGCTGAAAATTGAGGACAAAAAAAAAAAAAAAAAAAAAAAAAAAAAAAAAAAAAAAAAAAAAAAAACACGGGATAAAATTATATCAGCTAAGAAGTTTTATGTATCATTGGTTTTTAGGATGAAATATAATCGCGGTATAAAGATGTGTGTAGTAAACTATCTGTTACCGTGAATTCGTATGTGTTGACTTAGTATTTTATTGCTAGAATTGGATATAGAAAGATTAAAGTTACGTATAGGGATACCGAAAAGCACAGAGTTTTCGTAATATGGTCATTCTACCTTTGAACCTGACTCTTAATAGACTTTTAGGTAGACAAAAAATAATAGTCTGATGTATCGCAAATCCATATCAATGCTATATAATAAAGTTTAAAAAAATATATAGGTCCATGATACCCCGGGCAAGCCCAAGGCACCACAGGGCACTATAGGCATCGAGTGCCTCTCAGCCCAAAGGAAGCGGATAGGATGAAGGAACGGGAAGGAGTTCGGTCATGGTCTGTTAGAGAAACCATCCCGGTATTCACCTGGATTGATTTCTGGAAACCACGGAAAACGGAAATCAGGATTGAAACTTGCGTCTGTGCACGAAATTAATGAACAGATCATACAAAATAAAGCCTGAACGACGGTTATAATATTACAAAGACACTCGCTATCCGTCTGTTTGTCACCATTCGGTAATTTGAAAATTTCATGAAAAAAAATATTTATCCCGAAAAAGTATCCTGTATCATTCCTAATGATACGTAGTAGTTTCTTATCAAATTTCATTAATATCGGTTTAGCCGTTTAGTCCTTAAAACGTAACATATAGAGAGGCGGAGATACTATCGCATTTATTTTTTTTTTTTTTTTTTAATAGCATTCGGCTACTGGGCCATACAGCCAGCTCAATGTGATTTGTTGCTACCAAGTATTGACACAAGGACACTACAACACGGACAAGACATTCACAGACACAACACTATACACCCATGCCCTCGGCCGGACTCGAACCGGCGACCTTCGGTACGCGGAGCTAGCACTCTAGCCCCTACGCTACCGAGGCCGGCTACTATTGCGTTTATAATATTGGTGTAATGACGTGTTCACGGGTGTACCGCCGGATTGTGTTGCCAGCCGACCAGTACAGATGTTTTCGCAACTTAGGAAGACGACGGAGCTAGTCGTCGAAATATCGTGTTATCACAAAACCATCCGGTGGTACACCCATGAAGACTTAATTGCATTTATACGCCAGGAAAGCCTCCGTACTTACAATATTGGTGTAGATCACTACTTCGTGACTGACTGACTTAGCTTTTCACGTTGTGCTGCGTGGTCGAATACTCATTTTCTCTTAGAAAGTACGTTCTCTCGGAACAGTATACATTCCGCGACATCCCGCGAGTCATCCACGGTTGGAATTCACTCGCTTCACTGTCGAGTACCTACGCTCGGCCAAGAATTTACTTTCCTTGCTCTATGGCGAGCTGGTGGACAGTTAATATGACAATGTAAAGCTGCATAACTGGCATAGAATTTCCCCGCATAGTGACAGTAGTTATTTGGACGGACTATTACATCATAATAATGATGATAAATGAGATACGAAAGAAAAAGTAAAGTCAGTGCCGAATTGTGCAGGAGTTAAGGCAATGCGTTTAACTATGCACTTGGGGGGGGGGGAGGTTCCATTAATTACTTGAGGTGTTTTTCCGGAATTCCGGACCGCCCCCTCTGATGAGATTCGGTGGAACCCTTTTCCTAAGATGACGTGAGAGTTTTTTTGGACGGGAATCCTCCCCCCCCCCACCGCCCCCCTGTACGACCTCGTATTTTTTTATTCCTTTTTTTAGGTCTCCTTTATCCGAGGGCTGATATATCCTCCATAAAAGCGATATCCGCGACGTTCCTAGACCTTATACTCCCCCCCCCCTAAATTGACAACCGTGACGTTTGTGGACTTTTTTTTAATTTTCCTTTACCCAGCGTGGTGTGTGAGCGGTTAGCGTTCTGGCCTCGCATTCGGGATGACGCCGGTTCGAATCCCCGTCCCGGCATCCCGATTTGTGTTTTTCCACGATTTCCCCAAATCACTCCAGGCAAATGCCGGGATGCTTCCTTCAAAAGGCCCATGGAGGAAGGAAATATATGGAGACGACGCAAGAGACCTTCACCACGCATTGAAGTGAAGCAGGGCGGAGGAGGAGTGGGGGGGCATGGCCGAGGTGGAGGGGGCATGGCCGCTTCCATACAGACACGGGGAATATGTACAAAAACCTCAAGGGGACTCTAGGATAAAGGTGACGCCACAATCTGGTGATGGATTATTATGTAACTCGATATGACAAATAAAAAATGAGGAATAAATTTTTTTGATATCCTGCTTAGTTTTCGAGATATTCTGTCCCAAATGTGAAATGGTTTTGGTTGAAATTCAGAAGAAAAAATTGGTCAAAGTCAAATTTGGTGATGGATTCTTATTTAAAAAGACGAGACAAATGAAAAATAAAGAATAAAAATTTTCGATATCTCACCTAGTTCTAGAGATATACTGTATCAAAAGTGAGGTGTCTTGAGTTGAAATGGAGAAGAAAAATTTCGCAAAAGTCAAATTTAATGATCGATTCTTATGTAACACGACGAGACAAATCGAAAATAAAGAATAAAATTTTTCGATATCTTGCTTAGTTTTCGGGATAAACTGGGAACATCGCAATTGTTTGGAAGCGCAATATCGCCGCTGCCGCCACTGCGCATGCGCGAGCCTGATTCACCAATTTAACGTCATTTCTCCTCCATATATTTCCTTCCTCCATGAAAAGGCCATGGCCGAATTCCTTCCCGTTTCTTGTCCCTAGTCCCATCTTGCCTCTAATGACCTCGACGTCGACGAGGCGTAAAACCATAAGCAAAAAAAATCTACTGTCCTTAAAGAATTTCCGCCGTCGACCCCCACCCCCTTTGGTGAGATTACGCCGGATCCCCCCTACCTCCCCTATTTCACCTCACGTAATTAATGGACGCGCCTTTGAGACGCTGTTGCATTGCAGAACACGTCCGTGCTCTAACTGTCTGTAGGTCCCTGCTGAGTACGTGCGTGATGCCTAATACGAAACAAACCGTAGACGTCGTTATGAGCGACCCCTCGTGCAGGGTGTCTCCCCCAAATCAGTGCGCGCACTGTCCGTCGTTAAGGCGATGCGGACATCTGGGAGCTAATGGCCGCCGCGTGTTAACAGCGGGCCGTTCCTCAGGGGGCGTCACGCTCCGAAGGGAGATCCACTGTGCGTCAGCGTCACAACACGACAGCTAATGGCGCTCCCTATCATCCCTCCATAGCGGGCTGAAAAGTTCACAGCATCGACTATACCTGCGGATGTCGATTATATGAAATCCACAGAACTGAGGAGGTCTAAGGCCACTTTGCACTAAAATCAGTCTCTTCTCTGTGTAAAGCCAGCTCCTAACGTATAGTCTCAGTCGTGCGCCAACCTGTTTTCTTGACTGTACCTCTCCTGTCATTGTGATCTACGTACATCAGCGGTTCCCAACCTTTATTGGTAAACGACCCACTTTTATGTAAAAAAAAAAAATTCGCGACCCACCTAATATCAGAGTCTATCTAATACCAGAATGGGATCTGTTCTATGACCTCAATACGCTATCGACTATCCTATCCTACGAAAAGGCAAATTTTCGTACAAAGGATGTAATATCAACAAAAACAAGAACTGCAAATACATAAAACAACAACCATATCATAAACCGGGAGACGACTGCACAGACCATCACCCCGTCAAGTTGACTGCTGAAATTCCACGATTAGAAGTAACTCGAGCAGCATACTATGATGCACTGGTCTGCCAAGTCACCTTTTGGTGGAAACCACCTGCAGACCCGATTTTAGTGGTTAATTGGTAGGTTTATCATTGTGTTTTACTTCACCCAAATGTAAGAAAATATTGAATACTGGGAGCCGGAAAACACAATGGTAAACTTACCAGTCAATCACTAAAATGGGATTTGTAGGTATGACTTGGCACATCAGTCACATTTTCCTGCTTTGCTAATAACGGATAATTGGTAAGACGCTATGGTAGACTGTTTGTTGGCCTGACACTGACTTTTCCATTGTAGATTTGGTCGAGATATAATGTCTATTTTATTTTGAAAGAGTTCAAGAGGCTTATCTGTGTACTCAGGATGATTAGTTAACAAATGCCTTGCAAGTTTTGATGGCTTCATGTTTTCATTGGAGAAATTATCACAACAAATCACGCACTGAGGTATTGGCTCCTCTTCATTACCCGAAAACACAAAACTGTATTTCCAATAATCCGGATAATACTTTCGCAGATACGTCTTTTGCTTTTTCTTGCTGCCTGCATTGTAATTACAAATACTTGGTTGTGGTTCAGTAACATTTTCAAACATATTATTACTAGCAGTGAAGGTTGAAGTTTCCTCGCCATCTGGATACTCTCTTTTACGGCACGATCCAGTCCTCAACAAACTTTCCATTATCACATTAAATCTGCTCTCAATCAAAACAAAACGCAAACAACTCACTCTCACAAGCAGAGAAAGACTGTTTCGATCAGAGACTTTGGTTTCGATTCAAACATAAACAAGAAAATGACAATGAGAGAAGTAAAACTGCCGGTGGTATGCGCGCCACCACCTTAGAGCGGGGCGGGAGAGGGGGTGTTCAGGGGTTGCCATAAGGATTGCGCGATTACTGCCGTTGCTATATCTCACAACGTGGTTATTGCATAATACCTGCTGAGTGTTTAAGAAAACTTTTTTTCTCTCACAAAGTTTGAATTTAAGCTAGTAGCTTTCATGATTACTGCACTTGTAAAATATCGTGTTATATTTTTTTTTAAATAGATGAAATAAAAGATATATTTTGGGGGCAAAAACGTCGATTGTTCCGCGACCCACCAAAACACCTGCCGCGACCCACCAGTGGGTCGCGACCCATAGCTTGGGAACCGCTGATCTACATACATTAAGGAGCTAAGTATTCGCCTGAAGCATAATTGTACGGCTGTTCACTTGTTATCTAGTAAACTCAGACAGAAACTACGTTTATGATCATCCAGATAGTCCCAGATCAGCCTTTCCACCAAATTAGTGAAACACTCGTATCAGTTGAAGCAAGTGGTCTCAAAGTGATTGGCTGTTCTCTGCGCTTTCCCAATACAAATAGTCAACCGTTTGCGATACGGATCCCAGTACTAAAGATGAGGACTGAAGAATGTTCCTTAGTATATCGGTTTACGTACGCAACTCCAAAATTCGTCTAAAGACTGAGTTTGGTGGGTAAGTAGTAACGATCTGGTCTGGCATTCGGGAGGACATGGTTCAGAATACGCTTTTCCATCGTTTCCCGGAAATCATTTTAGGCAAATTACTCAAAAACCCTTCATAAACTTCCTTTCCATTACATCCCTGTCCACCTGTCCTTTTACTTTGACGGCTCTGATAACATCGACGGGGAACAGCTGTAAAGCCCTAAGCATAAAATCTACCCACGAATCTCAATCTAATTTGCCATTAATTACTCCAAGACGAAATATCATCAAAATTGTTCTGAATTTCTAAACAATAAGTAAAAACACTTTACTACCTTATAGAAAACACAAATAAATTTACAAAAACTCTCGGAAAACACATATTAGTCTGTCTGTAGATAGTGATGTTACCAAATTGGGAGTTAAATTTTCGTTTTTGTTGTTTTTTTTTATTGTTTTTTTGTATTCGTTTAGTTTTTTGCATGTTTTTTGTGTTGTTTTGTGTGTTTTGTATGTGTGTTTATTTTTGTTTGTTTTTTACATTAGTACTCTAAGACTTTGAAATCTTATAACCCATCTATCTCAAGGATAAGTTATGGCCAAGAGAGATCAGTATCCGGTAGCACAACAAATCACCTGGCCTCATCCATGTACTAACTAGAAGGCAGTATCGAATCTTAATGATTTAGAGTGCCAGCTTCACTGCAGAACGTATCACTGAAACAGTGAAAATCGAAAACCACATTCTTTCATTTTACTCTGAAGTAAGATGAACTGAAACGAGAAACATTTCATATAACTTTATGTATATTTAGTGAAAAGTTATCACAATCGCCCGATATTACGACATATGATAAAAAATAAAAGGCGGCCTGTAACACAATTTAAAAAAAGGATGGATGTAGATACTGTTACTCGCATGATCTATGAACATAAGTTTTTAGATGGCTGTTTCTTATGTCATCACTTCTACACTCATATTAATGTATTCATTGTGTACGTTCACCAGTCTGTAACCTACTCTAAGCTCATAATAAATGGATAGGATGAACGCAACTAATAACACAGCAATTTTTTTGTAAATAATTCCGTCAAAAACAACTGTTTTAGTGAATTTTGTTTTTATTTGATTCCCCAGCGCGTTTCGGCCTTGTGGTGTAGGGCATCTTCAGTAGCTGTAAAGTTTTTTTACATGTATTGTTACAATAATTATCTACAGCACAACTCTTTATAAATATATATATATGAACACCCTGTACTCACAGCTATATTGGTAATCCTCACATGTCGGTCTGGAACAGCACTTTACACACTTTCACATCACTATTCATTGCAGTTCATTATGTGAGGAGAACCAATTTAACTGTGAGTATTGTGAGTATATATATATATATATATATAGAGAGAGAGAGAGAGTTTTACTGTAGATAATTATTGTTAAAACACTTTGCAGTCACTGATGATGCCCTACACAACAATGGCGAAACGCATCTGGGAAATCAAATAAAACCAAAATTCGCCAAAACAGTTGTTTCTGACGGAATTATTTATAAAATTATTGCTCAACAACTGCGGAAATATGGCCTATCAGCAGACTAATAACACAGCAACCTAAAAATACGCTCCTACGCATCACTGCGTGATACCACCGTTCCGTACACGTTCCTCCAGGCAGATCGTTCTACTATCACTGACTACTCCCATTATCTCTGTCCAGCAACATTACTGTCCATCGCCCTGCGATGTTCCAAAACAAATTCGCCGATATACTTAAATCTCCTTGTTACGCTACAGGCGCCAGTGCCAATAACATATTTAATTATATAGCATCACTGTGTACAATTACTCTTGGCAATTTTAAAGAATGTCTGTAAAACATATGCACTTCGATGGGTGTGAGGTAACATATGGGACTAGGCAATCAGCAGACCTCTGGTTCGATCCCTAGTACGTTAATCACGGTTTCAGCTTTCCACGGTTTCGCATGTATAAATTCCTTACCATGTGTTACCAGCAATCCTGTACCGGCTTCAATCACCTCAATATCAACGAGCCACAAGGTACTAATGAGATAGATGCGGAAGTATTTTTTTAAAAAAAAAAAAACACCATTTGGCATTTGTCGTCTAGAAACAATGTAACCACAGACAACCCTTATCACCTCGTAAACGATCAGAGATCTGCATCCTTTTTTTTTCCCGCAGTGAGATTAAGATGGAGGGAAGGAGTGGTAAGCTCAAAACCTATTTTTTTATGGCTTTAGCCTAAGGTTAATTTAGCCAGGTATATAGGAATAATTTGGCTATCCTTTATTTGAAAATATGTCTGCTATATATGATTTTTAGTTTTTGACACATACTTGTATAGTAGTTTACAGGATTTTTTATTGGGGTAGGCGAGAACCTGCATAAGAGATTGTATATCTCTAATCTGTAGACCTTCTTCTAGATACGCCTGTCTTTCGGCTTGGTAGTTGATACATCTCAGCATGAAATGGTATATATCCTCCGTCTCTAAACAGTATGTACACATTGGGGAGTCAACTTGTTTCATAATGAATCTTTTGTCGTTTAGTAGGGCATGGCCGGCTCTCAGACTGTTTATGCAGCTTATCTCCTTTCTGTTGAGGTCCAAACGGTCGCACCAAGGTTTGTCCTCGATTGTATTTATTATCGCTCGGTACCATCTTCCCACTTCCTGCCTGTCCTCCCGCCACATTTTTTCCCATTCTGACTTAGTGCAGGAAGATATTATATCCTTATAGTCAGTAAATGGGACGGGGATGTGTTCCTTGTCTTTGGAATTTAGTTGTTTCCTTGCCGTTGTATCCGCGCTTTCATTGCCCACTATGCCGACATGACTGGGTACCCATTGTATCCTGACATCTATCCCTTTTGCTGCGCTGCTCCTTAATTCCTTAGCAAGCTCAAAACCTATTACTTCAAGCATATATGAAATGCAGTATGACGATAGACGGCAGCATAATTTTGTTCTGTATGGAGGAGTGGGAAATATGTATAAATTTTCTAATACTTTGGGTTGAATGATTTGGTATTAAATGTATCAGGCGCTCTTGGTTCCTAGTGTCTATTAATTATATAGAGGGTTGTAGCATCATTGGTCGAGTGTATTTATCATAATAGAGATTATACTCAAATTGAAACATGATTTTTAAGTTAGTTGTTCATTTTCATGTTAACACCTTAATTTTTCACCGACTTCGCTGTATAAATGTGCTAAAGCTCATATTTATAAACATATTTATCAGTCTGTTGCACATAAAGTGACGATGACCAAGAGGAAACACATATTTTGTTTACAGCCCCTTACTTTTTTATGGAATTGATCTCTTGCAGTTTTTTCGGCAGGAGGAGGAAAAAAGTTCGTAACCTAGACGAGCAAGGATGATTTATTTAAGTATTTTCTGATCATAAAACACGTGTATCCATAATGAGGAAAAATATGGAGCCTCACCAACCGCTTTTTGATGTTCTGGGAACCGAAAAAGGAAAGGCATTTTAATTAATAAATAAAATTAAAACTGTGATATAATTGGATGTTTTCCGCAAGTCATGTTTAATTGATATGTAATTTAAAATTATGTTATATCTTTCTTTATTAAAGTATACTTGTTTAAACCTTTTTCTAAAAAAACGGGCGTGAAAATTAGTTTCGGTTTTTACAGTGGAACAGGACTGTTTCTGCTATATATTCATTGCTATGGCCTCATCTCTATTACAAAAACGTTAGTCTTTATCATTCCAGTAATCACTAAATTAAAAAAGAAAGGTTGTGGCTTGTGAATTTGTCTTGTGTCCTGAGCTTTCCGATCCTAGTGTGTGTATTAAGCACAATACATAATTTTTAAAACGAGTTTCTTTGTCGCCCCGTGCAATTATCTGCCATATGGTGTACGTAAATAGAAAACACACTTAAATAAAGAAATATGAAAGAAATTATATCAGGTTTAACAAAAAAGTATTTTTACAGCATATTTGATATCCGAATCATGTAGTTATCTGTCGCTTGTTACGTGTATTTATCTTGATGAAAAAATTGTATTTTGAATAATGAAATCGGTTTAAACTAGTCATCAGTGATGTTTTTACCAAATTTTCGGAGATTTTACTTTTAATTCCTTTTTTAAAAAATATAATAAAATAAAAGAAAAAACCGTAGAAATATTCTGATTAGACAGATTGCCAGCGCGCAATTAAAACCCATAAGTTATACTTTAAAAAGCCGAAAACAAAACCAAACAAAAAAAAACCGTTACAACAAACAAACAAACAAAAATAATTTTTGAACTCCAGTTTTTCACTTTTTATGTGACTTTGACAAACGGACATAAGCGTAAGTTTATAAAGTTGCCGCCTTTCATTCGTAAGGAACAGGACCAAAAACTACTCTGCTGTGTGCTAATATTATAGCATCAGCTTCTATTTTTTCCGTTGCTTTGATTTTTTTTTTCTGTTTTGTCTGGTAAAAATAAGAATCTTTTCATGAATCATTAAAAGAATCTATCACGAAATAAGATAACCAGCTAATGCTATTAGATCATAGAGAATATTACATGAAGAAAACATATTCCATTCGAATTTAAAGTCAGCATAAATACCAAACAAAACTCTTCCACTGAATGGGATTCAAACCAGGGAACTGACGATCCCCTCCATAAGGCGTATTAATATTATCCACAAATATGGATAGTTGTACACTTAATTATGTAAGGTGCTTCCAATAATGCAGAAAGTATACTTACGACAAAACATACCATCGGCACGTAAGTTGATGAGTAGAGTTGCAAATATTCGCGACAGGTAAAACGGCCACCATAGTATATTGTTGTTCATGTTTAGTATTGGTAGGTTTTGTGTTGATCTATACCATTATTATAAAGTAAATGCGAAAGTAACTCTCTCTATCTATCTCTCTGTCTGTTAGGTTTCTTGGGCTGAACGACTAATCCGATCGTGATGAAATTTGACAAGCAGGTGCAATTTGGCATTAGGATGGACATAGCGTACTTTTGTTGCATAAATAATACATGTTGTAATATAATTTTGAAAAACTGCCTAACGGCGATGAACAGCGGTCTGGTAGCTCAGTGGTTAAAGCGCTTGCTTACTGATGTTCGGAGCGCAGTCTCCGGTTCAAATCCCTGCGGAAGCAATGATTTTTAGAAATTGTTTTTGATCGTATGGGTTACGCCTGGACCATCGGTTGTTCGGACTCCATATTAAACTGTAGATTCTACATATTTAGGGGGCAATGCGTGGCAAATCGCAGGTGGTATATCAATGCTGTAGGTGTACACCTTTTTACGTTACAGGTGTATTGATACATCAAGGGTTGTTTCTGTAGCAGTCAGTGTGTGAGAGAGAAAACTGCACTAATAGTAATATAAATGTGCCGGTAAGTCTCTGTCCTTTTGTTCCGTTTTGACGACTAAATGGCTATACCGTTATTGATGGAATTTTACAAGGAAATACTTTGACTCTGTAGGAACAACACAGGACATTTTTTTCAATATGAATAACAGTTTTAGTCACGAAATTGACAGAACTTTTCGAATGGTGACAGAGAGTCAGATGCATATATTAGTCTGTAATGTTACGTCGGTTGTTCAAGTTGTGCTTCTCGTGCAGTGTGTTAGTATATGATTTGTTAATAAATTTCGTTTAGATACAAAACGTATTATTTAGTATAGATGTCGATTTTCTCTCTACTGTTGCTTTGTGTCTGCTTAAATGTTTCTGGCACCAGTTTATTTTGTCCTCTTTTTTAACATGCCTTGCGGGCGTAAACTGGCCTAAGTTGTAGCTCTAGCAGAGCACGAACAGCTAAAGTTATTAGAAACCAAGAATCTGATTCTCAAGCTGAAGAAAGAAGAAAAGACGAAACTGCAATAAAGCGGCCCATAGTCAATCCTCCCAAATCACCGCACCTTCGTTTGTTTTTAAATATGTTGCAAATTGATTCTCTTCAAGTTGTGCGGAAGAATGATATAGTGATGCACTTCCTGTCATATTATACCGACTCAGTGTTGTTTGGTAACAATCCTACTTTACTAACTGATTTCCATGTTTAATTCTGGAAACGAAATTTTTAATCCACGCGTGCGAAGTCGCGAGTACCAGCTAGTAGGTTATATAAGGGGACGTGAATAGGGTCATATATTGAGTGACCACTGTGAAGGACACAGATACTCGTGGGAGAAAGTGTTATCACCTGACAGAATCTGAAAGAGGAATCAGTGTGGGTGTCCATTTGGCCGGGTGGTTAAATCATGCAATATTCTGATCTGTGCAGCATTGAGGCGTAGTTGGACTGCATGTGATAGTGAAGGTAAGCATACTCGTCGTCTAGGTTCCGGTCGACCACGTCTGACCACCACAATAGAGGATCGCATCGTTATGCACCAAATACACCGTAACCTCTTCACATCGGCGCCTGTCATCCAGGAACAAGTAATGGACTTCTTGCGATATTCTGTGCCATTCCGCAACACTGGTCGGAAATTAGCAGCAGCCGGACCAGGGAATTGTCGTCTCATACCTAGGCTACCATTAACATGACAACAGACGCGTTTTGGGTTGTGCCGTTACAGGAAAGCATAGACTGCTGATGAATGGCGTCTCATTGTATTCAGCAATGACCATCGTCGGCAATTATGATGGTGACCTAGTTAGAGGTCCCTTTCTTCCAATGTTTTGGTGCGTCGCAGTGGCGTCATGGTATCGAAAAACAACAGATATGACTTCAGATCATAACTGGTAGAAATTGAGGGAACTTTGAAGGCACAACAGTATGTCACTGTCATCCTATGTCCTCATGTTTCCATGACAGATCTTCAACGGGTCTCATCATTCCCGGAGTGTGAGGAAGTTCTTTCAGCTTTGGCTGTATCTCCTTCCAGTGCTTTAGCTGGTTGTCTTATATGGTGTGTCTGCATAGGATTGTCATTTCCGGTCTGTTGCTGTTTTTATCTAATTAGGTGGACTGGCCACCTGGTGTTTTCGTTGAAATGTGGTGTGTTGCCAAGTTGGGCAATGAGGGGGTTGTCCGAACTTGAGCAGTTTGCGTAGAATTTGTTTGCTGCTTTGGCAAATCTTTGCTTAATGGTGTTAAGTCCACTCACTTCGTGGAGTACAGTGGTTGGCTTTTCTTTTGGAAGCTTCAATGCAAAGCGTATCGCTCTGTTTTGAATGGTTTGTAGCCTTTGGATGTGGCATGTAGCAGCGTTACCCCACACCACGGCAGCGTATTCTAAGATCGGGTGCACTAGTGCGGTATGTACCCTGATAGCCTGGTTTGGTTTTAGGGCAGTTGAAGGGTTTAGATTGGGGTAGCCTATAGCTCCTTCATTCTGCCTTCAGCTTTAGCCCTGGTGTTTCTGACATGTTGTTTCCAGGTCAGCCTTTTATCTAGGGTGACCCCCAGGTATACTGCAGACTGTGTCCAGGGAATGGCTTCATTGAATAATGTTATTTGTGGTATTTGCTGTGGAACCACCCTTCGCGTGATTAAAGTGGCTTGGCTTTTTCTGGCGTTGGAGGTGAGGCGCCACCTTTTCGCCCAGCCTTCAATATTTGTGCAGGCTCTCTGTAAGTGATCCCTAGCGTGCGATGCTCTTATGCTTTTGGTGAACTGGGCCGTGTCGTCTGCATATAGGGCAGTGTGAACGCGGTCAGTTTTTGGCATATCAGAGGTGTACAGATTGTAGAGCACTGGACCAATTACGGACCCTTGTGGGACTCCCGCCTCAATGGTTTTGATAGAGGACACAGCGTCTTCTAGGATCACCCGGAATGTTCTGTTGGACAGATAATTTTTGAGCAGCCTCACATGTGTTAGTGGGATTCCCGTGACCAGAAGTTTGTATATCAGGCCCTGGTGCCATACAGAGTCGAATGCTCTAGAAACGTCCAGTAGAACCGCCGCGAAGTACTCCTTCTTCTCCATTGCACCAAGGGCATGTTCCACAAGACGCAGTAACTGTTGTGATGTTGAGTCCTTCTGTCGAAAGCCAAATTGCTCTTCGGGTAATAGTTGCTCATGGTTGATGTGTCGCATGAGCCTCTTTAGATATAGTCTTTCAAAGACTTTGGATATAGTTGGAAGCAGGCTGATGGGTCTGTACGATCTTGGCGACCTCCTATCCTTCCCAGGTTTAGGGATAGCAACGATGTCAGCTTGCTTCCAACTGCATGGGTATACACCCGTTATTAGGATCTGATTGAGTGTTGCCGTTAGGTACCTTAAACGCTACTTCTGGTAGTCGCTTTAGAAGTGGGGCTCCTATTCCATCATGTCCCGTAGCTTTATGTGGGTTAGTTTGATGGATTGTGCTGATGACTTCCTCGACTGTGATTGGTTCAATTACGTCATCCTCGGGTATGCTGGTGTTAAGGAACATGTTTAGTCGCTCCTCCACTTGTTGAATGTGTGGCTCATCCAAGTGATCTTGCACTGGGCGGAAGTTTGCCTGGAAGACTTCCGCTATCGCTTCAGCTTTGAATCCCAGCTCACTAACTATGTTGTTGCCTACAATGAGAGGTGGCAGCTTGTCTCTCTTTCGGAGTAACCCCCTTGTAAGTTTCCATGCGGAACCATCTTCTGTGATTATGGTGTTCAGAAGGCGTTCCCAGTCGTGATTATTGTGAAGCTGCACCTGAGCTTTGATTTCGCGCTGCATTCTGTTTATTTGGTGTTTGGTGCCTGTATTTCGCGTAATTTGCCATTCTCTAGTGAGGTGATTGCTTCTCTGATATGGGAGAGGCTTTGAGTAGTCTGATGGATTTGGCCTATGAGGTGGTGTTGCAGCGTCTGCTGCATCATTGATCCATTGCGTGATATTGTTAATTGCGGCAATGGGCCCAATTGTTTCCGGTGGTGGGGACGTTGGACTAAAACCTCTTGGTAGGTGTCCCAGTTAATGTTTTTGATGTTTCTGTGTCTACGGTTGTTTTTGAGACATGCACCCTCAGCAAGGTAATATAGAACTGGAATATGGTCTGAGGATAGAGCTGCATGGTTTAGTCCTTTAGTAATTTAAATTTCTAGGACGTCTGGCACGGATCTTCCATGAAAGATGGTGATCTCGGTGGGTATCCACCCCGTCACATGCTTGTACTGCTCGAAACAGTTGTCTGCCAGCTGTGTTGGTGAGTCGGGAGTTCCAATTGTGATGTTTGGCATTGAAGTCTCCGGCAATGAATACATTCCCGGGGAGTTTGAGTAGTTTGGCAATTTCTTCTTCGCTTACTTTCTTCCCTGGTCGTCGGTAGGCAGCAATTAGTAGCAGTCTACCCCTGGATGTGTGGGCAATGATTCCTGTCGCTTCGATTGTTAGGAGCTTTGAGAGCGTCACTTGATGTTGTTTAATGGTGGAGCGGTTATATATCGCAGTCCCTCCCCCCGCTGTTGGTCTATCGTTGCGATAGTAGGAGTAGTTATCCGCTGCTGCTTTTAATCCTGGCTTCAGGTGCGTTTACGTCACTAAGCAGATATGTTGCGTCTCATGTTACTGTATCGTGGTACCATTTTTCAACAGGAGAATGATCGTCCATACTCGCAGGTGTCTCAATTAACTGTCTGAGCGATGTTGAAGTATTTCAGTCGCCAGCAAAATCCCATGATTTGTCCCAGATAAAATATGAGTGGGATCAAATCTGACGTCAACTCCGTCCCAGTGCCAGTATCTATGATATCAAGGACCACTGTTGTTAGTTAGCTTGGCCAAGAAGAGGATAAAACGGCTTTACGACATACTTCCCAACCGAAGCATTGCATACATCTAGGCCAGAAAGGGTGCAACTTCATACTGATAAGTAGGCCCAAACTGATAAATTCAGTATAAATTTGACTCGATCTTGTAATCAGTGAAATAGCATCACGGTCGGGAAGTTGATGACAGCCGCGACAAGGCTACCGTATTTAACGCCGAATTTAAAAATTCCTTCACTGACGAAAATATGGAAAACATTCCCGTTTTTCCACGGCGTGTTGAATTTGAAATGGATCCAGTACAAATTGATAGTGTAGGTATCATAAAATAATTAAAGCTCCTGAAGTGGGGGAAAGCGCCGGGTCCCGATGGTGTACCAGTAAGAGTATTTTCGGAATACGCGGAAGAAATAGAACCATTTCTGTCAGATATATTTCGTAAATCTTTAGAGGAAAGAAAAGTACCTTCTGACTGGAAAATTGCGCAGGTGATTCCCGTTTTCAAGAAAGGAGATCGGAGAGATCCTAGGAACTATCGTCCGATATCGCTAACATCTGTTTGCAGTAGAATTCTGGAGCATGTCATATGTTCTAACGTTATGAAGTTTCTAGATGAAAACGAGCTACTTACAGCATACCAACACGGATTTCGGAAGAACCGATCATGTGAAACGCAACTGGCTCTATTTTCGCATGATGTAATGAAAGTTATTGATGCGGGATCACAAGTTGATGCTATTTTCTTGGATTTTCAGAAAGCTTTTGACTCTGTACCACACAACCGACTCTTAGCGAAGATCCGAACGTACGGTATATCTGATCAGATTGGCGAATGGATACGCGATTTTCTAACTGGTCGGTCACAGTATGTCGTTGTAGACGGGGAAGCCTCTTCTAAACTAGAGGTTACTTCGGGCGTTCCTCAAGGAAGTGTAATAGGACCACTTCTTTTCTTAATTTTTATAAACGATCTCGGTGACAACGTTAATTGCAGGATGCGATTTTTTGCTGATGATGCACTTATTTATAGGGAAGTGAGGTGCTCCGACGATTACTTAGAAATTCAGCGCGATCTGGATGTTATTTCCGAATGGTGCCGTGAATGGCAGCTTACACTTAACTGTAAAAAGTGTAAGGCAATGCATATAAGTAATAAAAAGACCCCGCTTGCTCAGGAGTACAAAGTTAACAATTCAGTTGTTGACACTGTAGATTCCCTGAAGTATCTAGGCGTAACAGTACAAAGCAACATGAAATGGGACTTGCACATAACTTCCATTGTAGGAAACGCTAATTCCAAACTACGATTCATAGGACGTATTTTGAGAAGTTGTAATGCTCATACAAAGGAAATAGCGTACAAAACACTAGTGCGTCCGCATTTGGAATACTGTTGTGGAATCTGGGATCCGTATCGCAGGGTATTGATTGACACATTAGAGAAAGTACAGAGAAGAGCCGCTCGATTCGTGACTGCTAGTTACAGTCCTTACGTAAGTGTCACAGAGCTAATCCGTGGGTTGGGCTGGGATTGTTTGGCGGACAGACGACGTCGTTTTCGTTTGAATTTACTGGAGAATATGCGAAAATCTTTAAGTTACGAGTGCAACGAATTACTTCTTCCGCCAACCTATTTAGGTCGCAATGACAGGAGGGATAAGATTAGAGAAATAAGATGCCGTACTGATTCATGTATGTATTCCTTCTTTCCTCGATCTGTTCGGGATTAGAATGCGCAGAATTAGGATTGGTGCTTAGCACCCTCTGCCACCCACAGTATTTGTGATTTGCAGAGTATAGATGTAGATGTAGATGTAGATACTCTCTCAAGTCATGAAGATTATTTTGGTTTCTTCTACCCCCTTCTGAGTGCTTCACTTTTTCTTGTCATGCAGCACATAGCTAGTAGTTCCCCGTGACTTTATTTAATTTAATTTAATTTAATTGCAATGGAGCACAGGCTCCGGTGGCAATTTACCTACACACCCATCTTCCCCCTATCCTGCACCTACCTACATTTGCCGTCTACAAATTTTATCTTTAAATTCTTTCAAAGTTTTCGGTAAATTATTCATCATTTCTCTTGGTAACTCATTGCAATCCCTGACACCCTTACCTAAAAAAGAGAATCTTCCTACACCCTTGTGCCTGAAATCGAGTGCCAGCTTGTGGTCATGGTCATCTTTTCCTTTCCATGCACTACTTTTCATACCTATTGCAATATCTTTACATGCCTAATCGCCAGTATATGCCCTGTACACTCCCATGACCCTCCTCATTCTCCTCCTGTCTTGCAATGAATCCCATTCCAGCTCCTTTATCATATTCGTCACTGATTGCATTCTGCGATAATTTCCAGAAACAAATCTAGCAGCCCTTTTTTGCACCCTCTCCAACTCCTGTATTTGATACGTAAAATCTGTGAAGTCTTTACGACCAGAGAAGTCATCGGTCGTTTTACCACCTTTAAATTACTAAAATCTGTAAGAACTTTGTAATAAGTCAGTATCAGGGATAAATACCAATATTATGAATGAAGCAAATTTAATCTGGATAAATATTTACATGATACAGCTTCTTCAAAATGGCCAATATGTATATTTCAGTTTAAAAAAATGTAATAATCAGAGCATTCACAGTAAAATTCTCTTTTGTTGGCAATGCAGTGGATATAAATTAATAATGAAATTGTTAAATCATTTTTCCGATCGTGTACACGTTTTCGTAATCCCCGTACGGCCATCTAAATTTCGGTTTTCTATTGTTTCCTCAAACCATTCCATGGCCGATGCTAATGCCAGGATGAGTCCTTGTCTTTAGTCCAATAACATTTCTAATGACCACGACGCCAACTACACGTAAAATCATTAACAAATTAAATTAATTACTTAATTTTAATAAAAATTATACATTCACCGTCAAATAAATCAAATAGTTCAGAATATATAACTTAAAATTACTTGGATTCATTTATATCTTAGAATGTTAACTTTTCAACTGCGAGAAATAGCTTACAAATTGTGAACTTCGCGGCAAGTATGAGCAAAATCGGCCAGTAAATCTATCTATTTTCTATCTACATAAAACGCTATTCTTGCTCACGCTGTACCGATTTCTGTCACATTATGAATTCACGCTTCCCACCTCCACTGGCCAGCCAATCGGAGAAATCCGAGGCTATACACGAATTATTTATTTAGCTACGCATCCACGACTAAATGAACTGTCAGTAAGCTAAAAGAAAAGTATGTATTTCATAAAAAAATCGACATACTAATTACCAGTTTATATTCTTAATTAAAATTCGTTCGATGTAGAACTTTCTTATACTCTCTGCACAGCGATAGTGTTGTAACAGTAAGCTACGAAATGTGCGAACGAAGACTTTCCCGGCGTGTCGATGCAATGAACTCTTCACAGGTTTGCTGCCGGATAGCGTTTGTGAACGACGAGCTTTCGGCGACCAACTCCGTCGCCATCTTCGGGTCTGATGTTAGCGCTGCGGCGACCAGAGCTGCAGTTCTGGTCGCCGCAGCGCTAACATCAGACCCGAAGATGGCGACGGAGTTGGTCGCCGAAAGCTTGTCGTTCACAAACGCTATCCGGCAGCAAACCTGTGAAGAGTTCATTGCAAGCTACGAAATATCTACATTACATCATTTTCAAGAATATGAGCGTTATTTGATGAAAATCGTACTTAGTGAAAAAACGAATTGCTAAAATACTGCGTCCAACGGACTTAGAAGATAGTTTTGTTCGATATAGATATTTTAAGTCATTCTTATAATATACTCGAAGAAATCATTTGCCGAATCACTGAAATAAAAGTAAGTACTACGTTTAAATAATACTAGCTTCGAGCCCGTCAAAAATGACGGTTTGTATGCAATATCCTGGCAGTTAATTTTTTTTTTCAATTGGTTAATTATATGGAATTGTTATTACATAATGCTAATGGCCTCGATTTTGTAATGTTCTATATATTTCATTTGCAGTTCACATAGCGATACAGTAGTAACTTCTACTGAATTAATGACGATGGAAGCATAGAACCAATAAAATTAAAAACAAATTAGGAATCCCACAAAAACTTTTGCTGTCAATGTAATATCAGTTTTATTCTTGGTCCACACACAATTCAGCACGATAAATATGATACTTCTTTCCCCCGCAATAAATAATACTTCCAGTAACATGGCGCTTATGAAATCAGTTTAAATGGTTTGTAAAACTCATTTCAAAGCGAATTATGCTGTAACAAAATGTGTCAGTTGCGATTCTGGTCAACTTAGTCCCAACCTCCACTAACATTGCATTCGAAAATCATAGCTTTTATTACCCTCATATGAATAACGACAGGCAGCACCTATGGTGGTAGTCTGAATTTATTCTGGAAATGATTGCACGAAAAAGCGAATATCGACCATTTTTATTGAAATCTTCGTGATATGAGTACCATATTATGGTTAGATTATCGGAGTATTTGACTATGATTTATTTAAATAAATACATTTTACTTTAATGACAGAAAGCATAATATCAAAAACGGATAACGGTCATTTATCTCGGTGATACATTTCGCGATTCGTAAATTTGGTGTAAACTTTCTTCGAGTTTTTAATTAACTTCATTGTTACTTATCATCTGCCAAAAACATTCTTAGGTTATGTTTTAACCTCGTTCTTATAACTGGACCGAGCGTGGTGGTGTAACGGATAGCGTTCTGGCCTCGCATTCGGGAGGACGGCGGTTCGAATCCCCGTCCGGGCATCCAGATTTGGGTTTTCCATGGTTTCCCCAAATCACTCCAGGCAAATGCCGGGATGCTTCCTCCTAAAGGCCATGGCCGAATTCCTTCCCATTCCTTGCCCCCATCCTTTCCCGTCTCTAAAGACCACGTTGTTAAAAAGGGACGTTAAACTGTAAAAAAAAAAAAAAATCAAAAACAAAATCTTATAACTGGTACAGATAAAATAACGCAAACATGAAATACTCTTCTCCTTGCATTAATTTTTGCATCTAGTTGTCATAAATAAACAAAAAGCAACATGTAAATTTAAACGAACATACCAATTGTAACTTTGTAACGTATGATTTCCTCGCATTAATTTTCTATCTCTGCTCGCCGCTATTTAGATGCAAGAATATCGTTGTTGAATTGCGAATTATAAATTGAAATAATTTTTAATTATATCTTTCGTGATATGAGTAACATATTCTGGTTAGATTATCAGAATATTTGGTTATATTTTATTTAAATAAATGCATTTTTATAATTTCGAAAACGAATAACTGTTACTTATTTGACTGATACATTGCGCGATTACATACGTTTCTCTTAGTTTTTAATAAACTTCATTGTGTCTTATCGTCTGCCAAAAAAATTCTTAGGTTATGGTTTAACCTAGTTTTGATAACTGATACAGATAAAATAGCGTCAATATTGAATCCCCTTCTCCTTACATAAATTTCTGCGTCTAACTGATACAGCGTAAATATTGAATCTCCTTATATGAATTTCTGTGTCTAGCTGTAAATAAACGAAAAGCAAGATGATGGAAGTAATGTAATATGGTGGTTGATGATTGGCCGTTCTCTAGCCAATAGCAGTAGCCGCTATAGACGACACACGCAGACGCCACGTTAGCGTTTTATATAATAGGATATTAATTATTAGCTGTTTTTATTACTTATGTCACTATATCAGACACACAAAAATATTTCCAGTGGAACACATTTAGATCGTAATACAGTGAACGTATTCGTACACGGTTAACAGAAGTTTTGAATTATGAACAGCAATGTTGTGGTTATTTCGAATTGCAGACAGGACCAGAATGACAACTGACACAAAATAATTCACAATTAATATGGTTTAACATATAATTTAAGCTACTTCCATAAGCTCCGACTTACTGAAGTTATTATTTCATACGGAAGGAAGTAGTTCCGTATTAATAGTGCTGAATGAGACTTGTAGCAGGAATAAAACCAATATCACGCTCTATAGCTATAGGTTTTGGTATTCCTAATTTACTTTTAATTTTATTGGTTCCCTAATTCCAACACCATTACTTCAGCAACAACAATTCTATTTATTTATTCATTCGCAATCAATCACCAGAACATTCCTTTCACCCGTCAGTTTTGACGGGCTTAGAGGATAAAGCTTTTTCAAAAGAACAGACATGAAAATTCGCTTCTGTTTTTACAACACAACACGGCTGATCGAATAAAATTTTTCACTGTTGTGGCCATATCAGTTACAAAAACATTACCTGTTATCGTTCCAGAAATCACTAAATTAAATTAAAAGCTTTGACGTGTGAGTTAGTCTTGCGTCCTGAGTTTTCCGATCCTAGTTTGTGTATTAAATTGAGTTATTTAAAGAATTTATTTTGTAAAAACTTAAAAAAATACATTAATGAATAAGTTTTATATTTAGATTCTTTATCGTTCTGCCACATTATCTGTCAAATGGTACGCATAAATAAAAAAATAAAAAAAAAAACCTAATCTGAAAGAAATTAAAGCAGGTTTTAAAAAAAAAAAAAACTGGAAATTTACAGTAATAGTATTTTGACTGCATATTTATTAGCCGACTCATGAAATTATGTATTATTTGCTACATACATATTTTGTTGGAAAAATTACATATCCATATCGAATAATGAAATTAGTTTAAATTACTCATCAATGCAAACATTTTTAAAGTCGATGTGTTGCCGGCTTGCGTTTTAAACCCATGAAGATATTCCTTAGAAAGCCGTAAACAAAAGAAATAAATCGAAAACATAAAACACAAAACAAAAATAGTTTTTGAATTCTAGTTTCTCAGTTGAAGGTTTCAAATGTTATGTGGTGTTCACAAACGGACATAAGCGTTTATCTATAAAGATCCCGCTTCAAAATACTCTACTGTGTACCAATATTACAGCATCAGCTTCTATTTTTCGTCTGACTTGATTTTTCTTTCCTATTTTATCTGGTAAAAATGAGACTTTTTCGATGAATCATTAAAAGAATCTCGAAGATCTCTTAGATAAAACCATGTTGGTTTAGTACCATACATTTTATTTTTCATCTATTCCGCATCTGAGAAAGCATAAGCTAGGCAGCTAATGCTATTAGGAAAAGGGTGCTTTCAGTTTAACGATGAAACCGATCCTGGGAGCATTCGCAGTGAATTTGAAATGGACAAAATACGCTCCATCCGTTTTCAAAGATTAATGTAAATACAAAAAAAAAAAAACCCTGCAATGAATGGGATTCAAATGAGGGAACTTTCGATTCCATCAGTAAGCTGTATTAGTACTGGCCGACTAGCCGACACAAGAAACAAATTTCACGCAAGAAGTAAAACATAATATGGAAAATTGTACACATAATTATGTAATGTGAATTTAGGGATTGCAATCCAGCAAAGCGGGATCCCGCATCATTAGACAGTCTGGCGGATCCCGCACAAAATTAAGCGGATCCGCAATCCACAAAATCCGGCGGAAACGCATGTCAGTCTGCGTGACTCGCTGTCCCACTCGGTCTCTGTCGGATATTTTTCACTGTTTGCCTGTACCCTTCCAGTTGGCATTTGACTCATGAGAACAAGCGTTTGTTTTTGTCAACCTTCGTCTTTCGTAAGTAAATAAATACACTTTTACGTATTCATCAAAACTTACGTTTGTTTCGAGTACACATTTCTGTAATTTGAGTTATGGTGCATATTTAGTACGATTTTCTAACTATATAATTATTTTTTAAGTGTCGCACATGTTATCTAAACTACACGGTTACAGCTTTTTATTAACGGTTTCATTATTCCCATTTTCTGTATTTGCAGATAAAGTAATTTTGACAATTTCCTAATTTGCGGCTTAACATTTGATTATTCGTTGATATGAAACTAATGTTATCGTAATTTTAACGATCGCGAACCTATTTATTTAACAGCTATCAATAGGAAATTGTATATCCTTTGACTTATTGTTTTGGCGTTTCTTTGACGAAAGCCACCTGCTTACATGTGCCGCTCAGACTTTCGATTAATCCCTCTTCTCCTTGTTATTATTTCGACTAAAGGTAAAAAAAGTTATAATGAAATTTTCATGGGTGTATCGACGAATTGTGTTGTAGGAACACCATACTTCGACGGCTGTCTCCGCCGTCTTCCTCGCGTGTGTAATTTGGTGTGTTTGCAATGAAATCCGGAGATACAACCTATGAGGACTTCACTGCAATCATTCGCCGAGAAAGTCTCCTTTCTTACTAAAAAAATAATAATTTCCACTCTAAAAACGTCGTTACGCCACATAAGTAAATCTGAAATACTTGACAGTTTACGTGTTGGTGAGTAGTTTCTTTTAATAGCATTGAATCAACTGTAATATCAAACAAGGAATCGGGAGATATAATAATGAATCAAGCAAAAAAAAAAAAAAAAAAAAAAAAAAAGGCCAAGTCTCGTGCTTTTGCAGTGACAAAACGTTATGAGATCTTGTTCTGAGCCAAGTCTACACTTTACAGAGTATATATACTTCACTTTGTGAAATGGAATGCTTTTCTCGATGTTATGGAACTTTTATTTAGAATTAAAAAAAAAAAAATCTGGTGACTTGGCCATTAAGCAGTCCATATTTTTAAACTTATGTGATGTATTGTAAGGCACATAATATGACCTAAGACTCAATATTTTCCATTTTTATTATTTATTTAAAAATTGGTTTAGGTTAAAAAAACAAACATGTAAAACCCTGAAATACACTTAAGACACGCTAAAAAGTTTTAACGTCAATTTGCCAATAAAAATATTGTTAACTGTTAATTTTTATCATTTAACATTAAAAATTATTTATTAATTTAATTATTATTTAATTTATTAACGTTTTAAAGAACTATGTTTTGAATATATGCGTTAAAAAACTGTTTGTACCAATCCCGCACGGATCCCGCGGGATTGGCGCAAATCCCGCGCGGATCCCGCGGGATTGAAAACACTGCGGGATTGCAATCCTTACTGCTTAACAACTGAGCCACCAGACTGCAGCAGATATACTGTTAACATTAACATTGTATCCATCCGATAGCCGCCCCAACGCTCCTAAAGCAGTTTTCACTTAAAAAACTAAAAGTCTAACTTAGTCCACAACCAGAAGGTTGGACCAATCTTTCCGAAGATGTACCAAAGAATTTATTCAGAGGCAGAAAGGGTGATGCCTTTTCTCAGGGGCCTGCAGTATAACGAGGAATGAGAACCACGGAACGTCCCGGCGTAGCTCATATAATCAAATACAACGCCTGGAAATTACTTATTACCACGGGTTTGGAACCCACGACCGGGGGATAAACTTCGGAAGTAAGAGCCTTAAGCGCTGAATTACAACACCGCCCTGTTTTGAAGTATACGTGTGCTAAATGCTATCAAAATCGGATACAACCTGTGGGTTAGTACGAGCAACGAACCCGTCTCTAAAGACCTCGCTGTTGAGAGACGTAAAGCAATTAAAATAAACATTAAAAAAAACGAACAATGATTTATTTATTTATTTATCGTATGATTATTTATGAGGTACACAATAGGAAAGATACATATCACAAGTTTGTAGAATTTCATATCTCGAGATCTAAAGTTTTAATCCAGTCAACTGCACTGATCGACGCATCATGGATTTCCGCCATTGTTCCCTTGTAGGCCCGAAGAGTACAGTCAGAAACGATGTGATTGATTGTCTGTAAGGTGGCTCCACAGTCACAATTTGCAGAATCTACCCAGCCCCATTTGAATAATAAGTAGGCGCATCTGCCTTGTCCTGTTCGAATTCGGTTGATGATTCTCCACTGCCGCCTAGGGAGTTCGAAGCCTTGTAACCTTACTGAGGGGTCCTCAACTAGATTTTTATTGGCTACTGATGACTGCTCCCACTGAGTTTTCCACAGCTTATTGGTGTTGAAAGAGGACTCTGTGAGGTTGATTGCTGTGCGCCATGGTGGTTTTCTTTTTTTCAAGCGTTGGTGTTTCGCTTGAATCACGTCTTGATGTATTGGCAGCTGAGGGTTCTTCAGGATATTTTTCCAGATTTTTAAAAGAGCTTCTGATCTTCTTAGTGCTGGGGGTGATATGTTGCATAGCACTGGAAGCCATATGGTGTTCGTACTATGAATACATCCCGTAATTATCCTCATTGCCTGATTGAGTTGCACATCTACCTTCTTTGTATGGACACTATTGATCCAGGATGGGCAGCAGTATTCAGCAACAGAGTATGACAGAGCTAAGGCTGTGGATATTAGAATGTGAGCACTGGCTCCCCATGAAGTACCAGCAAGCTTATGGAGAATATTGTTTCTCGTTTTGACTTTGGCAGCCACATTTGAGAGATGCTGTTTGAAAGTTAGAGTTATGTCCAGTGTTATACCCAGATATTTTGGTGTGCCGCAAAAAGGCAATAGTTGGCCTCTGAATTTAACTTCTGGTTTATAGTGTGCTTGTCTATTGCGCAAATGAAATGTTGAAATAACTGTTTTCTGAGGATTTAGATGGAGGCACCATTTCTTGAAGTAGTCATCTAACTTTTCCAGATCAGCTGATAAAGTTGTTTCCGCATCAGAAAAGTTGGGGTTCTGGTTCACCAAACAAATGTCATCAGCGTAAGTAAATTTTCTTGAAGATGTTTCCGGTAAATCATGAGTATACAAATTGAATAGAAGGGGTGCTAAAACAGATCCTTGGGGTAAACCATCATTTAGTATAAATATTCTGCTTCTGTCGTTATCAGAGTATATCTGAAAGTATCTATTGTTCAACATGTTGTTAAGTAGTTCTGTAAGTTTTCGACATGGGACAATGATGACAGAAATTAAGGTGAGGGAGGGGGGAAAAGGTGGAGAAGGTTTAGTTTTTTTTTTTTTTTTTTTTTTTTTAAAATCAAACGTAAAAATTATCTTCGATTTGTTTTAAAGTATATGTATGCAAAATTCCATCAAAATCGGATAAAAACTGTGTGTTTCTATGAAGAACATTCATTTTTATTTATTGAATACAAGTATAATCTTTACTTTCACTGCTGTCCAAGCAAACACGTCATACTTATAGCTACAGATTCATTGTTAACAATAGCATCTTGATGACCCGAACTCTTAAACCATCCATATCTTACGGGCAACACGTAATAGCATTTCGGTGACGGTAAGTCGAGTCCTCATTGATTTATCCCCGTCAAAACATAGCCTAAATCGCCTATGAGAGGTTTTTCTTTAAAAATTGAAGCACCCAGAAGACATGGTCGGATGTCAATCTAAATTCATACATACGCATTCGATTGGCGGGTACATAAATGAGTAGAATTGCAGTTATCCGCGAAAGGTAAAACGGCCACCAGAGTATATTAGTGTTGTTCATGTTTAGTATTGGTAGGTTGGTAGATTTAGATTATATAAGGGGGCGTGAACGGGGTCAGATGTTGAGTGACCATTGCGAAGGACACAGAGATGCCACGCACTCGTATAAGACAGTGTTATCAGCACCTGAAAGAATATTAATGGGGCTTTATTGTAGGTGTCCATTTCCCCGGGTGGTTAAATCATGCATTATTCAGATCTGTGGACCATTGAGGCGTAGTAGTGGGGTCTGATGTTGGACTTCATGGGAACGTAAAGGCAGGCATACTCGTCGTCAAGGTTCCGGTCGATCAAGTCTGACCACCACAATAGAGGATCGCACCGTTGTGCACGAAACATCGTAATCCCTTCACATCTGCGCCTGTCATCCGAGAACAAGCAATATCTTCCAATATTCCGCAACACTGGTCGGAGAATAGAAGCAGCCGGACCAGGGAATTTTCGTCTCATACTTAGGTTACCATTAACACGACAACACACGCGTTTGAGGTGGTGCCATTACCGGGAAGCATAGACTGCTGATGAATGGCGTCTCATTGTGTGCAGCGATTAATCGCGGTTCTGCATTACTTGGGATGACCACCGTCGGCGATTACGACGGTAACCTTGTTAGAGGTCACTTTCTTCCAATGTTTTAGTGAGTCACAGTGGCGCCATGGTGTCGAGAAGCACCGGATATGGTAACTGAGGGACAACGTACTTATGAGTTACCTCTCATGTTACAGTATCGTGGTGCAATTTTCCTACCGAAAAATGTTCCTCCGTACGTTCTCTATGAACTGTCGGCTCGATGTTGAAGTACTCCCGTTGCCAGCAAGGTCCCCAGATGATTTCCAAATAAAATGTGAGGGGCCAGATGTGACGTCAACTGCGTTCCAGTGCCAGTTTTGCAGGATATCAAGGGCCAGTTACAACAGTTGGGGATAGCTTGATCATTGCATTCATCATGCCAGGGGTTCAACAACGTACTGATGAGTAGGCTCATGCTAAACAATTTTTTCTAAATTTGACTCGATTTTGTTATCACTAAAATAACATCACATACTCTCTCAAACCATGAAGATTAATACCGTTTTCTCCTCCCCCTACTAGGTGCTTCACTTTTTCTTGTTAGTCAGCATATAGCTAGTACTTCCCGCAACTTCATCCACGTAGACTAGAGAAGCTATGGTCGCTTTTTTCATCTTGAAAATTGCCACCATAAAATTACTAAAATCTGTAACAACTTTCTGATAGCTCAATATCAAAGGTAAATATCATAATTATGAATAAAATAAATGTAATCTACATAAATTGAACATGGTACAGCTGTTATTAATTTGGCTATATATCTTCAAAATGGCCAATATTTATATTTCAGTTTAAAAAAAGTTATAATCAGAGTATTCACAGTAAAATGCTCATTTGTAGGCAATGCAGTGGGAATAAATTAAGAAAGAAATTGTTATATAATTGTGCCGATCGCGGTAACGCTCTGGTCTCGTATTCGGGAGGCCATCCAAATTTGGGTTTTCCATGGTTTCTCAAAATCAGTCCAGACGGATTCGAATGCCGCGATCGTACCTTTAAAAAGGCTGGGGCAGAATTCCTTCCATTCCTTGCTCCCAGTCCCATCCCACATCTAATAACTCTAATAAATATGCCAAAATTTCCGTAGATTGGGTATAGAAATCCAGAGAGTCGCTAATTGAAAGGCTGAAACAATAATTATTGAAGAGAGAGTCAAAATTAAGAATACTTTATTTCCAGGCTTTTAAAATTCGAAAAACGAAATGGTATCCAAAATTGAAAGTAAGAAATATCTCTGAACATGTTTCATACAGTGTCTCTTATCACTGTTGCTGCAATGACTTTTTATAAAAGGACCCGACATTTTCCTTGTTGACATTAAATTTACCAACTCTTCTGTAACAGGAAATATTAAAAGTTGCAGCCCCCTTGATTCTCGGATATCGGTTGATACTCGCCAGGCACTGCTTTTTAATGCGGTGCCAATAAACTTGTCACGGTACATAAAGACTGCGCCGATAGTTATGTATTACAATCTTTTAGAAAATCTATTAAATTTATAATTTTATAAAATATGAGCATTTCATTGGTTGGTTTACGCGAGTGGTTGCAAGGAAAGTATTCACAATTATTAACAATTCTGTGTTGCAGTAACACTATACGCCGAGAGTTTAACAAAACACGAATATCAGAAAAAATCAATCTATTAATATAATAAGCAAGCTGTCATGTATGACGTCATCTGTCACGGCATGACGTCAATCTATAACATCGCGCAATAACGTCACGCTTTGTGTAATTATTTTTGGTAATGGACGTTATTTAATAACATTTCCAAGCAACCGCGAATAAATTAACTGACAGAAAACTGCAATCAAAGAATGTGTTGCGTTAAAATCGACATATCAATCACTAGATGCTTATATTTACGTAATATTCTTTTTATATATACAAGTGTTCCTTAATTTCTTTGTCCACAGATATGTAAGATAAAAGCATTGTGTTTCGGGCATCAATGTAACAGATGTTTTGGTTAGATTGATACTTACTTAGGATGGGTCAGAATTACAACTGCCACTTGACGTTACGGCAGAGGGCATGAATAATTTAGTTTTCCTTTTTTCATCATAATTTAAACTGTGTCCTATTATTGAAATTATTAATTCGTTTAAACGGAAATAGTTGCACACTGATCTCGATCTGTGCATCCTACACTACTCTTGAAATAAATATTACGTGGCATAATGTAAGTTCATAAGATTTGTTTTAATTTCCTTTGCTTCCACTGTGTAATATTACTGAGCCTATTATTTCAGCAACTGTGTCAGCCATTCAAACGTTTTAATATCGGTCCGAATCACGGATAACAAAAAAGAAACGAGTTCAAAGTCTTGAAGATATTTATATCGCGATGCATTATTGCCACTAAAACGCGATACTTTTCATGTGTTAATGTCCGTGAGATAGAAGTATTGTTCTCCTGGCAGCAAGTTTGTCATAGTTTGTGGTTAGGTTGAAATGCTACCTGGACCCGGATGAAAACTGAAACACTTTGCTACAAGGCAAGGCACCAGGAATCACACTGAATTTTATTTAATAACAATTCTATTTAATTAAGCAATTGCTAAGACATTTATTGTCAGAACACTGAAAGAAAAGTATGTATTCCGTTTATATTGGCATATTAACTATCGGTATTTTTTTACTAAAATCATTACATGGTTCGAATGAAAGAAGTTCCAAAATGAACGCGATATATGTGGCCTAACCCACAATTAAATATTACGTGGCATAGCGTAAGTTGTTTTTATTTTTAGCATCCTTCGTTCTCACTAGGGTCATTATTTCAGCCGATGTAAGCTGTCTCAGCCGTTAAAATATCAATCTTGATCTCAGGTATTAAGAAAGAAAGATGTCAGAACCTGTGAAGATTTGGGATCAAGTTTATTTCGCGATGCATAATGACCCTGACATGCGATATAGGGAATGTATTAATTCGCACGTGATTAAACTTTGCTTTTCTATCAGAAATATTAGCGGAGATTGTGGTTAGGCTGAAATGCAGTCTGGACCAAGTTGACAACTGAAGTTTTTTGCTACTGCACAAGGGACGATAAATTACAATGAGCATTATTTTATAACAATTCTATTTAGTTAAGCAACTGTAGAGAAATAAATGACCATTACACTCATTTAACCCGTCACTTTTGTCGGGCTTTGGGACTAGTAAATAATAAAAACTAGCAAAAATACATAGATATTTTTTTAACAAAATCCGAAAATCCTAGCTTTTTAAAAAATCCATAGATATACGGATAAATCCGTAGTCACACTTATCTACAGTCCCTGGCCAATGTATTAGACCCACTACAGTTTTTATACAATTTTGAATTGTGGCTAACGATTTTTTTTTTTTTTTTTGTAATACATAAAATGATTATTTGTAGTCTACTTCATAACATAGGACATATAACACATAAATAAAACGTAGTATTTATTGAAAATATTTTATTTCAAATAATTACAACAAAAATTAAAATATTGTGAAAATGAAAACATCTTGTTGAGCCACCTTTTGTAGCTATGAGAGCCTTAATACGACGAGGAATGCTGTTGATGGAGGACGGTACCGTGTCCTTCATTAGTGGATGATGACACCAGTATGATCTTCTCTAAGAGCTGCGTTTTTGTTGTGATGACATTCTTTGCCAGCTCCCTCTTCATGAGTTCCCATACATTTTCTATTGGATTCATGTCGGAACTATTACCTGGCCAGTCCAACAGAGGGATATTTTGTTCGTTCAGAAAGGTTTTTACTGACCTGGCTGTGTGACAGGGAGCTCCGTCCTGCATAAAAGTAAATGGTTCCCCTTTCGTTTTTGCAAGACTTCTTTATACTGGTCTTGCCTCGTTATGCCGTTAAACACGTAAAGACGTCCTGTACCCTTGCCAATGATGACAGACAAAATCATCACTTTTGTTGGGTGTTTTACGGTCTGGATAATGCAGTCGGGATGGAATTTTTCTCCTCTTCGACGGCGCACATGCTGATATTTGTTAGTTAAAATTTCAAACGTGCTTTCATCGCTGAAGCATACCAGTAAAAATCAAGAAACATAATTAATATACTATGAATTAATGTACGTAGGTTCTATCATATCGTAAATAATAATTTTAAACTTAAATTACTGATCGCCATAAGTTCACATCCTTATCACACCACTGTTTAGCCCACTTCAGACGTTTTGCTTTCATTGCGGCTGTTAATGTAGGTTTACTAGCGGATCGACAGTCCTTGAAATCAATATCCTTCAACTTTCTGCCAACAGTGCGTTCAGAAGTATTCACATTAGCCTCTTCCAGTTGAGATTTTACCTGTTTCGTTGTTCCAAATCTGTTTTCTAGAAAAATTCTTTTGAGAAATCTTTTTGACCTTGGGATGAAAATTGGCTTTCTTCAACGTTTATTTTTCCTTCTGGGGCTCAATTCTTCACATCAATCAATTTTCTTCTTTATGCACCTCGCGCTATCTTCTGACATTTTCAACCTTTTCCCGATTGGAATACGTTTTTCGTATTAACGAGGGCTTTCACCTCAGTTTTTTTACATGGTGAAAAATCCCCTCTTTGACCCAGTTTTAAAGGTCACAATTAGTAATATCTTGCTGTTATACAATCACTTGTGACGTCGATATTACGTAAATAATAATAAAAACGAACAAAGTATCAGAACAGTTACACGCGAGAACAACACTCAACAGATCCGCTGTACTCTGCGGACTGATACCTACAATAAGTCAACCATCCAATGTGACCTTGCAACGATAGGTATAAAATTCAACAATAATATAAGTACCCTCAATAACTGTTATAAATTCTACTAATAATCGCATGAAAAATAGTACTCAACTCATATCTATTACAAATAATATAAAAGATTTGCAGTGCGTTAATAATTTAGCAACAATTCACACCGATCTCTGCCTTAAAGCTAGTCGTTATGGGGGTTGTTGTCCTGGGACATTTCCTCCCTTTGTATTTTCTTGATTGGTCTTTTCTTCACTTCTGGATGGTCGTCTTGATGGTGTATTATTAGTTGTTCCTTAGCGCTCCGTCAGACAATAGTACCATCATTCCTCAACAGTTTGGCTTCCGTGCACAGCACAGTACCACCCACCAAGCTGTCCAGTTGGTTGAAAAGATCTGTTAGGCGCGCTCCATCAGGCACCATACAGGCGCTGTGATGCTAGATATTGAAAAAGCTTTTGACAGGGTTTGGCATGACAGGCTCATATTTAAACTACATGCATATGGCTGTCCTGGTCATCTACTAAAAATGATCAACAGTTACCTCCGGGGCAGGAAGTTCTATGTCGTGGTGGAAGGAGCTGCAAGCCAGTTCAAATCAATTGAAGCAGGCGTACCCCAAGGTTCGGTCATAGCTCCAATATTATACACAATCTATACAAATGACATTCCCCACCAACCAGGCGGAGAATTAGGCCTTAATGCCGATGACACGATGGTCTACCGATCCTGCCGCAGCCAAAAATTCATCGCACGGAAGCTCACACAACACCTAGTGCTTATAACACGCTGGTGTAACAAATGGAAAATTAAAATCAATGCTGACAAATCCCAAGCGATCATGTTCACCACAAAAAGATCTCTTCCCGACAAACATGTGTCAATCGGCGGCAAAGACCTCCCGTGGCGAGACTCAGTCACTTATTTAGGAATTAAAATGGACAAAAAACTGACTTGGAGCAAACACATCCAAAACTTATGCAATACCGCCACAGCTAGACTCACCAAACTTTACCCCCTCCTCAAAGGAAACGGCTTCCAAAGAAAACCAAAATGCAAATGTATAAGTCAGTAATCCGGCCAGCGCTACTATATGATTCGGAAGTATACAGCATGGCAACAGACTGGTAACTTAAAAAAATTTAAACCATCCAGAATAGATATCTAAGACTCATAAAAGACGCCCCCCGGTACCTGACAAACGCACAAATACATCATGACTTAGGCATACAAAAAATGACAGACTATATTAAAGACAAATCCGCAAAATTTTATAACAAATCTCAAGCTTCGTCCCACCAATTAATAAAAAACCTAGGACAAGAAACACTATATGACGATAACTACAACAGACCAAAACTAACGCTGACGAGAAACTACAGATACTAAAAAAAAACACACAGACGACAGTAAGTAAAGCATCACTTGACTAAGACAGCCAATTCGCAAAACCCTAGACAGAAATACTGTAAGTCAGAGGACATTAAGGTCTTGGAACTTAACACCTACATTGGCTCAGGCCAAGACAGATGATGGTTGGCTGGCTGGCACCAATGGCCTGTTATGGTTGTCAGCGGCAGTTCCATATTCACCGAGACAACTGACCAGTGGATTGGCAGAGTGATGTGCTGCACTGTAGAATTTATAGGCATGTTGCCTGAATCTTTCAATAAGCCTGGGTTTTCCAGACGCCTCATGCACTGCGTCAGAAGGGAAACGGTCGGGCAGATGTAGCGCCCGCTTTATTGCTCTGTTTTGCATAACTTGCAACTTTTTTAGGTGGCAATTAGCAGTGTAATCCCAGACAGGGCAAGCATACTCAGTTACCGGCCTAATTAAGGAGCAGTAAATGGCAACTCCTAGATGTGGTGCCAACGAGCTTGCCCAGTTAAGTATTGGGTAAAGACCATGGAGCCGAGCACTTACACTTTGCCTGATGTCCTTGATGTAGGAATGTTGATAATATATCGAAATATCGATATTACTTTTTTGAAAATATCGATATTTATGAGTGTATTTTTCAGGACGATATATCGATATTTCGATTCTGAAATCAGGATATCGGCTTCGATATTTTTTTAAAATAAGTTATCATTTTTCGTTTGCTCTGAATGACACCATGTCCCTCAAATTTCTGTTACGGATAGAGATCAGCAAGCTTAAGTATATCTCAATATCTCACTATGTTTCTATAAATAATTTGAAAGTTACAGGTACCAAGTTTACTCAGATGATGACAACAGTGTAGGCAAGGCATCGCTCGCCCAGCACGAATAGAACGCGAGCCCATTGTTTGAAATGAGCGTGCACACTGTCCAGGGTAGTCCAACTTGAAATTAGTGTGTTAGCAGGAATAGTGGGAAGTGTAAATAACAAATAGTTGTTAATTCGAGAACAAGAAAAATAAGACAACTCAGAATAAGCTATCAACATACAAAACTAAATAAAATACTACAAAAAATGTTATTAAAAAAGTTATGTAACTTGGCCATAATGCGTGTTATGATAGCTAAACTTCTACCTAAATAAATGCCTCAACTGTATGACTTACCAGTCTCAGAAATACACAAAATAAGATTTGCCTCGAACCTCTTTCGAGTTTTATAAATTTTATTAATTTTTATGAAACTTATGAGACGCATAATGGTTAATTTTTTAAAAAAATCTACAGAAACCATTCGAAAGTGAAAACCTGATTAAGAACAAAATCACAAGTCTATTTATCAGTTGGCAGCCTTATTTTTGGAAGGTTTGGTTTTATGAAATTACATTTATGAAAGTATCGATACTTTTTTTCCGATATATCGACAGCCGATATTGATACTTTTTTAAAATATCAATATATCGAAAATCCGATATTTTAAAAAAAATATCAACAGCCCTACTTTGATGTGAGCTCGCCATGTCAGCTTACGCCTACGGTCAAGTGTTACACCAAGGTAACGAGCAGCCTATTTACCGGCAACACACAATTTCATGCAATTGTCTGCTGGAGAATAACTTATCACTACTTAGTTTTATTTATATCTTAGCTTGTTAATTTTTCGACTGCGAGAAAGAACTTACAAACAGTGAACTTGACGGCAAGTAGGAGCAAAATCGGTCAGTAAACCTATTTATCTTATGTCTATATAAAACGCTATTCTTGGTCAAGATGCATTGATGTCTGTCACAGTCTGACGTCATGCTTCCCACCTCTGGTGCCAAATAAACCTGAGAAATTCGAGGATGTGCTTTAATTAATAACTGTTCTGTTTAGCTAGGCATCCAGTACGTTAAAAGGAAAGTATGTATTTCATCAAAATCAACTCACTATCAGTTGATATTCTTAATTAAAATTCGCTCGATGTATAACTTTCTTATACTCTCTGTACACCGATTCTGTTGTTACAGGAAGCTAGGAAATAGGTACATTACATCATTTTCAAGATTGTGAGCGTTATTTGGTGAAAATTATACTCAGTTAACGAATTGCAAAAATACTGCGTGCAACATGTCATTTTTGACGAGCTTACAGATATTTATGTTCAATGCAGATATTTTAAGTCACTGATATACGAGTCGTGTTTTTTAAGTAAGGTCCGTTTTGTTGTATACACTAGTAGTTCGCGCGCATACCGCAACGAGCGCGTGCGTCGTGTACCGGCATGCCTCGGGAACAACTGTGCTAAATTTCAGCTCTGTAGCTAATCTGTATGGTTCTGTTCCGTGCTTTCAAAATGTTTAAGACTATCAACTCGCCCGCCGCGTGTGAGGTTCGCTCAGTGATACGGTTTTTGTCAGCGTGGAACCTGTCTGCTACAGAAATTCATCGACAGATTTGCGAAGTGTACGGTGATACTGTTATGAGTGAAAGCAAAGTGCGTAAGTGGGTACGAGAATTCAAAGATGGCCGTGACAATGTCCATGATGAGGACCGCTCCGGTCACCCTTCTTTTATTACGGACTATTTGGTGGTTTCAGTTGAAGCGAGGATTCGGGAGAATAGGCGCTTCACAATAACAGGTCTCTCAAACGAATTTCCTGACTTGTCGAGATCAGTGCTTTACAAAATTGTTTCTGAACACCTAAAGTTTAGGAAACTATGTTCCCGTTGGGTCCCGAAACTCCTAACAGAGAGAGGACCACAAAAATCAAAGATTTGAGTGTGCGATGAAGTTCTTGACTCGATATCACGAAGAAGGTGACGGCTTCTTGATTCAGATAGTAACCAGATACGAAACATGGGTTTCGCATATCACGCCCGAATCGAAGCAACAGAGCATGGAATGGAGACACACACACTCGCCTGTAAAGGTGAAGGCCAAACAGACTCTGTCCCAGCGCAAAATCATGGCTTCGGTGTTTTGGGATAGGCATGGTGTTTTTGTTGGTCAACTTCATGCAACAAGGAACCACTATCAATGCAGAAGCATACTGCCAAACCCTGAGAAAGCTACGCAGATCGATTCAAAACTAAAGACGCGGCATGCTGACAAAGGGAATTGTCCTTCTCCATAACCTCACACTGTAGGTCACACCCGCGATTTGTCGGACAGTTTTAGCTGGGAAGTTTTAAACCACCCACCCTACAGTCCTGATCTTCCATCGAGCGATTACCATCTGTTCCTCCAACTCAAACAACACCTCAGTGGCATCCGTTACAATGATGACGACGACGTGGAAACGGCAGTGAACTCTAGGTTATCGGAGCAGGCGGCAAGTTATTATGAGCAGGGTATTTTAAAATTGGTTGAGAGGTATGATAAGTGTTTGAACAAACTTGGAAACTATGTCAAAAAATAGAGTAAAGTATGTAATTTTTGAAAATAATTTACTTTTTTGAAATAATCTTTCATTGTGTACCTATGTTCAAAATGACCTTACTTAAAACACACGCCTCGTAGTATACTCGAGTAAATTATTTGCCGTATCACTGAAATAATGTCCTGCGTTTAAAATAATAAATTAATTATTAGTTGCTTTTATTACTAATGTCATTGTATCAGACATAAATATTTCCAATGGATCAAATTTAGATCGCAATACAGTGAACTTATTCGTCCACGGATAACAGAGGCTATGAATTCTGAACCATGGAGGAAGGAATAATATGGAGACGACGCAAGAGACCTTTACCACGCATGGGAGTGAAGCAGGCCGGCGGAGGAGTGGGGGGGCATGGCCGGAGTGGTGGGGGCTTGACCGCTTCCCAACAAACACGGGGAATATGTACAACACCTCAAGGGGACTCTAGGATAAACGTGACGCCGCAATCTGGTGATGGATTTATTATGTAACTCGATGAGACAAATAAAAAATGAAGAATAAAATTTTTTGATATCCTGCTTAGTTTTCGAGATATTCTGTCTCAAATGTGAAATGGTTTTGGTTGAAATTCAGAAGAAAAAATTATTCAAAGTCAAATTTTATGATGCATTTTTATTTAAAAAGACGAGACAAATAAAATATAAAGAGTAAAATTTTTCGATATTTCACCTAGTTCTCGAGATATACTGTCTCAAAAGTGAGGTGTCTTGAGTTGAAATGCAGAAGAAAAATTTCGCAAAAGTCAAATTTAATGATGGATTCTTATGTAACACGACGAAAAAACTCGATAATAAGGAATAAATGTTTTCGATATCTTGCTTAGTTTGGGGGATATACAACATCCAAATTGAGGGGTTTAGGTTTGGATGCAGGCTGGACCAAAAATTAATTCTGTCAAAGCCACAATGATTACATGGTTGACATGCAGAATGGATATTTCAGTTTTATTACTACCACTTGTGGTTAGTCTGAAATGTGTCCTAGACCAGAAAAAAAGTAAGAGGACCCACTCTAGGGATGAGCAACCCAGACATTTTGTAGGCTGGTACCAGAAATAAAATGTTTATTCAGTCACCTTAGTGAACATTCTCTTGATCAAGATGTGTTGTCTAATTTCACAGCCCTACTTATTAGGACAATTGTAAAAAAATTATCTCTCAGTTAGATTAGATACGGGGGGGGGGGGGGGGGGGGGGGGAGAATGTTGTACAAAAAAAAGAGACTAAATTAGAAACACATTCCCCAAATTGATTTTGTTCAAAGACCAATAACTTCTTTATTTATGAAGCCCATTTTTATTTCTGCATGAACTTGTTTCGACATAAATAGATGAGAAAGATTTCAAAATCGGAAAAAATAGGTATAGACGTATTTACAAACAGAAACAAGTCTTATATGAAGCTTTAAAAATAACCTAAGTCAATGGCCTGAAATAGCTATTTAAAAAATTAATAAAACTCACAGCTTCTCACATAACAGTTAATTTCATCATCCATTGTCAGTATAATCAGCAACGTGACGAAAGAAATCGTAATAGTAAATTCACTGAATCGCGAAGTAAAACACGCCCCTTTAAATCTCATTTTAAACACTCGTTAAAAAATAATGCTAGTCTATTATGTGCAAAATAGCAAGTTTGCTGATTTTCTACACTATACCAAGAAAAATTTGAGAACAAAGTCATCCCATTGAGAGCTATGACTAAATATTTATAGACGTACTGCAAAGTTTGCGGTGTCTACCGCTCACTTCAACAACGATAATTACAATTCAACTTACTTATGAAATGATATTCCAGGTTCTTTCCTGTCTGGCCTATTTGTGCAACCGTACGCAACACAAGTTGGCATTTTAAACACTTATACACAATACTAAATGAAATAATCACTGCATCTACCACAATGTGAACACCTTAATTGTTGGGAAGCGCCATATGGTCGCTGCCGGTGCTGCCACCATGCGGGAGAGTTTAGTGCTTGCTTCACCGATTTAACGTCACTTCTCCTCCATATAATTCCTTCCTCCATGTTCTGAACAGCAATATTAGTAGAAGTTGTGGTTATGTCACAATGCAGACAGAACCAAAATGACAACTGACACAATATTTTACAGAACAATTCACAATGTATTTTGTTTTATGATAATTTAAGCTGTTTAGGATTCCTAATTAATTTTTAATTTTATTGGTTCCCTAATTTCGACATCATTATTTCAGTAGAAGTTCCATTTGTATCACTGTGTAAGCTTCAACCGAAATACGTACAATTCTTTTTTTTTTTTACTTATGGCTTAACGCCTCGTCGACGTCGAGGTCATTTGAGGCGGGATGGGACTGGGGACAAGGAACGGTGAGGAATTTGGCCATGGCGTTTTTTGTAGGAAGCATCCCGGCATTCACCTGGAGTGATTTGGGGAAACAATGGAAAACGCACATCTGGATGCCGGGACGTGGATTCGAACCGGCGTCCTCCCGAATGCGAGACCAGAGCGTTAACCGCTCCCCCACCACGCTCGGTAAATATGTATAAGTTACAAAATAAAGTTATGAGCATTACATAACAACAATTTTATTTAATTGTAAATAAAAACATCGTCTATTAGCAACTGGTTTTATTGATGTAAGCTCAGACGCATTTCGCCCTTATGGAATGGGGCATCGTCAGTGACTGTGGATGTACATACATGTTGGTGTTAACAAAATTACAATATTAATATGCAAAACTAACTAATAATAAACTACATTCTACTTACGACTTATGGTGGAGGCAGTTACATGGTGGTCAGGAATAGCTCCATTTGCAAATTAGTTAGTTTTGTATATTAATATTGCAATTTTTGTTAACACCAACATGTATATACATCCACATTCACTGACGATGCCCCATTCCACAAGGGCGAAACGCCTCTGAGCTTACATCAATAAAACCAGTTGCTAATAGACGGTGTTTTTATTTACAATTGTGTAATAAGCAACTGCGGAAGGATGGCCAATATACAAAACAATTTTATTTATTTACTCATTCGCAAGTACATTCCATTGACCCGTCATTTTTAACGGGCTAAGTGGCAAGTATCGAAATAAATTATATCATAAAACTCAACTCTCCACCTGAATAACATATGGTGTAAATATGGCCTCATCAGGATCAGTGGTTTGTTAGTAATTCTGCTATCACGCATAATAGATTTTATATTTTTTAATAGTAGGGCTTGTGATAGTCCTAATTTAGGAGAAAAGTTTATTCATAATCGCAGATAAAACTAATTAATTAAAATTATTTCAAATGAACAAGGGTTAAAAAAATTAAAAATATTAACTGAACATGTATAACTAGACTATTATACCCTGACCATTATTTTCAATGTGACATACTTTGAAAAAGGTGTCCAATTTAATTAAATCACAATTTGAAAGAAACACTGACAGGTTCCTGACACAATCAAGGTCAGCAGTAATATGAATTTATCTTACGAATGAAACAAACTGGAAAAAATTATCATTTCCGCTAGTAACATAGATTACATACAAACTCTAAACATTTTGCAAGCATAATTAAAAGCAATCAAAGAGGCACATAACTGTTACAAGTGACGAATATTTATATCAACGCTCCAACTCTAGCTCATTAAAAGTCGAAAAATCATGGGTTCTTAACAACAAAGTCTCTTTGCCAGGACATTATTCATATTGTAAGGCTTAGGTGATTTTTACTGCAGTTCAGATTAAATGTTCGAGAAATCATTACAGTCTCCGTCAGCACACAGCGTAGATACACCAACCCATTGATCTTCCCTCAAAAGGTGTAAGTCATAATTATGGCAGTATGAACAAACACATGTTATTTTTTAACTGGTCGCCACTTGTAGGCTACCAGCTAATCTAAAGAGCTTTCGCTATTGGAAATCACAAGATTAGTTTTGTCATGGGGGGAAAACGGGTTGTGGGCGTCTAATATGTCCTTATTTGAAAACCCCGAACTGGTTTCATATCATCTGGTAGGGATGAGCGTTGATAACAACTGCGTGATCAGGTGGACGATCAACCCTAGCTGGATTTATTGTGCCGGGCTGAGATGGTTGTGGTTGTTTTGATAAGCAACGTCTATGGACAGGTGGTGATAATGCTTGGGTGGTGATGGGTGGTCTTGCCTTTTCTCGTCACAGGTGACATCGTGATCTTCGCTGTGCTGGTGCTCCTATCGACGGTCGCTTGCAGCTTGCACCTCAGTTAACAGCCCCCGTAGCTGGCCGCATGGCCCGCGCCGCATTTGATGAATGTTGGCTTTGCGTCGCGCGGTCTTACGTAGACCAGAACGCTGTGACTTTTTACCACAGCGGACGCAACGCACTTGGTTCCGACAATCTGATGCCTGAATTCCTGGCACCTGAAGCCCTGGTCGACAACTGTAGTTGTGGCTTTCTTCTTGCGGGGATAATTCCTGGTCGGGGTCGTCCTTTTTATCTGCCCGTGTCCAATCGACCCATTCAGTTCTCGAATCTGTTTCTCCAGTCTTCAGATACATCAGACACGTAACAACATTATAAACAAATAGTACACCTCAAAAGAGCAATATTATTATTGGCCACTCAAAGTCGTCCTCCCTGTCACACCACATCACTTCACGCATGCTAATTTTGATTGACTCGGAGCTTCCCTCCCAAGTCGCCTTTTAATGGAATTTCCGTCTATTGGAATTCTCCGTCTAAAATATTGTATCCCAGTATCTTTTGGGTTTAGGTGCAAGAGCACTAATTTGACGCATCTCTATTTATGCTCGTAAATCTATTCGTCTATTAGTTTTTGACACTTGGGTCTTGTCCCTATATCTCCATAAATTTGTGTAACTTTGGAAATATCTGGAAGTCAAGATTAGCTACGGTGGATTTTCCAGATACATAAATATATCACCCAGGAAACGTCTCCATTGAGGTTCTGCTGGCCGACAGGTGACAAGGGTCACCCTCTTGAGCTGTCCCGGCGAAATAGTAGGCCACGAGGAGCCCTTCATCCGTATCACAGGTGTTTGACCCACGGGTGGACTGCAGCGCATATCACTTAAAGAAAAGTAACAATGTTTTGATCATACGCTAATCCCATCTCGTACCCGTATTAATTGAAACAATAGAAACAATAGAAAGGTTTTAGAAAGCATTCCGCCATATCCAATCACCTCCATTACAAAATTCTGTTGACGTAAAGCTCATCAGGGAAAATGAACAAGTTTTCTCATCACGATAATACCAACATTGTATTAAAATAATATTGTCGTCGAAATTGAGTTACACTTCGAATACCGTAGTAAACCATGTTAACAGATGATGAAGCCAATGATTGAAAAATATTTCTACCAGACCAAAATACAAAAAATGTCAACATTCCTTTTTTTTGATAACTATGTTTTATTTAAAACGTACAGCAATTACATTTTTGTTATACACTTTTGTGGTCTTAAAGTGACTAATTACATTGCCTGGCCTGAGGTCAGTCCAATTGGATTCATCCGTATCTGAATTATTACTATACAACATGTAAAAAAAGCTATGAGTTAAGATAGCTGAGCACCCTCTGCCCCCACAATTTTGTGAATTGCAGAGTATAGATGTAGATGTAGATGTAGAAGTAGATATTTATAATAACAATAATGGTAATATAGTTTAACATGTTTTACTAGTAGTAGGACAGGGAGAACTTTATACAGCGTTCAGGGAGAGTCAGAAGGCATCTTTCCCGTCGTCGCTTAAGTTATCTTGAGGTAGGCGATACGTTTTTATACGTGATTGTGTCGTTGACCTGCGCAGAAGTAATATATTTACTTGAAATAACACTTGTTTTAAAAAATCGTGCAACCAAGAAACGGTTAAATGCTTTAAATCTTATATGAGTATTGAATGAAGCATCGTAATTTCCTTTCGGTGGATTTAAGATCGAATGGTTTTAATAATTTTATTTATTTATTTTATTTTATTGGCATTCGGTTAGAGACCATACAGCCAATCTATATTTTTACAAAGCTTCTTACATCCATTTGCGTAACTTATCTATCTACACATTTCCTTATATATATTAGGTAAACTTATTACAATCTTGTTAAATGTATATGCTATTTACAATATTCAAATTTCAAGTGCCTTCTTAAGTACCGTAATCTAAAAAGCGTTGCTAGACAATACATCAACTAGACTTAGTAATCGGCGGTTCTGTATATCCATTATTTTCTATTGATTAGTCTAAATCACCGTATTTCTTTGACAAATCATCTGTAGAGGATTGATCTATCTGGTGTTGGCCTCAATCGGTAGATTGGTGAGGATACTGTTAATTTTGCCAAGCTAGTTGTTGTGCTTGCGCGGAAGTGGGGTTGTGCTGTGGTTTGGGCTTTAGGTTTGAAGTATAGTCATTTCCTGTTTTAACTTCCCTCCATCTTAAAACAATGCTATTGCTAATTAATTTCTTATAATTGTTGCTGTTACTAACCAACCGAAGATCGGAGGTTGCTGGTTGCAAACATGTCGCAGAAAAATCTGGTGCTAGATCCTTATTTTGTGCCAAAGGTTTTGTTTCGGCTGACATGAGGTGAGGAATACTAAAATAACTTCAATGTGCGATTTTTAAAGTTTAGATATAATTCCTCTTTGTGGTAATTAAGTGAGATAAGTAAAATTTCTGTCAAAAGGAAGATACACTGTTATTTCTCTGCTTGAAGAAATTATGGGTGGAAGGGAACATTCTCCACCTGCCTTAAACTGGTACTGACCTGTTTAAATTTGTTTCAACTGCTTCTTCGTTATAATGTCGTCTACTCGTATTGCAGTCTCCTTTTTCGAAAAAATTCCCACCTGAAATTGTTGTTTGGCAACAACATGGTGAGTGTGCCGGCCTCGGTAGCGTAGGGGCTAGAGTGCTAGCTCAACGTGCCGAAGGTCGCCGGTTCGAATCCGGCCGCGGGCATGGATGTTAAGTGTTGTGTGTCTGTGTGTGTGTCCTGTCCGTCCTGTAGCGTCCGCACTTTGAAGACTATATAAACACTGGATTTAACTGATTCACTGGAAGCTTTAATATAACACATTGAGCTAGCTGTATGGCCTCAGCTGCCAAAAGCCATTAAAAAAAAAAAAAAAAAAAAAAAAAAAAAAAAAAAAAAAAAAACATGGTGAGTGACATGTGAAATTTTGTCCATTTAAGTTTTTTGGTCCTCGCGCAAGTCGAGTTATGTAACAAGTATGTGAGGTGCTGCAGTATGTGATCGACATATTTTCACTGATGAAGACACGTTAAACACGTGGAGGAAAGACCCACATTGCGATCTTAGATTGATAACATCCTCCTCTAGACAGCCGTGGTTAATGACTTGCCGACATTCCTGCAGAAAAACAAATATCATTTAATTTAAACGTGCACTATAATGGATGTTTAAAATTTAGTGACAGATAAAACTTGAAATGAGAGTGTTTTTGGTGAAGAATGATGATTGTCGAAGAGCTTAAAAGAAGGAACAGACAGGATGGAAGGCCACATTTTAAGAAATTCGCGATTGGTTACATTCTTGGTGCAGGGAACAACCGAAGGAACATTATGTAGAAGATAACGGAGATTAGAATATATGATACAGATAACTGGATGCACTTAGCGGACAGTTTTATCCTTACCGTGGTGCCATAATCTGATGGTGAATTCATGTAGAACTCGACGAAACAAATCGAAAATAAAGAATAAAGATTTTTGATATCTCGCTTATTTTTCGAGATATAGCATGTCAAAAATCAATTATGGGTATAGCTCCTTCTGCTTTTGGAGACGTGTCTTCTGGTCTATGCTGTATTTCAGCCTACCAACAACCACTATGAAGAAAATAAAACACCTGGAGTGCATTTCCACCTTGTAGATATAGTGGTTTTGGTGATTTTTTATCTGGTCCAGGTCGGATCTCATCGTAACCTCCTCACTTTTGACATACAATATCTCGACAACTAAGCGAGATATCATCAAAATTTATTCTTTCTTATCGATTTTTCTCGTCGAGGTACATGCGAATTCATCATTAAATTTGGCGATAGAGAAAGTTTTCTTCTGGTCGAGGCCGCATTTCAACCTAACCACGTCAATTTTGAAATGCGATATCTCCAGAACTAAGCGAGATGTCAAAATTTTTTATTCTTTCAGTTTGTTTCGTCAAGTTACATAAGAATCTATTATCAAATTCGGCGCCATGGTAATCGTAGAATCCCCACATAGCGCACTATGTGGAGGGTCTGGTAGATCAGTGTTTATGTTTCTTGTTTTTAAAAGTTCGTGATACCGTCCCGAGTTCAAAGCCCGGTGTAGCCATGAATTTTTAAGAGCTGTGTTTGATCAAATGAGATACATTCCGTGTATTCCATGTTAAGCTGAACGTCCAGAGGAAAGGAACTGGCCGTCCTGTCTCTGAAGCAATGGCTTAGTATGCCTCCTTCGGGAGGATTCAACCAACCTCCGGATAGTAGAATAAATTAATTTTTATTGTAATGTAATGAAAATATTATTTTGGTTTAGAAAAAGTTAGAGAATTGAATCAGACCAGTCCAGACGCAGAAGCACACATTCTCTACGCAATGTCAAACTACATTTAATATCGTACTTCTGTAATCTCCTTTACGGACAATAACAGTAAGGGGTTCAAGAGCCCATCAGAAGCCAAGAACAGGACAATACGACCGATTTAGCTGCCAAAAAATCACTGACAACCGTTCAACCTGGAGAAGAATATTGAAGTTCTGTCTGAACTCATTACTCTAAGTCGCCACATAATTCCATGACTGAATTGGCAAATGACGAATGCTTCGGTGGTTTAATGCACTTGTCACGAGAAATGTCAGAATGGGAAAAACCGCGATTAAATTTATCTGACAGCCTAACAGCTCTATTTCGACTAACAGTTCTATATTGCATACTGTTGGACTAGAGTTACATGACTGTAACATAAATCTTCCGAACTGTTTCCGTGGCTATAATTTGGAGGATTTGGGGTCTAAAGACTTATCTGATAAGAACTCTCTAACATTTTATAGCAATATCTTTAAATGATTAAAATTTGACACAGTTATTTCTGATATCATGGATAAGATTATTGGCAACAGCATTGAGCCTTCATTCTATTGGACTCTGGGAGAAGAGAATGAAATGAAATTTAATCCTTCCCCTGATGGGACTCTAATCTTCAATCTACATAAAAGCGGTTGTAGTAATGTCGGGATAGATATTAATTTCTACCTCTATACACACCTCGTTTGAGTGTAGAACTTATTATCAAGGAAGTGAATATTCTTCTGCCTGTGATCCGTTGAGTAAGTTTTGAGATAGATATCGTATCATTCGCTTCAGTGATCACGGAATACAACCAGAAACTGGGTTCTTGGTATCGGTAGTGTGAATTATCCAAACAAATGACTTCGGAAAATGTACTAGTTGCGGAAAACAGCCAGCTTCGTAAAGTCAAATGGTCTTTTATTATCTTCCAGTAACAAATAAATGATAGCATTGGTTCAGTTTCACCCCAAATTGCTTTCATAAAACCAAATGTTCGAGCAGTAATCTTCCACTGTCAGACTAACATATGTCACATCAATGCCAAAATAAGTTATATCCCGGCGCCTAATGGTATGCAACGTAGAAAAGCGAGTCATGTAATTTCTTCTATCAAATGGGAACCTGCCGTAGTGGCGTCGCAGATTTGAGTGAATTTTTTGTGAGGAGATACGAGGGTGATCAGAAACTAAGTTTGCAAGGCCGATATCCGTTATAGAGAAATCCGTAGTACGTGATAATTCTAAGACATGTCGTTTGCCAATTTACAGAGTTTCAGGCACTTTCCACCCACAGCGCTAGTTGCAGATGAACACAAAGGGCGACTAGTTTGGGAAACTGATCTCGTGGACAAATCCGCTCAGTTATCCGAATTCTGTAGGCGAAATATGTAACAGTGGCTGACATTCACCGGCAGCTAGTAGTGGTTTACACAGAGACTGTAATATTTCATCACCCTGTCGCAAAATGTTGTCGAAAGTTTTCGGCCGGCGGAGAAAACGTCACCGATGAAGATCGCAGTGACCGAACCAGCACTGGATCAAGAGATCTGAATATGGATCGGTCACCCTCCACACAGTCCGGATCACACTCGAAGCGACATTCATCTTTTTCCTCACTTGAAGGAACACCTAGGAGGCCGGCGATTCGATTTAGACTAGAAAGTGAAACACTTCGCGAAAACTTTTCTGAGCACGCAAGGACAGGATTTTTACTAGGATGGAATATTCAAACTCACCTCACTAAGCGGACAGAGGTACCACCGATATGTCAAAAAAAAATAACGTGACGTATGTTACATCAGTTGGCTGTATCGGTTGTATGAAATAAAATATACACATTTCACTACAGGCTTTGTAAATTTAATTTCTCTTCACGCCTCGTAGGAGTCACCCCACGTTGTAAAGTCCCCAGGGTTTTAATTCTACTAGGCCCTCGAGATATAAAGGATGAATATTTATGGGGATGAGTGACACTCTTTCGCACTATCACTGCTGAGAGTTAGCACACTGGTGTATGCAGTAAGGCTCCATGATATCGTTCTGTTGGTGTGTATTCATTTCTCGCTTCTGGCAAAGTTTTTGATTATTATTCAACGTGGAATCGGATCGTCCTGGCATAGCTTATGTGGACAAAGCAACGTCCGTAGAAACTCCTTGTCCCTCCGGAACATGAATCTAGCACCATGAATTTTGAAGTGGAACTCCTTATCCAGACAATCGTTCATCACAAACACATATTTTTATTGACCGGCGGAAACCAGACATGTTATTTCTTTTGTTCTCACAGTTTCATCATACATACAGGTATCCTCGTAGCTTGCGTCTCTTCAACTGACATCGATCTCTTGGTGGCTGGTTTTTGTTAAAGAAACAAAAATCTTTAATTCCAATCAGTGTTTGTTGTTTGTATTGTGATCTTGAGGCAACGAATAACCGACCGTGGTAGGTGAGTGGTAACGCTCTGGCCTCACATTCGGGAGGATGAAGGTTTGAATCCCCGTCTGGAATCCCGATTTTGTTTTTCTGTTTTCCTTAAATCTCTCAAGGCGATTGCTGCGATGGCTCCTTCAAAAAGTCATGACTGAATTACTTCGCGTTCCTAACCCCCATATCTTTCCCACCTCTAATGACCTCGACGTAGACGAGGCGTAAAGCCAGAAACATAAAACAATTTTTCCAAATCTCCATTTCTTTCACGCATCTTACGGATTTTATTATTTTTTAATAGATTATAATAAAGGTGAATTTTTTCTTGGTAAACTTTCTGTTGCCCATAATATTTTATACTATGTTTTCTTTCATTGTACTCCATGTTTTTGTATAAGTGTCCATCTCTCCTATTTGTCAAAAAATTACCTATATTGTTTTGTCACAATAAAATTTTCCTGAGTACTTTCCTCTTTTTCTTTTCCGGTTTTTCCTGTCATTCTCTTTTATTCAACCAAAAGGCATTCTGTAGCATATATTGGCTCCGGTTTAATTACTGTTCCGCAATGTTTGATTTCTACCGAGAACAATACCCATTTTTTTTTTTTCTCGTTTGTGGCTGAGTTTGTAAAACCAGTTTAGTCCAACTTAATCATTATTTTCTGGCTGTACCATTCAGATCATTTCATTGTAGCCTCTCTGTAAAGTATTTAAATTTATCAACTGGCTACAGCTTTCCGTATTCTGTTCCTTTGTACTATACTGTTATGCATATAGTTTTCTCATATACAATTTTTAATGCTGTTTTAATTGCAGCTCTTGGATTGTCTGTTTTTGCCCATGGATATTATTGTAACATCGTAAGCAAATGCAAAGCATTTTACTTAAAATCTTTCCTGTGTCAGATTTACTCGAAATTTTATCTTCTACTTTCTTATGATATTATTTAATAGTAAAACTGTACAGTTTTACAGACCCGTATTAATTTTACCAAAAACAGCACCTTTCTTATTGTTTTCGTCAACTTTTTTTACTTTCAGCGTTAAGAATAATATAGTAACAAGTTTATATGCCAACAATTCAATTTTTACATGAAAAGTAATTAAATTAGAGAAGTCCAGAATTTCGTTGACATAAGTTAGAAAACATACTGAGTGCGCTCTTCCGATTCATTCCACTGACAATGGTGATCATAGTTTTTTCTCTCTCTTTCTGATTCGGCCTCCAAAGACCACAGGTTGCCAGTGTGGCTCATGAGAGGATGAGAGGGGGGAGGGGGGGAAGGAACTGAATTCCTGCCCGAAGTCTAACTGGCCTGTCTACCTAAAAACGTGTAACTTTGTGTGTTTTGTATGATAAATGTATATTTTGTTGTGACATATGTAGTTCGTAATGCGGATATTGCGGTTAATATTTTTACTTATGGCTTTACACCTCGTCGATGTCATTAGAAATTAGAAGCAGTAGAGGACTGGGGACAAGGAATGGGAAGGAATTAGGCCATCGCCTTTTGAAGGAAGCATCCCATGGAAAACCCAAATCTGGATGCCCGGACGGGGATTCGAACCGCTGTCCTCACGAATACGAGGCCAGAGCGTTAACCACTCATCCAAAACGCTCGGTCACTGTGATCTATGGTCTTGTGAGCTGTTATCGTATGCGTCTTCAAAGTGCACCATGAACTATTCAAAACAACGCCCATCCTTTATTACTTTCAGACAACGTTTCATATAGTAATATCACGCTTAAGCTATTGAAGGAAACAACTTCCTTATGTTCTTTTTTTGTCTCAGGTGATAGCAGCCACAAAATGAAGGAAGTACACTAATTCCATCAAAATGTGTTGCTTGATTTGCGATTTGTATATGCTGCTGCTTTCTGTAATATGTCCTGAAAAGTACGCTGATGCCCGCAAGCAGGAGGATATTTATGAACAGAACTTTCAAGCATCAGTAAACACTCGAGACCGAAGAAATCCTGATATTATTTTAAAAGAAGCAGCAGTGAAGATGGAAACTTAAATCCTAAATTACAGCTGTAGGCTACTAAACTCTATTTGTTTACAAAATCTATCTCTCTTAAAAGTAATAAAGAATTATATATATAGTAAAGCATCACTTTTTATGAGTTTATTTGTCGGCACCCGGCTGCAGTCTACAAAGTAAATATTTTAAATGTACTTGATTACAAGCAGAGAACAAGATAAACAATTAATGTCGTGAACAAAAATTTACTTAAGCACGGTAAGCTATTCCCAGATGCAGTACTAACTGAATGAAGGCATAACATAAACCATTAGGATCATAATAGATATTCTCGACGTAGAAATATGTGTTTATTACAAGAAATTTGTTTACAACTTTCTATAATCGTTATGTACAGTATTGCTCTCCTATATTCAAAAAGTTACGCATTCCATGTGCGTTGGTAAAGGAAAGAAAATGAAGAATTATTTAGCAGCCTGTTGAGGATCATTCTGGGGTTCCATATTTTTTTACCTTTTTTCTATTGTTTATGTCAATACACTACAAAATAAGAAAAATTATAGGTAAGTTTAACATCTGTTACACATTCATTTAATTTCTCCGTTGTTAAGACATTTAGCTGTTCTCAGTTACAGAGAATATAAACGACTTTCTCGGCAATATGGGACTAACGTATGTTTAATGAATATTGGAAACTCCGTTGTTCATACAGCATTAAAAATATTTAAACTATATACATTCAATTCAGTTCACGTTTATTTAAAATTCGACAGTACCTACCATGAAGAAGTAAGATTCGTGAATAGCTTTTTCAATTGCGATAGAAGACATATACGAACAAAATTGTAAGATATCTACACAATCTGCTAATATTGTCTGGCGATCTTCTTTTTCTATTTTTATTTTTTGCTGCCATTTGGCCTTATGAACTTATCGCTATTTTCGTGCTATACACTAAAAGATCACCCATACACCCCATTGTTTGCATATACATTTGGGATCTGGGAAACAGCTCTAACGATTTGAATGAAATTTCATATTTAGATAACGTTTTGTTTTTTATGTTTACTTAAATAGGTGTCTTCCCTGCAAAAACGCGATTCTACAAAAAATTAGCAGTTCTTGTATTTGGCATCTCTGAAACAGCGCTAACGCCATCTCGTAGACGTTTCAGATACTAGTAAGAGGGGCTGATGTTAGTTAAGTTCTCTTTGGTTACAGCAAGGAGCTCTTATAACGAATAATTTTTGTATACTAGCTGACCTGTGCGAGTAGTATCGTGGTCAGTCACCGAATGGTAGTATAATAATGTGGAAATAAGTAAATGCAAGGCATTTTATGAAAGGCATTTTATTTTTGAAGAGTAGTAATAAATATTAACTTTACTGTACAAAGTCGATATTATGTTTAATTTTAAAACGTTTAAAAAGTAGATGTTTAAAAAGTATTGACTTTGTCAGATGTCTCTTTTTTATCTTCTGTACTTTACAAAACCATCTTTAAAAACAACATTGGCAGTTACAGTGTGATCAACGTTGACTTTTTGACCGTGTGTGTCTTTAACACAAAAATATATATTAATTAATCTACAGTCTCGCGAAAATGGGCGTGCGGGTGTCCATATGAAAAAAAACCGGTTCTGATAAGTACAATTCTGCCTTTTGATGCGTCTGACCATGTGCTTTATTAACGTTCATAACGAAGGTTACTTCTGTTTGGAACTGTTTTCTTATCATATGGAAAGACACGGTTGATCAGAAGAAGTGAGGTTAATGCGAGGTATGAGCACAGTTTTATCGGAGAGAATGAATTTAGCACTGACGATGTACTCGTCTGAGTGAATCACCACTAATCGTGAACCATTAATTAATCTATGATTAGCATTAAGATTTGTATTTAACATGATAATAGCAGATTTCTCTAAATGCAATTTATGAAATGGTAAACCAGACGATCTCGGAAATGGCTCAAGTGATTTGGATGAAATTTCATACGTAGATACCGTTTTGCTTTTCAAGCTCTAACCTCATCTCGTAGAAGTTTTAGGTATTAGTAAGTGTACTGATGTTAGTTAAGCTTCTCTTTGGTTAGAACAAGGAACTGAGCGCCTCACAATGACTTTTACTTTAATCAAACCTTACTCAAAATCTTGTATACTGAACAGAAATAGAAAGATGCCGCGCGACGTTCGGTCACCCAGGTACTACATAATAATAAAAGAAGTTAATGACTTGAGAATACGGCGGCAGATTAGATGTAAGCTGCATAAGTTATAAAATAATTAGTTTGTAAGAATGAAAACTGACTGAATTGTATAGAAATTATTAGAGCTATGGAAGAATATGTCATATACTTGCGTAATTTGCAATTATTTTCTTATAAAGTATGCGAATGTGTGAAATAAAGTTGTCTTCAGTATAATTCGAAAAGTTTTTGGTGATAATTTATAGGTCGGATGTTGTGGAGTAAAAGAATAGGAAGCAAGACAAGATAGTATTATACTATGTGTGCTCTCATCTGGCGCGTCAAGGTCATGTCCCCTCACCCCGCGCCTCACCTCACCCCCCCCCCCCCCCTCCAGATGCCTTCCCCTCCGAGCAGACCGCTGCCTACAGGCATTGTCGTTGGTCGCAGTATTGTCCTGTTTATTCCGATACAGCGTTATAAAACGCTGTAAGTGAAATGGCGTCAGATAGTTGTTACATTAGACGACAGTCAAAAACATTTACTTTTTATGTGTATAGTTTTTTAAGACGTTACAAAACTCTGAAGAGAAAGTTAATATACATTTTAGGTAACCGCTAAAAATGACGGCTAATCGTTACGAACAGTGCAGCGTGTATGTAGCGAAGCCCAGCTGAGTGTTCAAGGGCCATCCTTTTCTTCTCCAAAGAAAAACATTCACCGAGAAAAACTGGTCACAGAGATGGATGACTTTCAGAAAGAGGTCTTTCGACGTTCCTTTCTAGAATTTTATGACCCTACCTTACGAAAATTGTGGGAGGTACTGAAAGAGAAAATTAACTACACTGGAGGCGTATAAATTATTAATAGCACCCGACTTCATATACACAGACGGAAAAAAAAATCCCAACACCAAGAAAAAATTATTGTAGAGTAATGAAATTTGGACAATGCATTTGTCAAGTTAACATGTTTAATTGATTAAATTTTCAAGATCACAGGTTAATTTAAGCTCAAGAAAATGCATTTCAAATGTGAAATACTGTTAAATTAATAGCCGGTGTAACCTCCAGAATTTTGAATGCAAGCCTGCAAACGTGAATGCATTGTGTCATACAGGTTTCGAATGTCACTTTGTGGTATGGAGTTCCATGCTTGTTGTACTTGTGCTGTCAATACTGGGACGGTCAGTGCTGGCTGTGGATGATGCTGGAGTTGTCGTCCAATGATATCCCATACGTGTTCAATTGGAGACAGATCTGGTGATCTCGCAGGCCAAGGTAACATGTCGACACTCTGTAGAGCACGTTGCGAGACAACAGCGGTATGAGGGCGAGCGTTATCCTGTTGAAAAACTCCCCCTTGAATGCTGTTCATGAATGGCAGCACTACAGGTTGAATTACCAGACTGACGTACAAATTTGCAGTCAGTGTGTTTGGTATAACCACAAGAGTGCTCCTGCTGTCATAGGAAATTGCTCCCCAGACCATGACTCCAGGTGTAGGTCCAGTGTGTCTAGGCCGCAGACAGTTTGGTTGCAGGCGTTCCCCTGGCCTCCTTCTGACCAACACTCGGCCATCACTGGCACCAAGGCAGAACCTGCTTTCATCAGAAAACACAACAGATCTCCACTCCGTCCTCCAATGAGCTCTGGCTTGACACCACTGGAGTCGCAAACGGCGATGGCTTGTAGTCAGTGGAATGCACGCTACAGGGCGCCTGGCTCGGAGCTGTCCTTGAAGTAACCGATTTCTAACAGTTCGTTGTGTCACTGTGGTACCAACTGCAGCTCGAATTTCTGCCGCAGACGCATTACGATGCGCCACAGCTGTACGCCGAATACGGCGGTCTTCCCTCTCAGTAGTGCCACGTGGCCTCCTGGAACCCGGTCTTCTTGAGGCAGTACCATCCCTTGACCACTGCACCCAACAATCATGCACAGTGGATACATTCCGGCCAAGTCTTTCTGCAATATCGCGAAAAGAAAATCCACCTTCTCGTAGCCCTATTACACGACCTCGTTCAAACTCGGTGAGCTGTTGATAATGGCTTCTTCGTCTTCTTAAAGGCATTCTTGGCTAACATCAACTCACTATGTCAAATCTCAGCGGTAAATAACGTTCACAAACTTTACAGCGCGTATTTAAAGCAAACCTGATTTGCAAGCTCTGAGTAGCGCTACTAGCGCCACACTTATGCGCGAAGTGCGAAATTTGAATCGATGTCATCTTTCAGATGTATAAACACGCCTACCAAATTTCGTTTATCTAACACAAGTCTTTCTTGGTGTTGGGATTTTTTTTTTCCGTCTGTGTACATAAAATGTAATTACGGTAGACGTGTTCTGATGGAAAGGACAGACATTATTGCACCAAGGGCCTCATTTTAAGAAAAATGCACGATTTAAGAAAGGAACATCCTCTTCGACCTGCCATCTACCTTGACGAGACGTGGGTAAATAAAAGTCACGCAAGGAAGTTTATTTGGCGACACACTAAACCCAATGGTGGTCTCATCAACGATTTCTGTAACCAGAAACTATCGCTTCGTATAAATATCACTTTCATTTCAAAATTTAAACGACGTGTTTAGAGAATTAACCTCCACTGGGAAAGACATCTAAAAATTGGATTTAATCGTCGAAATGTCTTGCTCAACTTTTAAAACTAAAAATAATTATTGGAAGCAGTAAGTTTTATTCATTGATATGTAAATAATTTTTATATTTATTAACATATGAAATTGTAATTAGTAAACACGAAATTTCTATGACATACGATTCACTCGTTTTCGTCCCGACAAATAGTTAAAATGTTCGATTTAACTGAAGAAATCATTAAATTAGTTGCAACATACTGTACCACATTCGTTGTGATGATGTTTGCACATGCGCGGCAGCTGTTTCCCCTTCGCCTTGAGGGGCTGGGGCAGCGGAGTGGGGATAGAGCAGAGTGACCTTGACCCGCCAATTGTGTCTGAACATAGTATAGGTGTCTCGTGGTTTAATTATATATGAAATAATCAGTCCACGATGTAGTTTAAAATTTTTAACTGTTTTTATTTCTCGAAGACATACCTTACTTCAAAGACCCTGGTCACATATATGCACCATGGAGGAAGGAAATATATGGAGGAGAAGTGACGTTAAATTGGTGAAGCAGGCTCGCGCATGCGCAGTGGCGGCAGCAGCGATAATGCGCTTCCGAACAATATCGATGTTCCCAGTATATCCCGAAAACTAAGCAACATATCGAAAAATTTTATTCTTTATTTTCGATTTGTCTCGTCGTGTTACATAAGAATCGATCATTAAATTTGACTTTTGCGAAATTTTTCTTCTCCATTTCAACTCAAGACATCTCACTTTTGATACAGTATAACTCTAGAACTAGGTGAGATATCGAAAAATTTTATTCTTTATTTTTCATTTGTCTCGTCTTTTTAAATAAGAATCCATCATCAAAATTGACTTTGACCAATTTTTTCTTCTGAATTTCAACCAAAACCATTTCACATTTGGGACAGAATATCTCGAAAACTAAGCAGGATATCAAAAAAATTTATTCTTCATTTTTTATTTGTCATATCGAGTTACATAATAATCCATCACCAGACTGCGGCGTCACGTTTATCCTAGAGTCCGCTTGAGGTTTTTGTAAGTATTCCCCGTTTCTGAATGGAAGCGGCCATGCCCCCTCCACTCCGACCATGCCCCCCCACTCCTCCTCCGCCCTGCTTCACTTCAATGCGTGGTGAAGGTCTCTTGCGTCGTCTCCATATATTTCCTTCCTCCATGACCTTGACCTGCCAATTGTGTCTGAACATTGTATAGGTGTCTCGTGGTTTAATTATATATGAAATAATCAGTCCACGATATAGTTTAAAATTTATAACTGTTTTTATTTCTCGAAGACATACCTTACTTCAAAGGCCCTGGTCACATGTATGCACAAGTTCCAGCGATTAAACTTCTTCCAAAGACTATATTGCCATACACTCTCACATAAAACTGGTTGCTGTAAACTTGTGCCCGTAAACTGCGTCAACGTGTATCTGGCGTTCACTTTATATAAGTTTCATCGAAAGTTCTAGAACATTACAAAGGCTTCAGACAGATATTTCTCGAACTTTAACAATACTTAAACAATTAAAACATATCAAAATTAATACATAATCATTTACAATTGTTACAAAATGGTCATAAATGAAAATTAAAGATATTTAAACACAAAATTATCCACATAAATCATTTTAAACTGTGGTAAATCATCCTTTAAACGTCGTCGCTCACCTTAATTCTTGGATTTACAAATAGTTAAACAATTCTCTTGCATATTTCTGTCCTTAAACATATTAAATAGTATTTACATAATTTCTTTTCATAAAACAAATTCCATTTACACTGATTTACAGTAAATTGAAAGACAAAAAATACAAAATCATATTCAATTATTCTCTAGCTTGCAATAAATGCTTCATAAAATACAATTCCATTTAAAGTCTAGGTCTGAGGGTTGTTACAATAGTATAAGCTTTTTGTTTTCAGACTGCAAGGGAAACGAACGGAGCGAGCGTGGTGGTGTAACGGTTAGCGTTCTGGCCTCGCATTCGGGAGGACGGCGGTTCGAATCCCCGTCCGGGCATCCAGTTTTGAGTTTTCCATGGTTTCCCAAATCACTCCAGGCAAATGCCGGGAAGCTTTCTTCAAAAGGCCATGGTCGAATTCCTTCCCATTCCTTGCCCCCATCCTTTCCCGTCTCTAAAGACCTCTCTGTTGAGAGACGTAAGGCAGTTACAAAAAAAAAAAAAAAAAAAAAAAAAAAAAAAAAAAAAAAAAAAAGTTATGTTTGACCGGTAAACTTGACTAGTTATTAGAGAAAAATTTATTCATTCACAACGCGGAGAAAAGCAGTCTAGGAATAAATCATATCAATTGGGCCTTTTATTTCAGTAACAATTATGCATATAGTCAAAAGTATTTTGTTTTTCTAATAAACAATCTATAACACCGAGAGAAACCATTCTGTTTCACAAAGTGAACTGAATACACACTGTAAAGTGCAGACTTGGCTCAAAACAAGATCTCATAACTTTTTGTGACTGCATAAGCACGAGACTTGGCCTACTTTTACAAGAATTGTTTTTATGAAATCTCGTTTCCTTTTATAAGTTGAACGCTTATTCTGAGTCGTCACTCAAAGGTAATGATTCCATGTCAAAATCGTTTGATAAGAACATTTCAGAATTCAAACCCCACGTTCTGTGTTAACAATGAGTGTGCACCATGGCCAAGGCATGCCGATTGCCTCAGATTTAACTACCACCATAAGTAAATTACGAATAACTTCCAAACTAAGTACACGAACAAGGTAAAATTCAAGATATTAATTAAAATTGCTGATCCCTACGCATAAAAAAATCAGGTGTTTAGTGTCATCAAGGGCAATGCAATTAACCTACAAATATTTGCCAAAATATTGCAGGTTTTCAATTACCATTGAATACGTACTGGGACAGTCACTGGTATTAAAATTTTCTTGTTATTTGACAAGTTACCTGTTTCTAGGACCATGTGAAGTACAGCGCAATGTTGATGTCGCGGCGTCGTAGCCGAAAACACATTAGTTAAACTTAGTAAGTTTCGTCTATAGTGAAAATATTTATTAGGGTAGAAAGCGATTTCACGTTTGAGGTAGACATATAGAAATTTACAAGTTTTAGACTTTTCTTATCACAGGGGGTTAAAACTTTATCTGCGTACCAAATATAAGCTTTCTACGACTATGGGAAGTTCCTTAGAGTTTTGATGATCATCAGTTGGTCAGTCAGTTTATAACAAAAGCGATGAATTTTGCATATAAATAGCATCCAAACTAAGAATAAGAACTAAATAAAACTTAGTATGTTTGCTAAGATTGCTGATATCTATTTATAACAAAAATAATTATAAATAATCAATAAGACCGAAGAAATTGAGGTACAAAAATGGCCCAAATCGCTTCGAGAAAGGGGTAGGCAATGTTGCCTTTGACTCGACTTGGTGGGTGCACTGCCATGCATTCAGAATACTTTGAAATGGCGTATTAGAAGTGCAACATAGTGACGTTGGTGTTATTTTTCTCTTTAAATCGTTTTAAGATACATTTTCCATCTCCGGTGTTTGTTTGGTCCACTACTGGATGCAGCCTTCGAAACGGAGAGGTTTTAAGCACGCCGGAAATTCCGCGGCGCTTTAAGTAGGTTTAGGGAGCTGGCTGCATTACGCAGGCGAGTCACGGGCTGCTCCATAAACTCGTCCCTTTAAAAGACTCGTAAAAGTTTCGGTTGCAAATTGCGGTCGTTAAAAGCGGAGCCACAACCCGCAAACCAAACCTCTCTAGTGCGCCGCTGGTGGAACCAGTGCACCTAATATTGCTTCTCCCAAATGCGGTAATTACCCTACCAACTGTCGAGGAACACACAACGTTACTTGTAGTGACGTCACCGAAAGAAGTGGAAATGACGTAGAGGTTCAAGAGTAGGGATGCAAGTTAATATCAATATCGATAAATATATCGATACCAAGGCGATATCGATAATATCGGCCGCATCATATCGATATTTACCTATATTTGTATATATTATTTTAGAAATAAGTATGTCAATCAAAATCAAGTAATACATTTGAAGTAGTTTATTAAAAAAAAACAATTAGGTCTGCAAATATTAAGCGTCAACAGATACTGAAAACGTAGTTTGCTTAACCTTTTTCCATGAGGTATATTCCTAGTTTGAGTGACAGTGACTCCTGCCAGCGAGAATAGGGGTTGAGAACAGTGTTTCCCAACGTGGGCCCCACGCCCCATAGGGGGGCAATTTGGTTTTTTTAGGGGGGCAATTTAGAAATTGACTTGATACGACTTTACCGCTTTCTCTTCGGGTTATTTAAATGCAATGCTAGCCATAGGTACAAAATATAGCTAAAAAGCAAATTCTTAAAAGGATCACACTAAATTGCCATAATTAATCTTTATTAAAAATCTTTTGAATTTGAATTTTAGTATTTCATTATATGTTTTTTAATTTTACTTACTGTGTTTTATGACAATATTAAAGCGTTTTCTTTCAAAAACCATCCTATATCAGTTTCTTTAGTAACAAATAATTTTTTTATTAGAAATTATGTATGGGGGGCAAAAAAAATGTTAAAAGTGGGACATGACTTAAAAAAGGTTGGGAAACACTGGGTTCAGAAGGTACCCGACGAGGCTACTTTGATTAATTGAAATTTTAAACATATGTTAATCCAACTAGTACACCAATCATGATTGATTTCAATTTAATTTGCCTGCAAAAATTGAACCGTAATCTCCAAGTAGTCGGTGTTATTTTGTTCGAAACAATAAAACATGCTTCACACTGTTCAACTCCTCTTTCGCAACTTTCGAAATTTTTTAATATTTTTAATCAATTTTTGTTTTGATATTTCCACGAAAAGGGACTTTGTATAATGGTGCTAAGTGCTCCATTAAAACTTAAAGCATTTGACTTCAACTGCATTAAAAGGTCTATTATCAACACTGATAAAATAAGCAATCGAATCGGTCAGGTGGTCATATTTTTTACCTCCCAGAGAGAAACAAGAACTAACGAACGCAAACGCAACGCAACATAATAAATAATTAAACTGTGAATTTAAATGAATGGGGAACGAATAACGGGCAAGAAAAAGAGTGGAACTACAGAATAGCAAAGGACGTTATCGAGCTAAGTCAGAGTTTAGCATAGTCCCTTTCATCCATTCATTTATGAGCTTTTTTTGTGGATAGGTTTGAAGTTGTCGATATTTCACTGCAACATATCGATATTATCGTATCGACCATTCAAAAATATCGATATTTTTGTACCGATATTATCGGTTGACCGATATATGGTTGCAACCCTATTCAAGAGCACTATGGTTTTGTATTCCATCTGTTCAAACAGTTAAAAAACTTAAATCTGGAACAGATATATTCTAAGAAACGACACAAAGGGATTAAATTGTTTAGTAATAAGGTAGATAAACTATTTGTTTACTCGGATCATGGTATAAGTTTACATAAAAGGCTAGTGTGGTCGTAATGATCGGGTGACAGGTATTATTTTGGCTTCGCAATCCGTCCCTACCGAAGCCGTCTAGCATAACCCAGTAATCCTACCGAGTATAGGGGACCTACAATTTAACGTGGAAACCGAACCACGGAAGCCTTCCGCCGCACTTCACATTGCACAGAAATTTGTCCCAGAGTTTAAGGTTAGGTTAAGGGCCTAAGAAAATTCCAGCTGAAACGGGAATTCAAACAGGGATCTTAAGATCTCCAGCCAGACGCCTTTACCAATGAGATAGGAGATTGCTCATAGGCTTACATAATAAGACGCAATGATCAAGAATGCTTCATAAGCCTTTGTTATGTATTTTTCTTTTTGAAGACATGTCTACAACATAAAAACTACTGCCGCTCTGCGAGAAATACATCTAGTGGAAATACTTTTAGCATGAATAGGATTAGTGTTTTATTTTCTCCATCATCAGTCCATCAACTAGTTTGGGTAACCGTTCAATTTCTTGCAGCCTTCATCCTCAATTATTTGCTTCACAATTATTATCTTTGTATTTCTCTACATTCGTTACCTTTAAATATTTCCTCCACCAATCGCACGACTCTTAAACTGAGATGCAATATCCTGTTCCTTATATATGTGAAAATCTTGCAAAAAAACTCCTTCTCTCACCTCACTTATTTAAAACAACCGAAAAGATGTTTATATGGTAAGAAAACAAACAGGATACCAGAATTAGTACTAAAGTTTTATAGGATTTTTTTTTTTTTTTTTTTGTATAAATGTACGAAGCAGATGTATATCGTATAAGTTACAGACGTGTAAATACTAACAACTACATGATCCACATTTACTGTTTTTATATGCCATTAAGGCCTCCAAAAAGTCAGTAAAACTTTGCGTTTAATAATTTTCCACCAGTTTTTTTCATAATTATCGGCATCAAGAAAGACCAAGTGAGGTCATAATTAAGTTGTTGGATGCCCGATGGTTTACCTGTTTGGGGGAAATAGTCTGATCCAACTTCCTTAGTATCCTTGAAGACAGGTAACATGCTCGGTCTCTAAGATGTCTTCCTATCTAATCCCCAGCTTTACCACAAAATTAGAAGTTACTGAAAGTTCTGTGGAGGAAAGTCGATGGCAGTTCGGATATGTCTTTAAGGAGGAAAAAACTTTATCAGAAATTGAAATAAAAAAATCTGAGCACTCCTCAAAATTGTGTGAAAAACTTTGCGAAAATCATGAAAATTCCGTTGAATAGTGTGGTTGCTGGTTTGTAGTAGATTGAAAGGTGAACCGACCCATTTGTAGCAATTTTTTGTTAGCTGAAATATATACGTAGTAAAACACTTATTGCATCTTAAGAAACAATTAGAAACGGTGAAATGTTTTCCTAACAGAAACAAATACATACGAATAACTCGTTACCCTAGAAACCACCCACGATTTATCAACATCTCAGCGACACGTGGTGCTCCTATCTAGCGGTGATGCGATCAATCTTTAGCGACTCCAGCGAAGTCGAGCTGCTTGACTCTGAACTTTGACTTTTTGTAGTACTGGCCCCACGTGCTGAAGGTCACCGCTTCGAGTCCGGTCGAGGGCATGGGTGTTTAAGTGTGTGTGAGATGTGAGTGTGCTTGTCATGTCCGTCCTGTGGAGTATCTAGAATTACTTGAAAGACAATGTACACAAGGAGACAGGGGCGGATCCAGGGGGGGGGGGGCTAGTGGGCTCAAGCCCCCCCCCCAAACGTATCTAGGTCCACCCCTGACATTATAGTTTTCCTGACTCAAGCCCCCCCAAAAACCAAAATCCACTGAACGCAAGCCCTCTGAACCAAAATTCACTCAATCCAAGCCGCCCCAAAACAAAGTCCGCTCAAGCCCCCCCCCTCCCAAAAACAAAATCCTGGATCCGCCCCTGCAAGGAGAAACTGAAAGCATTGGATGAACTAAACTCATACTTGAGCTGGCTGTATGGCCCAAGGAAGCCAAATGCCATTAAAAAAAAAAAAAAAGAAAAAAAAAAAATTGTAGATTCTTTTCTTAATTAATGATTTTACTTTGCGGAGATCTTCAAATCGATTTTGGTTAAGTAAGAAGGGAGAAAGATGGCACGTAACACATACACACACACGCAAACACCTGTTAGAAACAGAATATATGATTAATTGTGTTTCACATATTAATTAAGGTCATTCCTATGTGTGATGTTACGAAATACATACATGATGTATATAGAAGAAAACGGTACACAAAAAGGGGGGGGGGGGGTAGAATGCAGTTCGACATTTCTCGGTGTCAAGAAAGTATTGCCAGAGGCTAGAACTAGGCCTATCTATTGCTGCTCAACTATGGCAGCAATGATAGTATAACTCGAGCCTTAGTGCGTGAGATTTCCTCTGTGTGATTTTCTTCACCTGTGTTGTAACGAAGATAAATTATACATACTTTTTTAGATAATAAATGTGGCGAGCACATGCTTGAACTACGTTTAATCGTTTTTTTGTAGTTAAATGTTTGTTTACATATCTTTTTCGAGTGATCTTCCCTCTCTATTCAGATTCCTGTCACTGGAGCAGAACGGGTGGAGTGGAATATTCTGCCCTACTCTTGGATGAAAATTTAGAACTGGGCCTCTTAATTTTATGTTTCACCTGAAATTGTAATGTCTATTCCAATAGCTAAAGAAATCACGAAAAGGACGAATCGCTTTATAAACAGATTCCCCAAACAAAAACATAGAAGACGCTATCAATTAAAAACAGAACTTTGCCAAAGAAGAAAAGATAAATGTTTATATATAGATGAATGTATGTTTGTTTGTTTGTTGGTTTGTTTGTTCTTCATACAAATCCACAGTTTTCATCCGATCACGATGAAACTTTGCACACTTATCCTTAGAAACAAGGAGAAAAATACTGTCTACATTTGGTTGAAAAATTATCTATATAAATAACACATGTTGCCTCATAACTTCGAAATTCGGCGATAGACAGACACGTTGGATATGGACGTCTCCGTACCATGTTTCCGTGAAGTGGGCTGTCAGCTCAGTGGCTAAAACGCTTGCTTACGAACGTCGTGGTCTCTGGTTCAAACCTCCGTGGAGGCTAAGATTTTTAAAATTTGTTTTTCATCGTAAGAGTCAGGCCTGGGCTGTAGGTTATTCGGATTGAATGTTAAACTGTAGATATTAGAAAGTTACGGGTGCAATGCAAGGCAAATCATAGGTAGTCTTGCAATGTTGTAGGTGTACACTTTTTTACGTTATAATGATCCCTCAGGTGTTGGTCGTAGTCAGTGTGTGTGAACCACAGTAATATTATTTATAAATACGGAAGTAAGTCTCTGTCTTTTTGTTACGTTTTGTCGACTAAATGACTATCGTTCTGATGGAATTTTATAAGGAAATCTGTATGAAGGGCACAGGATATTTTTTCCAGTATGATTAACAATTGTAGTCACGAAATTTTGAGACCTTATCGAATGGTGACAAAAATATTTTGGAAATTGGTTCTCTTCAAGAGACAGGTTCGACGGTACAATGATATTGTGTTAGCTTTCCTGTCATATTATTCCGACTCGATATTGCTTGGGACCAATCCTTCGTTGCCAACAACTTTCTATATTTAATTCTGGCAAAAAAATTCTTAATCCACGCGTACGAAGTCGCGGGTACGGGCTAGTATAAAACTATAAATGTTCACAGTTCCTCGGGAAACCAACCGAGTAGTACTATTCTTTATATACAATATTTCGGTGACATAAATCTCCATCTTCAGGTGGAGTAGTAAGGCTTGAAATTTACCCAGAGCGCGTTGTTGAAAAGCTGCCATGACAACGGTAGACGTTACGTTGCCTAGCAGCATCTCAGACTTCATTAGACGCCCGCGGAGCACAAAACACAGAGCGTTGCTGACGAGCAGCCTCAATAACAGGTATCCGCGCATCACTTGGTTGGAAACCACAATCCGGATCAGACGCGAAACGAATTTCAAGCGTTTCTGTAATAACGCTGTCTCAGAAGCCTCTCGCATGTGCCAACACATTGATTGATTCGAAATGTCCTTGTTCCAAACTTTGTTCCGCCACTGCGGATTTGTTGTTTTCCCCAAGCAATCTGGTTAGCCGGGATTGTGGTTTCGACCTAATGGTGGGTTTCCACGGCCAGTGGTTTTGTATGCCGCGCCATGCAGCAGAATTGGACAGATCGGCACACGTTACAGGCTAGCGCTCGCCACCTCCGCACCACATTACATAGTGTCGTTTCAGCTGCCCGGGCGTTTGATATTTACCGATTGGTCGACGGATAGTGGCTCGCCAGCAGACACGCCTCCTTACCTACAGTCAGTTGTTGAGTGCTAGTCCGGCGTGGCCGCCAATGCACATGCCGTAGGGAACCACCTAAAAGGATGCGTGGATACCTGTTATTGAGGCTGCTCGTCAGCAACGCTCTGTGTTTTGTGTTCCGCGGGCGTCTGATGAAGTCGTGAGATGATGCTAGGCAACGTAACAATGCATGCTAGTTTTTCAACAACGCGCTCTAGGCAAACTTCAAGTCTTCCGACTGCACCTGAAGTTGGAGATTTATGTAGCCAAAATATTGTGTATAATCAAGTCGTTTGGTTTCTCGGAGAAACATACATAAATAAAGATAAAACAAAGGAAAGTGCCTGAAGAAAAATTGGAAAAAGGAGCTGAATAGAGAATCCAAAACTAACGAGAGTTATTCTGAGTATTGTTCTGACTGAATGTATGAATTATAGTAATAGTTATTTGAAGGTTGTGGTCGCTTATTCCAGGTACAAAAAATGGGCCCACTATTCCTGTGCGGCAACAGACAGCGAAGATGATTAGGCTGTCCCAGTGTTTGAATTGGCTTACGAAAAGGACACTGTAACAGCCCACAAGCCTAAAATTAAATGTAACTGTATTTCATGAAGCATTTATAGTAAGCTAGAGTTTAGCTGAATATGATCTTGTGTGTTTGTATATAGATTTTGTTTTATGAGAAGAAATTAGTTAGAGGTCATTTAATATGTTTAAGAACAGAATTGCTTAAATGTTTGTAATTCCGAGTATTAAGGCAAGTTACGATGTCTAAAGGACAATTTGCTACAGTTTAAAACGATTTCTGTGAATAATTTTGTGTTAAAGTATCTTTAATTTCCATTTCTAACCATTTTGTAATTATTGTAAATAATTATGTATTAATTCTGATTGTTTTTAATATGTTTCAATTTTTTAAGTCTGATTAATGTTCGAGAAATATCTGTCGGAATCCTTTGAAGTGTTCTAGAAGTTTCGATGTAGCTTACATAAAGCAAACATCCGAGACAGAGAAACAGTTTTCACCGACTCAATTTACGACGGCCAAGGACTGTATTGTCTGTTGAAGAAGTGTTGTATACAATCGCTGGATTGTATGTATGCATGTAAACAGTATCGTTGACGTCGTGTTTATGAAAATAAAAGCAAGTTTAAACCGAACTGTATCGTGGAATAATTATTTATCATGTTAATTAAACCACGAACAATCTAATAACACGCTCAATGAAAACTGTAGTAAAACTTCGATTTTTTTTTTTTTTTGCTGTCGTCAGTCTTTAGACTGGTTTGATGCAATCCTCCATCCCTTCCTATCTTGTTCTAAGCTCCTCATTTCTACATACCCCTTACAACCCACGTCCTCAATTATCTGCTTCATATATTCTAATCTCTGTCTTCCTCTACATTTCTTACCTTCCACTGTTCCCTCCACTAACAAATTAACCAATCCAGCATGTCTCAAAATATAACCGACCAGCCTGTCTATTCTTTTTGTAAGCTTCTTCCATAAACTTCTTTTCTCACCCATCATCTCCAAAACTCGTTCATTTCTTACTTTGTCTGTCCACCTAATATTCAGCATTCTTCTGTAGCACCACATTTCAAATGCTTCAAGTTTCTTTCTTTCTGGTATTCCTAAAGTCCATGTTTTGCTACCGTAAAGTGCTGTGCTCCACACATAGAGTTTTAAAAAGTTCTTTCTAATTCCTAGATCAATATTTGAAACTAAAAGGTTTATCGTTTTCATTAAAGCTCTTTTTGCTAGTGCTATTCTGCTTTTAACATCATTCCTGCTTCGGCCATCGGTTGTAATTTTTCTTCCCAAGTAACAGAACTCGCTCATTTCTCCTATTGCATCCGATCCTATATTTATATTTAATGTACTAGTATTGGTATCGTTTCTGCTACATTTCATCACGTTTGTCTTACTTTGATTTATATTCAGTCCAAAATCTTCCTTCAGTACTTTATTCACGCCATTCAATAACTTCTCAATATCCTCAGCACTGTCTGCTAACAAGACAATGTCATCAGCAAATCGTTGCATACTGATTTTTTCTCCCTGAAAACTTATGCCACATGGAAATTTTTCTTTGACTTCCTTCATTGCTTCTTCTACATACAAGTTGAATATTAACGGGGATAGACACTTTAAAATAAACATGTAGACAGCAAACTAATTTTTTCTGCTTTGTACATGTTTTTTTATAATTACTTATCCTTACCTCCCCCTTCTGCCCTATGCCAGGGGCCGAAAGAGGGGAATGAATGTTTTTGACAAAGAAAAATACTTTTTTTTCTGACAATATTGTTGCATTTTGTGATTATTGCATTATAATGTATTCACAGAAATATTTGCAGCTCTCTTAGTTAATCCGTTTGTATTTTTAAAACATATCTTCAGCTTGGTACCCCGTTCTACCTTGGGTTCCCCTTACGGCTATTCCAATGTCCTTCACCCTAGGCTACCGGGGTTGGTCGAGTGGCCCCCGTAATGGTGGACAGGTTTTTTTGTTTGTCGCTGTGTGGCGAATGTTTTTGCATGTGCCGGACCGCGGGGCTCGCTCAGCGGACATAGAGTTTTATTGTTATCGTGGCAGCGTGTGTGACGATAGTCGGAGCCCTCGGCGAAGCAGACGCAGGCTCAATTTTACGCGCTCGCATTCGATCAGAGTTTACGAGCGAGCTGCCTGCTGCGGCCTGGCCTGACACTAGACGCGGCCAATGGGGGGCTTTACGGCGACCTCCACGAGTCCAACTCTCAGCCGCTGATCTGCCTCCGTGACGAGAATAAGTAGCTGCAAGTGGGCCTCCAGCCGCCCTAATCCTGCATCCCGGCTCTCCGTCAAACTCACATAGCGCCCACAAGTTTGAATATGCTTCCGGCGGGATTGTCTGTAACGCCACGCGGCTTGCATTTCATACTAGCTGTGAGGGAAACACAGTGCCATAATACCTAACCTACTATTACCCTCACGGGCTTTGCGGATTTAAATCATTGCAAATTTTTAGACACTTTTGGCAATAGATTTTTTTTTATTGTTTGTACATCCATATAAAAAATGATGGGTGAGAAAAGAAGTTTATGGAAGAAGCTTACAGGAAGAAGAGACAGGCTGGTAGGTCATGTTTTTGAGACATGCTGGATTGGTTAATTTGTTAGTGGAGGGAACAGTCGAAGGTAATAACTGTAGAGGAAGACAGAGACTAGACTATATGAAGCAGATAATTGACGACGTGGGCTGTATGGGGTATGTAGAAATGAAGAGGTTAGCACAGGATAGAAAGGGATGGAGGATTGCATCAAACCAGTCTAAAGACTGACTACAGCAAAAAAAAAAAAAAAAAAAAAAAAAAAAAATCGATATAGGTAGGAGAGCAAGACTTGACATGATTATTAAAATATGTAGGATAGAACAAAGTAAACTGATTAATCAGAAAGGAACATTTTTGTTTATCCCCTAAAAATGAGTGAGAGTTTAGGTTTGACACATTATGTATAGATACAACTGTTCCAACATAATTACAAATGATACAGAGAAATATACATTATTCTTAATTCCTTATAGCTGCTTGTTTTCCCCCGACATCACAATGAGTAAAATCCTTACAATTAACTAGTATTTACATCTAAATTTTTATTTTAGTTGACTTTACAAAGCTACTTAACAACTTGTATATGGTCACGTTGTTATCGTGCAACAGACAGCTATGTTTGTTGGGAGAGGTATTCCATAGTTAACTAGTTGTTTTAAAAAATTTTGTCGATGAGATTTATATTTGGGGCATGAAAAGACTACGTGATTAATATCCCCTATTTCTGCTCTATCTAAATCACAAATATCAGTATCTAAGATGTGTATCCGATGTAAATGTTGGGGGAATAAACCATGGTTAAAGGCATTCTAATTATATTGGAAATGACGCCTCTATAAGCCTGGAAGTTGAAGAACCATGGGCGGGATAGTATTAGGGGTTGAATTGATCCATAATATTGCCACCTCCTACGTTTTCTCGAGTCCCATTCAGTTTGACATTTGTTCAGAACCTTTGTTTTTATTTTGAAGAGGTAGTAAGTGTACGGAAGCTGGATATCTAAGGTGTCTCCTATTTTAGCGGCTATCTTTGCAATTTGATCCACTGTTTCATTATCAGGACTCCTGCATGTGCTTTTAGCCAAAGGAACTTAATGGATCTATTTCTTCTAGACAATTCTAGATATGTCTCCACAATCTTAACTATAAATTGATTCGTTTTCTTGTTCAAAAAGTTTCTTTGGATGTAGTTCAGCACGCTGAGCAAGTCAGAGATTATTATAAAAAACTCGTCTCAGTCAATGTCAAGCAGTGCTCAAGTGCTCTTAATATGGCGAATGCTTCTGCAGTATATATGGATGTATTCGACGGTAATTTATACGTTTCTTGATACCTAATACTCGGGCAATAAAAGGCGCTGCCTACTCCATCCCCTGAATCTATTTTGGATCCGTCCGTATATACATGTAGCAATAGATGGAGTTGTTGCTCAATAGATATGAAGTAATAATGAAATATGCTTTCCACTAATCAACTAGGAGGGATAAGTAGCAGAATTTTAGGAAAATGTTATGACACTTGTGCAAACAATGGCGTGATTACAGACAGAGCAGTGAGAATTTGGTCCGGTCAAAGGGAATAACTGGATTAACATCCTTCAAATCCCTCGCGGATACACCCCAACCACCCATCACCCAGCTCCACCAACACCGCGGGAAGTAGACTCTTCCGAACTACCCGCCATTACAGCGGGGACGGTTAGAAAGGCGCGTTTCGCCACCCGTTAAGTGTGCCCACGGGGACACACGCGGAGTCAGCGCCTGCCGTGACCTGGCCGAAGACCCTTCCAAAACCTGGCCGTATAGCTAAAGCATCTCTGCTATTCCCACGTGCCGCCCGGCCCCACACGCTCGGAAAAGGCAGAAGCCGCAGCAACCGAGCAACATCGCAGGATTGCCCTTTGCGCACGCCTAGGCCTCCCAGCAGCACAAAGCCGCCGGCCGGACACCGGGCCACGCACTACGGGGCAAGCGCCTAGCGTGTGTTCCCCCGCACACCAACCATCTGCAATTTTGATGACGCGATTACAGCGGTAAAGGTATATACAGCCCCGAATTTTGGATGGGGGGAACAGTACCGGCACAAACTTTATCTACACGGGTCAACAATGTTCACAGAGGTTTTTTTTTGTCTGCTTAACGTCTCTTAACAGCGAGGTCTTTAGAGACGGAAAAAGATGGGGGGCAAGGAATGGGAAGGAATTCGGCCATGGCCTTTTGAAGGAAGCATCCCGGCATTTGCCTGGAGTGATTTGGGAAACCATGAAAAACCCAAATCTGGATGCCCGGACGGGGATTCGAACCGCCGCCCTCCCGAATGCGAGGCCAGAACGCTAACCGTTACACCACCACGCTCGGTTGTTCGCAGAGGAAATGTGTCGCAACATCCTACAGTAATACGATGAAGAATAGTTAATAAAGAAGAATTTATTAAGTTAATGGTCAGAAAAGACCTTCAAGACGATTCTGAAGCATCGTTCCAAGAAGACGGACAATTTGAAGAATATTTTGTAGACGACAGAGATGGGGGCGTCCTACGTGATTGAGTATTCTGCGGTACTTACCGGAAGTTACAGTATCCAATTGGAGGGTATCTTTGCTGAAATCATCGGCAATATTTAGGGAATAGGTTGGTGCCTACGGTTTTTATAATGTGGAAGTAAACAGCAATTAGTAATAGGCAACTCTTGATACTTAAGCGCTATTCCTAGAACTTTTTTCAGGTGAATGTGAAGTGTCGTAGGAAGGCGAAGCTATCGGCACTATCCGTGAATATTTTCTTTTCGTCAATTATCTGACACCATCATCCTAAGATAGTATAATAATAATTTCCTATGTTACGATAACACTACGTATGTAACAGAGAAAGTCAAAATTTGACGCTGGCGTCACTTCTCTTGGGTTATTACTGTATCTGTGGATGACTATGAGGGTGTGTACGTATGCTCAGGGTAAAGTGTCTCGTTAAACAACAGTAGAGGAGTTAAATTTTCAATTTAAACTTATTTTTCCTTACTTCTTCACATTGATTCCTTATTTACCAATTACCACTATACTTACGTGAGTGCGTAAATGTATCAGCATAATTATTCATCTACATCTACATTCATACTCTGCAAATCACAAACAGTGTGGGTGGCAGAGGGTGCTAAGCACCAATCCTAAACCCGCCAATTCCAATCCCGAATATTGCGAGGAAAGAAGGAATACATATAAGCATCAGTACGGCATCTTATTTCTCTAATCTTATCCCTCCGGTCATTGCGACCTAAATAGGTTGGCGGAAGAAGTATTTCATTGCACTCGAAATTTAAATTTTTTCGCATATTCTCCAATAAATTCGAACGCAAGCTACGTCGTCTGTCTTCCAAACTATCCCAGCCCAATCTATGTATCAATTCTGTGACGCTTTCATAAGGGCTGTAACAACAAGTCACGAATCTAGCGGCTCTCCTCTGCACCCTCTCAACTGCGTCAATCAGAACCTTGCGATACTAATCCCAAACCCCAAAACAGTAATCCAGATGCGGACGCACTAGTGTTTCATACGCTATCTCCTTTGTATGAGCATTACAATTCCTCAAAATACGACCTATGAATCGTAATTTAGAATTAGCCTTGCCTACGACGGAAGTTATGTGCATGTCCCATTTCATGTTGCTTTGTACCATCACCCCTAGATACTTCACGGAATCAACCGTGTCAACAGCTGAATTGTTTATTTTGCACTCGTGAACAAACTGATTCTTCTTGTTACTTATCCGCATTGCCTTGCACTTTTTGCAATTAAGTGTAAGCTGCCATTTACGGCACCAATCGAAAATAGCATCCAAATCGCGTTGAATTTCTAAGCAATCGTCGGAGCACCTTATTTCCCTATAGATAACCGCATCGTCGGCAAACAATCGCAACCAGCATTTGACGTTGTCACCTAGATCGTTTATAAATATTAAGAAAAGAAGTGGACCTATTACGCTTTCTATAAATGTCTTTAAAAAAAATCGGGGACGTGATTACTAAGTAACAGTATCTTTTATGCTCGTCCTACATTCGATTAGCGCTTCGTGCTCCGGTCGGTGAAGAGATTTTTGTTCTCTGTTACTTGTCCATCAGTAGAGCATAAAGTGCACAATTCATAATTATTAGACTGTGTGCCAATATTATCCTCATTTTAAGCTCCTTCTTGTCTGTGCTTCATATGGAGACTATCTAGATCAGTGTTTCCCAACCTTTTTTGGGTCATGCCCCACTTTCAACATTTTTTTTTGCCCCCATACATAATTTTTAATAAAAAATTATTTGTTATTAAAGAAACTGATGTAGGATGGTTTTTGAAAGAAAACACTTTAATATTATCATAAAACACAGTAAGTAAAATTAAAAAACATATAATGAAATACTAAAATTCAAATTCAAAAGATTTATAACAAACATTTATTATGGCAATTTAGTGTGATCCTTTTAAGAATTTGCTTTTTTGCTATATTTTGTAACCATATCTGGCATTGTGTTTAAATAACCCAAAGAGAAAGCGGTAAAGTCGTATCAAGTCAATTTCTAAATTGCCCCCCTAAAAAAACCAAATTGTCCCCCTGTGGGGCGTGGGCCCCACGTTGGGAAACACTGATCTAGATGGTTGTCAGATCACGTCCCTAATTTCGGATTTCGTTTGATACATGCCGTTTATTTAAAAAAAAAAAAAAAAATATTTTTTTTTAATTTTTTAAAGTTTTACTGATAAAATACATGTTGTCAGCAAAGGATAGTAATCAAATGAAAGGAAATTCAAGGGTATAGTAAGGTACTCCTCGAGAGGAAATAATACTCCACGGTTATCAATAAGTTGAAGCATTATTGGTGCCACATTTATTTTTCTGCGAACGTTTAACAACAGGCCATCAAGTGGGAGAACAGTTCTACATTTTTTACTGTATTGGAAGAGTGTAGGATACCCAAAAAAAGCTTAAATGTTTCACCGAATAGTCCTAGCAACGTGCACGCCGAGCAAACAAAGTTACCGATATAATAAAATACTTCCATCGTTCTTAATAATTATTCTCTGTTAAACGCTAAGCTTACACGGAGGTTGGTGACTTTTCGCACTACTTTTCACTAATCCGGCGCGGGATTCTGAAACTTGTTAATGCCCCGGTTTGACTCTTTAAGGGAAGGATGTCAGGTAGTGGAGGCTAGTTTATCATGCAAAATCCTTATTAACTCTCTTCTTAAAACCTTTCAAATGTCTGCTAAATTCCGCATATTATAACTCAAGTATTAAACAGAATACTGTATTATAAAAACGACAAATAAATGAGTTGGATCGGCGATCAATAATACATTTAACTGAACATTTAATCTCCCGTGAAAAGCCTTCTACATGGCGAAAAAATAAGATCTTGCTAACCATACCATAAATATTACTACGGCATGAAAAACACTTAATCCAAAATGAATAAATAAAATGGAAATACATATAAAAATATTTGGTTTAGGTATTTAAAAGGGCAAAATATCCTGTAATATCACAATCTTGAGTCGTCTTAAACCTCTTTATTCTTTTTTTCTATATACATTTACTACGGTTTTATCATTTAAAGCTGTTCTTTCCTCGTATCCTAAAAATTTGATAACCAAGTCGTTTGTTATTATCCATGGTATAATCCCATGCAGGATTGGTGGTATCGACGATACTCTGTAAAACTTTGACATTATTTTCTTCCTCACTTTCTTCAACAGAGTGCGTTTAAGTGTTCCACTATCCTACATTAAGCGTATTTGTGGTTACATTTCAGATTGTATCGGCTCTTGAATCCATGATAGAGATGGTAAAATAGCATGTTAAAGATACTAGTAAACGACTGAAATAAACTACTCATTTGTGGTGATACTATAGTCAGTTATTTGAATCACTGTTCCCCTTATTTTTGCCAAGCTTCATTCCAATTAGACATATTATTTTGGATGCAACAGTTCCTAAGACGATGGATATAATTGTATCATTCATGTGCGGTGTGAGGCTGAAAGGTTTCGGTTCGAATCCGCGTCCGGATATCCAGATTTGGGTTTTCCATGGTTTCCCCAAATCACTCCAGGCGAATGTCGGTATGCTTCCTTTAAGAAAGGCCATATATGGCCCAGCAATGTATGGCTCCACTATTGCCGGGCATTTGATGCGCTTTAGTATTGCTCAACATTTCCCGTTTACACGCATTGTGTGATCTGCAATCAGCATCATGGCAGAGGAGGGAGTTGTAGTGTCCCTGCCAGCTTATTGGTATGAGCAGACAGGGCAAACTTCCACTGGAGCCGTGGATAAGGGCCGAGAGTAGAAATTCGGCCCTGGTTCTAATGTGAATACACCTGACAGGTTATATGGCTGAGTACATTCAAATATTAAACTAGGAATGGAGGTTAAATTACTGTAAACGACAATTACAATATTCACACATTTATTTACATGAGCAATGACTGATGTCATATGTGAGTATTTAGCCTACATAGTTTAATTGGTTTTTGAACAAAACACTGTAAATAGGGGCCAAGGACTAGGCGAGCATGTAACTGATTGGCGCCTCTCAATCCAAACTTAAATATTGATAAAATATCTCTACAAGACTTTGCCCACATGAATATGACACTGACTATCTGCACCCAGCTATCGCAGCAGAGCCCACCTTAGTAGTAGACGCCAGGTATCATCTTCTCTGCAACCGCCGCCCCGGCGGCGCCGACGCCTCCCGGCGCCCTCGGCGTCGATGTCGTACATTGAGAGACTTTCGTAGAGAAACCGACAGACCCCTGCTCCCAGGGTTTAAATAGATACTTCCAACTCCTATCATCACTGTGTGGAGAGGGCAATCAATACTCCTCGCTAACCTGCTGCATGAAGTCTCTTTACCAGCTTGCAGTAATGACAGGCGCTTGGCAACTGGCGACTTATAGCTTGCTGATATACGTGCTACTTCTCAGGTCATAGCTCCTATTGCTTAACTATTTCATGTTCGCCTGCCCTGGATACTGTCTTGGAATTTAATATGAAGTATTTGGGGAAGTGATTGACCTAGGTCACTACATCTGCTTCATATATTATCTTTTAAAATTAAAAGAAGGAAAGAAACTAGACTGGGTGCGTCCTTACCTTACTAAACGTGGTACGATTACTCCTATTGACATAGAAATCTTTTTGTGATTCCATGCCCGTTTCCTGGAGCAGGCGATCCTTTAGAGTGGTACACCCTTCGGAAGAGATCTGGGATGGCTTCCCCTTGCTTTAGCCCGTTGTAAGTGTGGATGGCTTTAATAGTGTGTAAGTTCAATGTATGGTGTTGTTTTTGAGGTATGAAATGAGAGATGATGAAGGGAGAGGGTGATAACCCATGCCAGCCCATGGAGGCCTACTCTCCCGAATTACCATAAACAGCGTCGACTACCATCGCTCTATACGCACTGTGGAGAGGTTTGGGCTATAACCCAGTACTTTGACGCACAATCGGGCGATTGTGCACAACTGCCTCTCCTACCCTACCGGCCAAGTTCCGATGGTAAAAATTTCTACCACCAGGACTACAACCAGCTAAGTTCGTGTAAGTGCCGGAGACCATCATGGTGCCAACAGGACGGCCGACAGAGAAACAGAACTGGATAATTACTTGTTAGAAACCTTTACAAGAACTTGAAAACTAGTTTCAAAGATTTGATTTGTATGATTGAAAAAAATAAAAAAAACTGCAATACCAGATTGGCTACCACTACGATTTAAGTGACTCATACTAAAGTTTAATGTATTTATTTAGAATCTCTCATATTGTAACAGAGATGTGCAAAGCAATGATGAAAGGACTAAAGAAATAAATAAAGGGATAAGTAGCTCAAAACTGTCTTTACTTTTTAATCAGTGTTTGTAAATGGATACTTCTACATCCCACAACTTCAGGTGTAAGTGTATTTCGTTAATGAAATTTAGAGTCTTTCCGATTGAACAGATATTCATTTCTATACTTTGAACTATTTCAATAATTTTACTAAAAAATTAAGAATAAAAGTGTAATATGCTTGCTTTCCGAATGAATGAAGGTTAAAATTCGAACACACTTGGTTTCATTATTTGAAAAAATGACATTCAGCCGTTCCAGCCATACAGCTAGCTACAGTGTTTTATGTGTGTTTTGTGCTCAATTATACGTATTTCTCACGGTTATTTAGAGTAGGGTAAGAAAGACACAAGATTCACACAACGTTTAGTTACAATGACATTGCGCTGTAGCGTACAGTGTATTTGTACAATCTGTAAACCTTGGAGAAAAGCAGACATATGCCGAAGTTCGAAACAAACAATAGAGCATTGACGAACTTAATCTACAACGATTCAGATGTTCCAATGCACCTTTTTGTACTGTGATTTGTAAACAGCCCTAAATAGCGTATGAATCAGAAATAATCAACGGCATGAGGATCCAGAAGGCAGCGGGAAGCCATTGCATTAAAAGGTGTCCCAGAATGATTAATTCTTCCTGGATAAAATATTCTAGTGGTAAAATAGTCCCTCAATCGGATCTCCGCGTGGGGAATTCTCAGGGAGTAGTCATCAGAATGGATAGAAATATTCTTCGAGTCAAAGTCTGATTAGGGAAATCAGATTATAAAACATAAAAGTGGATATGAAACTATTTCAGTTAGATTTTACTGAGATTATTGAGATTTAGTGGAAGGATGCACAGGATATTTGGTCTGGGGAACACATGATAATTAGCACACAAGCTTTCGGTGGGGTTACTGGTGTAGGATTTATAACGAAAGGAAGAACAGAGAATAGGGTGAATTATTATAAACAGTTTAGTGAAAGCATTGTTTTAATGAGGGTAGAAACAAAGCTTACGTCAACAACGTTAGTACAAGTATATACGCCAACGACACAGAAATATGATGAAGCAGTAGAGAAAATATATGATGAAATTTAAGAATTAATAAAATATGTGAAAATCTACTAATCATGGGTGATTGGAATGCAATGGCAGGAGAAGTTGAAGAGGGAAATACTGTAGAAAGATTTGTTCTAGGTGAATGAAATGAGCGAGGAAGCAGTTTGTTTGAATTTTGTGAAAAAATGTAAGCTAGTCGTGCGAACACACTGTTTAAGAATCATGCTAGAAGGATATACACCTGGAAATGTCCTAAAGATACAGGTAGACATCAGCTGGATTATACCATGACCAAACAAAGATTCAAGAATTAAGTTATAGACTGTAAAGCACACCCAGGAGCTGACCTAGCCTCTGGCCATAGCAAGATAGTTTTGAAGTGCAGGCTGGAATTCTAGAGAATAGAAGCAATACAAGCAGAACAGACAGGAAGTTAACAAATTCAAACAATTTAACATGAGAGAAAAATTCGCAGAGTTGGTAGATGTGGGCATACGAGACGACTTTGAAAGGACTTCAACTGACGAATGGAATGCATTGAAGAGAGAACTAGTCAAAGCTGGTAAAGAAACATAAGGCTTTACGGAAAAAGTGGTCCGAAACCATTGGATAAAAGAAGAAATTTTGGAGATGAACGATACAGAGGAGAAGGCACAAAAATGATCAGAATAAAGCAGGAAGAGAGCAGTATAGACAGTTCAGAAATCAGATAAACAGGAAATGCAAAATAAGCAAAAGAAAAGTGACTGCTACAAAAGTGCGATGAAGTAGAAAAAGAAATGGTCGTAGGTAAAGTAGATGTGGAGAAATGAAGAAAAGATGTATAAAAATTAATGCTGCTGATGGGAAACCACCTTTAAGCTCAGAAGATAAAGCTAAATGGTAGAAGGGATACATAGAGAAATTGTATTATGGAATTGATTCGAACAACATTGTACTGGAAAAGGAGGCGATCTTAATACTGAGGACCTAAGAAATAGTGTTTTATTAACAGAATTTCACAGAGCTTTGACACACTCAAATCAAATAAGGCAGTTAAAATTGATGAGACTCCTGCAGAACTTCTGAAATCCCCGAGAGAAGAAGGAGTCCTTAGATTATTCAAACTGATATCTAACTGATACGATACAGGAGAGATTCCAAATTGTAAAGCAATTAAGGCTTAAAGATTGATACTTGAAGGTGGATCAAGAAAACAAAAATACTTTTTGACATTTGTTAATTTATGTTAGATGGGACAAGATGTTCAAAATTTTCAAGAAGTCAGGTGTAGAATATCGAAAAGGATGTATATTTTATAATATGTATAAAAATCAAATGACTATAATAAAAGTAGAGAATAATGAGAGGGACGCACCAGTTAAAAGGGAGTGAGACAAGGTTGCAGTCTGTGTCCATTGATATTCAGTTGGTATCTAGCATTTCTAAAGTCTTAATTCCCATATATTGTTGTACTCCACAGTACTATTCTGTTTTAAACACCATTCTACCTTCGACCCTCAGTATTTGTAGTGTTTTAAATCATTTTTGAAGTTGGAACTCACTGATTGGCGCCAACACGCAAGAAACTAAAAGAAAAATTTGAATGTGGCATAAACATTCGAAGAGTAAAAATAAGTTTGCTACGATTTGCTGATGACATTGTCCCCTTAGTAGAACAGAATGAGGATATTGAGAAGTTACTGAATATCATGAATAAAATACAGATGATAGATTTTGGTCTAAATATAAACCAAATCAAGTCAAAACTAATTAAATGTAGGAAAAATGAAAGCCATAATAGTAGATCAAATTTAAAAATAGGATTCAAAGTATTTGAATTCTGTTACTTAGGAAGTAAAATTCTACATTTACATCTACATCTACATCTATACTCTGCAAATCACAAATACTGTGGGTGGCAGAGGGTGCTAAGCACCAATCCTAATTCTGCTCATTCCAATCCCGAACAGATCGAGGAAAGAAGGAATACATAAATGAATCAGTACGGCATCTTATTTCTCTAATCTTATCCCTCCTGTCATTGCGACCTAAATAGGTTGGCGGAAGAAGTATTTCGTTGCACTCGTAACTTAAAGATTTTCGCATATTCTCCAGCAAATTCAAACGAAAACGACGTCGTCTGTCCGCCAAACAATCCCAGCCCAACCCACGAATTAGCTCTGTGACACTTACGCAAGGACTGTAACTAGCAGTCACGAATCGAGCGGCTCTTCTCTGTACTTTCTCTAACGTGTCAATCAATCCCTTGCGATACGGATCCCAAATTCCACAACAGTATTCCAAATGCGGACGCACTAGTGTTTTGTACGCTATTTCCTTTGTATGAGCATTACAACTTCTCAAAATACGTCCTATGAATCGTCAACTGATTGTCGAAGATAGAATTAAGTTAAACGCAGAAAAGCACTTTGGAGCACAACACTTAATGGCATCAAAGAGTGGACTTTAGGAATACTAGATAAAAGGAAAACTAAATCATTTGAAATGTGTTACGTTAATAGTATGCTAAAAATTCAGTGGACAGATGAAATACGAAATATACTTTTTTTTTTTTTTTTTTTTGAAATGGTGGATAAGTAACGTAGCTTGTGGAAGAGTATTGCAGAAAGAAGAGACCGGATTGTGGGTTATACTTTAAGACATGCTGGACGTGTAATTTGTTAGTGGAGGGAACAGTCGAAGGACTGAACTGTAGACAAAGATTAGAATATACGAAGCAGAGAGTTGAGGATATAGGTTGTTTGGGGTCGGCTGAAATGAAGACGTTAGCGCAGGAGAGGAAAGGATGGAGGATTGCATCAAATCAGTCGAGATGAGGAAAGAAATAGATGCAGGTATGACAAGTAATCGCTTGGGTATGCCATAACACTTTCAACTTGAAATATTCAGCATTGAATCTAATTGTAAATGATTATAATTGCACATACATACGTTAACAATTATTTTACATCATTATTGAAGTAATAGAACTCACTGATAGGATCCGACACGCAATAGCGCGTGTACCGTGTGTTATGGATGTACACGGCGCCTGCACATTGGTATTCGAAGAACATTTATCGGTTTTAAGACAAACTTCCGGATAATTGTTCACAAGAATGGGTATATGATTTATGATAGCGTCAGATGCAGCTGAAACGAAAAGGCATTTTAGTCCTCAGCGTCTCACCAATATCCAGAATTTTTTAAATAATATGTCCTACGTATGATAAGTTGTGTGCAGTTTACTAGTTGAGAAGTTTTCCTGTGTGAATCATGTTTGTTATCGCTTTTACACGGTGTTTTTTTAACGACAGATGTGCATTACATAGCAAGAAGACGCCAGTAATGACGTACCGAGCGGGGCGGTGTAACGGTTAGCGTTCTCGCCTCGCATTCGGGAGGACGGCGGTTCGAATCCCCGTCCGGGCATCCAGATTTGGGTTTTCCATGGTTTCCCCAAATCACTCCAGGCAAATGGCGGGATGCTTCCTTCAAAAGGCCATGGCCGAATTCCTTCCCATTCCTTGCCCCCATCCTTGCCCCCCATCCTTTCCCGTCTCTAAAGACCTCGATGTTAAAAAGAGACGTAAAGTAGTTACAAAAAAAGAAAAAAAAAAGTAATGACGTGTAATGAGGACGTGCTATGAAAGTAACGTACGTACAAATACAATCATAGAATACCTGCAGAAAGGAAGAGACATGATGTTCTGACTTCTGCTGTGCGTCCTTCGGCATCCATTCTTTTTTTTAATCATACTTGACCAAATAATATTTACTTAACTTTAATAACCATTAACACCATTGTCATCTTCACATAATACACTAAAAGATGGCTTAATCGGAGGTCAAATATCATAGTTACCTTAAAAGTTCTAAGAAATATGGTTACCGAAACTATTACTAGCAATACGAGTAGAACGTATTATTGTGGAGATCCGTTCTTTGAATCTGCCTATGTTCTGATCCATTTTCTATGATCTTCCTGAAGTAAAATTTGTCTGTTCTATACGCACTACAAAGTCTTAATTTGCTCTAAGAAAGTTACAAAACTCTCAGCCTAATTTTTGCACAACATTCTCGAAGCTGTCATTCCATTTCGTAGGTATAGTTTGTCTACGTCCATAAGTGGCAGAGGTCTACACACACGCTTATAAAACTTCAGTGCTAAAACTGAGTAGGTGATGTTGCCATCACAGCTTTGCACATTGATAAAAAAATATTCCCGGGAGTTGTTTTGTAAGAGATATGTGCGCTTGGGAATCGCGGGATTCAACAAGTTCCTACCGGTGGAAATACCCTCGTCCTCCTTGGGTACGAACCCTGATCAAGTTTGTTGTGTCTCAGACTTTACAGACCGCATCTTCCTTACGTAAGCAACATTTACCTCAGCTTTGTTTTCTAGGTTCTAGAATTGCCCAGTAAGGACACAAATACTGTTACAATAACTATTGAATCTCTTTGCAGTAAATGGACATATCCTCATATTCAATCACGTAAAAAAACAAAAACAAAAAACAGGGTTCAAAAAGTCTTAATTTCTAGAAATGGCATGCAATAAACTCAACAAAGTCACATGTTTCCAAAAAAAAAAAAAATATGTAAACAAATCAGTGTCTCGAAAATGTTGAAACTTTTACCAAAATAAAATTTTGTCATATAGTATGAAATTATGCGACCTATCTGGTGTTGCAGGATTATCCTTTCATTTCTGGACACCATGTATATTTCGAAAAAGACTGAGCGGAATTTGATTAGGTTCTGATTTTTAAGTAGTGTCACTCTTTTCAGAGGTTTATGAATATTGAACAGTGATATGTTTATTATATATTGGACCTCAGCAGCAACAAATTTAGTTAATTACCTCGCATTCCTGAGGACGCCGGTTCGAATCACCTTCCGGGCATCCAGATTTGGCATACTAAAAAAAATTTACATATTTCGTAAAAATTGACGTATTAATTATTAGTTGCTTTTTCTTAATTAAAATTCTTTCAGGAAAATATGAAAAAAAAAAATCTGAATTTGTGATGGAGAAGACGTTGTTACGAATAGTATAATGCTGAATATTTGGAGACTACTGTAACAGCCCTCATACCTGAACTTAATAGAATTGTATTTAATGAAGTATCTGTAGTTTGCTAAAGTTTGTTTGAATATGATCTGGTATGGTTGTTTTGCAATTTATTGGAAATCAGTGTATATAGAGTTTGTTTTATGAAAGGAAATTATTTAAAGGCTATTTAATATGTTTAAAAACGAATTGTACAAGAGAATTGCTTAAATGTTGGTAATTCCAAGTATTAATGCAAGTTACGATGTCTACAGGACAATTTTCTACAGTTTAAAATGATTTCTGTAAATAATTTTGTGTTTAAATATCTTTAATTTCCATTTCTGACCATTTTGTAATGATGTTAAATTCTGATTGTTTTTAATATGTTTAATTGTTTGAGTATTTTTTAATGTTCGAGAAATATCTCGCGGAAGTCTTTGAAGAATTCCAGAAATTTCGATATCTTTATACCTATATATAAAAATCTCGTGTCACGATGTTCGTCCGGGATGAACTCCGAAACTACATAATCTATTTAGATGAAATTTGGCTTACTGTGTGTAATTTAGTCCAACTTAAAAGATAGGATAGTTTTTATCTGGATTATAGACCTCAATATTTATTATTTGCGAAATAAATGTTGATTAAATGTTTGTCATAGGACAATGGTTTGTAATTATTTGTAAGCCACCAAGGCTAAGCGGTCTGCTGGCTCAGTGGTTACGGCGTCTGACTGGAGCTGGAAAGGTCCCCGGTTCGAGTCCCTGTCTCGGCGGGGATTTTTATAGACACTTAACCTGGCATTATCCTCCGGCGCAGCATGCTGTGTAAGGTGAAATACGCCAGGACGGTACTGTGGTTCGGATTCGACGTTAAAATGTACGTCCCCTGTACCAGGCAGGATGGGCGGGCTAGGTAGAAACCATGTCACCAGGTCATTACCACGACACGAAATTATAATTATAGTTCCATAAGTTTCTAACAGATGGCGATGTGTTAACTTATCGATACAACACTTGGTTAGCTAGATTTGGTAATCATCCAGTAGATTATGTTCTGTTTCAATTTATTTATGCTACAGTTTATTCCTAACAGATGGCGGTGTGTTAATTTATCGAACCATCCAGTAGATGGCGTTGTATTTCGATTTATTTATGCTTCAGTCTATTCTACGCCATATGTGTGAGTTCCTTCAATTTTAATTGTGCTGTGTATTGTGTTACAATTATGCTGTATTGTTGTTCATTGTTTGTGTGTCATTATACCTAATGACAAAAATAATTACACACATGAATATAAAATTGAAGAAAACGTTACGATAAATTCGAATCGTGTAAGTATTTTTCGCTAGCTTATCATTTTTCTTCTTCTTTTTGTTATGGTCAGCTAGAGACCACGTGTCAATTTCAATTCCTCTCCTGTTGTTTTTTTCTTTCTTCCTCCCCAGTAATCCTTCATTATTGCACTCCTCTCTTCTTTGAATCCTGCCATATTCAAGGTCTGCTATCGAAAAATTTTCTTTCCATACAGTTCACTGGTATTATTTCGTTTCAAATCTTTCTAAACCTCTTGAAAGCCTGGTGTCATCCATGCTATAAATGTATCCAAAAAATATCATTCTTCTTTTTCTGTTATTTTTTCAATGTTATTATATATTTCCTCATTAGTTCTTAACTTCCATTTAACTGTATTTTTCAATGGACCAAAAAATTCCGGTTTCACCACTGTATTATAGTGTCTTATTTTAAGGCTTTCAGAAGGACAATTTTTGTTGTAATTCAAATATTTTTCAGTGAAATGTCGCCAAAGAATCTAACCTCGACAATGCGTGTAGCAGAGAGGCACGACGCACGACGAGAGAGCTCATCAATCAGCAACACGAATCGCGGCAAGTAAGGAAGTTCAAAGAATCAGGACAGCTGAGTGTCGTATGCAAGAATCTCAAGAACAGCACGTGTCGACACGCTTTAAAAAAAAAAAAAAATAAAGAAAAAAAAAAAAAAAAAACAAGAACAGCGTGATGAACGTCTGCGACAGAATATATTGAGAACAAGAGTGGCACGAGAACAGCACATAGCTACATTTGGAGAGAGAGAACGAGAGAGACAGCAAATCAGCCGTGCTTAAACACGTGTATCATTTGTTCGTCTTGCGTTCCAATATGCACCAGCCATTGATTACTCTACACATTCTAAAATTGCAATTGGTGCAATGAACAAAATATGTCAATATTATCAGGCGTTGAAATTCCGCAATGAAGTAGCTGGCATGTGTTGTGCATCAGGATAAGTTGTATTATTACCGCTACCTAATCCGCCAGAACATTTACAATCCTTCTTGCTGGCGAATCAAACGATTCGAAATTGTTTCTGCGCAAGACACGCAAATTAATATTTAATTCGTTATTTTATTAGTACAGTAGACCCGCGGTATGTGTTCCACCAATTCGCAAAAACATTATTATATACCGATGTTCCAAGCTATTTTTCATGGAACAAATTAGGTAAAAAAATGGTAGCCACGTAAACAAGGAGAACCACATCCTTCGATCGCAGGCATATTCAAAGCCAAGACGTTAGGACGACTTTACACAGTGCATCCACAACAACGTGAATGCTTCTTTCAGAGTTTGTTATTGGTGAATGTTCCCGCACCAGCTTCTTTCGAATTTTTACGAACAGTTAATGGTCGAGTGTTCAATACATGTCAAGATGCATGTCACGAGTTGCAGCTGCTGGTAGACGACAATCATTGGGACCTGACACTTGCTGATGGAGCGTTGACAGCCACGCCGAATAGTATTCGTCAAACTGTTTGCAATTATTTTGACAACATGTTATCCAACACAATCTTCGAGTTTGTGGGAAAAATATAAAAACAGTATGACTGAAGACATACTACACCGAGTTAAACAAAAAAAAAAAACAATGTCCAAATCTAGATTTCACACCAGAGATGTATAATGATTAATTAAGCATTAGTGTTAATCGAAGATTTATGTATTTTAATTTCAGATTTGCTACTTAATCATTATGGTATGCCATCACCTGATCGACCGACAATTATTGCGAATAATGAGCCATTACTGACAGCGGAACAAAAAAATATTTATAATCGGATTATGCTGACTGTTGATGCTGAACAAGGCAGGTTTTTTTTTTTCTTGGACGCGCCAGGTGGAACCGGTAAGACATTTTTAATATCGCTGATCCTTGCGAAGGTACGGTCGCAACAGAAAATTGCATTGGAATTGCATCGTCAGGCATTGCTGCCACTTTTTTAGATGGTGGGTGAACCGCACTTTCAGCATTTAAGCTGCCACTAGACATTCATAACAAACCAATGTGTAAACATTAAAAAGAAAAAGTGGAATGGCTGCAGTGTTGCAAAAGAGTTCAATTATAATTTGGAATTAGTGTACTATGGCTCATAAACATTCACCCGATGCATTTCATAGAACTGTGCAAGATTTGAAAGGTAACGATAAACTTTTCGGTGGTACTGTCCTACTACTGGCTTCCGACAGACATTACCAGTGATTCCTCGCTCTACTTTTGCCAATGAGATTAACGCATGTTTAAAACAATCGTTTTATGGCGGAATGTCGAAATACTTTGATTGATCATGAACATACGGCAAAAGTATTTTGTAAAGAATTGCTGGATATTGGAAAAGGTGAAATAGAACTGCATCGAAATACACAATACATCAAATTGCCAGACAAATTCTGCACTGTTGTTCACTCAAAAATGAACTAACTCAGCGTGTGTTCCTGGATATATTAAATAATTACTTAGATCATAATTGGATCAGTAATCGTGCTATTTTGGCAGCAAAAAATGTTGATGTCAACGAAATTAATTTTCAGAGACAACAGATGTTGCCAGGTGCTCTGATGTTCTTTTAAATCAATAGATACTATTGTAGATGAAAATGAAGTAAATTTTCCAAATGAGTTTTTAAACTCCTTGGATATAACAGGAATGCTGCCACACAATCTCCGGTTAAAGATTGGTTCACCGATTATTCTTATTCGTAATTTCAATCCACCTAGATTATGCAACGGTACACGTTTAGTGATCAAAAGGATCACCGGAAATGTTCTTGAAGCAACTATTTTGACTGGAATGTTTAAAGGAGAAATCGTCCTGTTTGCCACATATTCCATTGATACAGTCAGAATATCCAATACCATTTAAAAGGCTTCAATTTCCGATTCGTCTGGCTTTCGCTATGAAAATAAATAAGTCACAAGGCCAAACAATGTCCGTTTGCGGCTTGGATTTGGAAAATACGTGTTTCTCCCATGGGCAACTATATGTCGCCTGCTCACGTGTAGGGAAACCATTAAATTTATTTGTATTAGCAAAGACAGGCTAACTAAAAATATGGTGCACCAATTAGCGCTTAGATAAATTAAAATTATAAATTGCAATAATTTAAAATAATGAAAATAATCGTTAAAAATGTTTAGAAATCAACTTCATAGGCCTCATTTATAAAACTGAAATTTCAGTTTATATAAATAAATAAAAAAATATTATTTATTTATTTTATAAATATCAATTTTTATATAATTTCAATTAACTAATTTGTAACAAAAAGTAAATTAATTTTTTATGATCGTTTTGCCCTTAATTTCAACTCTCCGCAACTCTTTACCAATTACATTTGAATTTCCAAATCGACTACAATGTTTTTGTCTTTATTAGTGAATATTAATTTGACTACTTTAGGAAGTATAGAATAACATTAATCCAATGTACTATAATTACTAAGTCACAGAAACGCGTGACCGGGTCAGCTAGTAGCCTATATAAAGAAATCAGCAGAAGGACAGTTTTTAGTTTACAGCCAGTTTATACAGATTCACTTTGGAACTGCCAAAGATTGTGTCAGTAGTATCTCTGGATTGTATCTTTGCATGTACACAATATCACTGACGTTGTTTTCAAAATAAACAAAAATGTTAAACTGAAATTTATGGTGGATTACTTAATTAATTACTATATTAATTAAACCACCAAGCACCTGACACTACGGTACATTTTTAACCGGAAAATTGAATTAAAATCAGCCATGATTGGTTTACAATTTGAATTAAAATATGTTCAAAATTGCAATTAATCATTTACTTATAGTAGCCTGGTCAGTACCTTCTGAACGCCCCTTCTCAAAGGCACTCAGACTAGGAATAGAATCAATGGAAAAAGGTTATGCAAATTACTTTTTTGGGGGTCTGTTGAAGCTTAATATTTGCAAGACCTAAGTTTTTTCAATAAACTACCTCAAATTTATACTTGATTTGAATTTACTTACTCATTATAATTTATAATATAATATACACAAATATCGGAAAATATCGATATTTTCGGATTAATGCGATAGATATTATCGTTAATCGAAACCTGCCTGGCGTCGATATAAATATCGATATTTTTACCGAATTAATATTAACTTGCATCTCTAAAATTTGGAGTCTGTGACCTTAAATGTAGGTTGATACTTCTTTTCCGCGCCGCTCGGAACGATGTCACGGGGCACGAAGTGTGTCTATTTGGCGACGGAGTGGTATTGAGAAATGAGCGTGGAGGTGCTATATATATCGCCAGCGGCCGCTGCTCATATGCGGGCGGGAACCGAATCTGCGTAGCCCCCCTAACAGCGCTATAAACTGCCGTTTTACGGCGCACATAAAATGGCAACATATTCTCGTCGTGTCGGGGGCAGCGGGGCCATCAGCGGAGGAAAACGCGGAGAGGAGAAGAAACAGAAACAACGGAACAAGTGCGCGGGTGAAAACGTTCAAAAGATACTGAGTGCTAAGCAAACAACCACAACAAGTAAGAAGTAAGCTTGCAACGAATATTCGGCAACTATTCAGAATTCGGTCACTTTTATCATATTCTGCCGAATGCTGAATATCTAGGTACAACTCGGCCGATTAGCGAATACTTAGAATTTTTTGTTGTTGTTCGATAATTGCCTTAAATACGATTTATTTATTATATGAAAATATATTTTGCTTAAAATAATAGTGCAGAATCAACTTCGACAATGTCAAAGCAAAACTAACAAAAATATTAAATATCGAATCATAATAATAGAAGTTTAGGATTGGAAGATTGTGGTGCAGATATACCAATTTCAGGCAGTAATTTACTCCTTTCCTTCTCGTAGACACAACTAGTTTTAGAAAAAAGCCGCCCCGTATAAACACTGCCTCCTGGCGCGGACACGTATTTTGCTATAAGCTTTGTCAAACACGGAAATTTGTCTCTTTTTGCTTGCCACCAAGTGTATGGATTGTCATGACATGATATATCTACTATATAATTTCGTAAGGTCATTCATTCACTTACCTCGATAGCTATTGGCTGGAGAACGATGTCGAGTGTCAGCCTTCGCTCTCAAAGTAGCTACCAGAGATATCATTAGAAGAAATACGTAGTTATGTCTACAATTAAATAGCCAAGCAACTGCTACCAAATTAATTGCTTTTCGGAGCGTTCCGTAGTTAAAAAAATATGTATAAATTTGCTGTTCAAAAAACGTGCATCTACTTTTCAGTAATATGATGCTAAAGCAAGGAACTTAAAAAAAAAAAAAAAAAAAAAAAAAAAAAAAAAAAAATCAAATTACTCATAGTCTCTGCTGTAACCACGAATTCTAATTGTCATTCCTACTTAGGATAAATTTCAATTTAATTAAAACGTTCTCTAATGTTGTTGCTTGACCAAAGTTTTTGCGTTACGGTTTGTTTGCTTTTTAGATATTTTACTGACCACTTTCGTTAATGGTCTTTGTTCATGGTCGCTGTACGTGAGTTAATAGGTTATTGTAAGTGGATATCGGACCAAACATGTTAGAGAATCGACTATTTCTTCGGAGCTCCTTAACTGTTTAATAATATGGAATGTGTATTAAGTTCTCTGGCCGCCACAGATACAATGACCAATGATGACATTAGTGTTCGCCCAGTCTCAATAATAATAATAATAAAACAATGAGATGCTTTCGAAGCAAACAGGATTTTTTTAAAAAATTTTGCAGAGTGAACTTTAAGGGTCAAATACAAGTCAAGTTTGTATTTAAGCAAGTTCTTCAGCCTCAAGAGATTTTATTCACCCTGAAACACAGGTAAAGTTTATTTTTGGTCAAATCAGCTCAACATAATCTTTTATACCGAAAACTCGAACTATTTTAGACCCGTGACGATATGCAAAAAACGGTCACGGGTTTACGCTAGTTCTTAATATTTAGATAAACATAATTTTCAGTTGCATTGCATTTTTTATTTCATGTCCCTGTATTGGTCGTTCTTTTCTCTGCAACAGTCTCTTCGAAGCAATCCTCAAAAGATGAGTGAATATTCTGGCTTGACCCGACTCTTCTCATCCTCTTTGACGGAGTAGGAGAAGAATTCGCGATTCCATCGCAGCTTGTTTCACAATAAGTCTTTAAACCATCGATCAAAATATACTGCCTTGTCTTTTATCTTCGCAGTTGACTAGTGAAAACATTCATTTTGAAGCGAGGGTCGAAAGCATTTACTAACAGATAATTTTTACTTGTGATAATGTCTTCAAATCGTTCGTTCAACACTAATTGCATGACAAGTCTCATTTTGTGCTAGATCTGGGGTGCTAGTTTTATCGCATTAGAGTAACAACATATGGAATAGTTTTAAAAAAATGCGAATATATGCGAAACTAGTGATTTTCGTCAGTTCCTCAAATGAACTATCTCAAGAAATCTTTTCCATCTTCACACCAAGCGTGGTGGGTAAGCGGTTAACGTTCTGGCTTCGCATTCGGGAGGACGCAGGTTCGAATCCCCATTCAGGCATCCAGATTTGGGTTTTCCATGGTTTCCCCAAATCACTCCGAATTCCTTCCCGTTCCTTGTCCCCAGTCCCATCCCGCATTTAATGACCTTAGCCGTCGACGAGGCGTAAAGCAATAAGTAAAAAAAAAAAAAAAAAAAAAAAAAAGTTCCTCTTTACACCTTATGGAAAGGGTTTTTAGGGCAGTAAACGATATTCCCAACGGGGAAAAAATCTGTTATAACTCAACGTCGATATTTGAGGCCATACGTCAAGTTTGTCGAAACAGACTTGTAGTACTTGAACAGGCAATGAGAGAAAAGCACAGCAGCACATATTTTGGTGCCTAGCCGGCCGAATACTTTTTCCTAATATTGGGCCAGGAAGTCCGCAGAATATTTCCTATCCAGCTTAAGGCCGAATATACCATACAAGTATAATAAAAATCATGTTTAACTGCTTTTCCCTAATGTGTATAAGTTTTTTCGTACAGAACTGAATCAGTTGCATGAAATGTAATTATTGTAAGCCAATTCTTCTACAGATACGCGTTCTTTAGTAAAATTGTCAATGCAAGTATCGTTCGCATTTTTGTTTTTTACTGATGCATTTACCTATCGTTGAGGTGTCTTCAATTTTTGAATCGCTGTAAAAACCTCGATGGAGGCGAAAATCGTCTGAAATAAACAAAATTCACTTGAAATGGTTTGATAAGAAAGGCATAAAAGTGCATTTTAAGATGATAATTGTTTCCAACACAGCTCTAACTATAAAAAGCGGATCTCTGGATTGGGCTATGAACAATGTTTGGTAATGCAGACGATAGGTATGGAATTTTCAACAAGGCGGGAAGCAGTATTTTCACGCATAACATTAGACGAAATCCTTATATTAATCAAACAGGCATCATCTCCCAAAATAAAAGCCTGAAATTTTTATAACTGCAAGTGGGCTATCAGCTTGTTTCAAAGAGGTTTTAATATAGTTTTAACAGTTTGAAACCTTTGATTCTGAATTAAAATGAAAGGTATACATCATCATGCTACGTAAGAGGAAATTGTAATATCTTCTGAACAGAAAATTGTGGAATCTATAATCAGGTATAACTTGTAAATAAATGAACCCATTGTGTTTGTGTACCGAGTGTTTCGATGAACGATAACGTTTTGACATCGCACTGGTTTGAAACTCCTTCTGGCTATTCAGATTGGGGCTTTCCATGGTTTTCCCAAATCATTTTGGATGAATGCCAGGATCTTTAAAAGGGAATGGACGTATTCCTTTCCATTCCTTGCCCCAGTCCCTCCTCGACCCTAATGACCTCGATTTCGACGAGACGTAAAGCCATAAAAAGTTTACACTGTCAGCAATTTATCTTCTGACTAAAAATCTGGATGTATGTTTTATTATGCTTTCTCAAATGGCGAACAAGATATTAAAGTCTGTCCTAAGCCATACAACTTTGTAACTATAATTTGACATATCTTAAAGAATACTTGAGTGATCATGGTGGCGATTTCACAGTTTGGAACCTGAGGATAAGGATAAAATTTGACATTTATATCTGCACGCTACTTCAACTGAGGACGGAGCATCAAATCAGAAATCTCACATACGAATACATATAACACTATCTCAATACCATGGCTCAAAATTTTCACAAATATTTACATCTATACTCTGCAATTCACAATTACTGTGGGTGGCAGAGGGTGCTGAGCACCAATCCTAATTCAGTGCATTCAAATCCCGAACAGAACGAGGAAAGAAGGAATACATAAATGAATCAGTACGGCATCTTATTTCTCGAATCTTATCCCTCCTGTCATTGCGACCTAAATAGGTCGGCGGAAGAAGTATTTAGTTACACTCGTAAATTAAAGATTTTCGCATATTCTCCAACAAATTCAAACAAAAACGACGTCGTCTGTCCGCCAAACAATCCCAGCCCAACCAACGTATCAGCTCTGTGACACTTACATAAGAACTGTAACTAGCGGTCACGAATCGAGCGGCTCTCTTCCGTACCATCTCCAACGTATCAATCAATCAATCCCTTGCGATACGGATCCCAAATTCCACAACAGTATTCCAAATGCGGACGCACTAGTGTTTTGTATGCTATTTCCTTTGTATGTGCATTACAACTCAATATAGGCCTATAAATGACATTCAAGACAAAATAAGCCAATTACAGCTTTTACAATGGTGAACCACTTCCAGATACAAACCCACCAGCGTTCGAACAGAGAAGAAAAAATTAACTCCGTAATTTTCGTAATTGAATTAGGGGACTGCTACAGTGCCTAGAACTCTGAACGTCTTCGTTTGCGAAGGGGAAATGTAAACAGCAGTCTGTAAGACGTTCCGTGACTTGCCGTCAAGGCAGTTAATATACTCCCCGACTCTCAGTTCTCTGCTCTCCGGATTTCACTTTGGTATTTTAATGGGGAATTATTCAGCCGAGCGGTGTATTCCTTTGTGCGACAGCGAAGATGGAAGAGAACCCGTTACGTAATTATCGGAGGTCTGGAGAGAGGCAGACGGCCCGGCGTCTTGACATAATCTGTTTGGCTCGGTTGCGGTAATGGGAACGCAAAAAGCTGAGACGCGGAGTCGGCAGTGGGCACAGCGAGCTAGCTAATCTTATTACGGCGGCATTACATTATGCGGTGCAGAACGCTTTCTCGGAACAAGGGCGCCCGCGCAGAGCCGACTTAACAAGAAATGTTTATTTATGGCACCAAAAAACCCCACCGGAGAACACGAAATAATCAACACCGAGACACGAGAGATTCAACATTTATTCTTCTACCTTGTTCTCCCTTATTCTTCATCTACCTATCACTTCATCCTCTGAATAATAAATCAGAACTCACGAAGTAACCTCAGTTTTTGTTTCTATATTACTTCTGCCACCGTCGGGAGACAAAGAATTTCGCGTCTTTAAAAGGCACTTCCTCGTAATGAAGACAAGCTTTTAGCTGCTTTGATGCTTGCCTTAAAATAATTTGACGCCTTGCTGAGCAACAAGACTTAAATTTTCAGTTATGATTGTGCTTTCTGAAATTTTAATGTTGGCGTTTCGTGATAAATTTGGGTCTTCTGCTCAGTTTGCTTTACATTTTCATCTCTAAACTATGCTTCCAGCCAATTGCGAGTATGTTACTGTAATATTCGATGAACACATTGCTACTCCGTTGTATGTTTACAGCCCTAGTACATTTCCTATATATTTTGTGTTACATGTCAATCAATTAAAATTTTCGTGGATTTCGGTAGCCAAACATTTTCTTGAAGAGCAAATTCACATCAAATTTTGAGTTAAGAAACTAGCGGTCAAATACTTATTGAACTACGAACCTCAACTTGGTCCCACATTACTCTCGCTCATTTGATTCTCAAAAATAAATTATTTATTTCAACTCCTACACTTGCCGTGATGTCTCTTTCTTACAGACGTCGCTTCCTTGCCAGACAAGTGTCACCGTTTATTAAGAAACCATGATTTAAATCTTTCAGGTTACTCGGATACATAGCCTTTGTGACTTGAGCACTTGGGAAAATTTTCATAATCAGTTTATATCAATCTGTAAATAGCCAACATACCCTCGGTTTTTTATGGTCATATCCCCAACATACGAACCATTTTCCCGGGTATCAATAATTCTATTCATATATATAAAACACTAGTCATTGACCATTTCGATAGCTGTCACAACTTCCGTATTAAACGT
>JARYHS010008074.1:49778000-49907886 GCA_031002005.1 Vandiemenella viatica
AACTATCAGTTGACTTTCTTAAATAAAATTCGCTCGATGTATAACTTTCTTATAGTCTCTGTACACCGATACTGTTGTTACAGGAAGCTAGGAAAATCTACAGTACATTATTTTCAAGATTGTGAGCATTATTTGGTGAAAATTATACTCAGTTAACGAAGATACGAATTGCAAAAATACTGCGTGCAACACGTCATTTTTGACGGGCTTACAGATTTTTATGTTCAATGCAGATATTTTAAGTCACTGATATAGTATACTCGAGTAAATTATTTGCCGTATCACTGAAATAATGTCCTGCATTTAAAATATATATTAATTATTAGTTGCTTTTTTAATTAATTTAATTGCAATGGAGCACACGCTCCGGTGGCAATTTCCCTACACACCCAACTTCCCCTATCCTACACTCACCTACATTTGCCCTCTGCAAATTTTAACTTTAAATTCTTTTAACGTTTTCGGTAGGTTATTCATCCATTCCCCTTGGTAACTCAATCCAATCCCTGACACCCTTACCTAAAAAAGAAATCTTCCCACACCCTTGTGCCTGAAATCGAGTGCCAGCTTGTGGTCATGGTCATCTTTTCCCTTCAATGAACTACTTTTCATACCTAGTGCAATATCTTTCCATGCCTCATCGCCAGAATACGCCCTGTAGACTCCCATGACCCTCCTCATTCCTCCTCCTGTCTTGCAATGAATCCCATTCCAGCTCCTTATCATATCTGTCACTGATTGCATTCTGCGATAATTTCCAGAAACAAATCTAGCAGCCCTTCTTTGCACCTTCTCCAACTCCTGTATTTGATACTCAAAATGTGGGTCCCATACTACACTACCATATTCGAGCTATGGTCTTACCAAAGTTTTGTAACCCAATTCCTTTACTTCTCTCGTGCATCCTCTCATCACTCTCTCCAACAAGTGCAGAATTTTGAAAACCTTTTCCTACCACCTGTCCAATGTGCCCTGCCCAGTTAAGCTTGTTATCAAATGTAATGCCAAGATATTTACATTTCAAGTCTTCAGTAAGCAATTCTTTCCCCACCTTATATTCATAATTTACCTTCTGTGTTTTTATTTGTGTATCTAATTAGCTGACTCTTCTTTGCATTTATCTTCATACCATGTTTACCAACCCCAACTAGATATCCTGTCCAGATCACCCTGCAACTGTTTACAGTCCTCTATCGTTTTTGGATCCTTTTATACAGCATTATGTCATCTGCAAATAATCTAATTTCAGATAGTAAACAATCAACACAATTATTCATTAGAATAATGAATAGCAATGGTCCCAATACCGCTACCCTGCGGCACTCCCATTTTTACTTCCACTTCCTTTGATACCGTCATTTCCCACACTAACCTTTCTGTTTTCTACCTTTTAAAAATTCTTCTACCCTGCAAATCACTTTCTCATCCACTCCAATAGTTTTTTTACCTTATTTACTACCATTTTATGGCTTACTCTGTCAAACGCCCTTTGAAAGATCCAGCGCTACACTATCAATTAGTGTTGCCCAAAATCGGTCTTGGTCTTGCATTTTTGCAAGACCAAGACCAAGACCAGGTGTATTGATGCAAGACCAAGACCGGCCAAGTCTGGTCTTGTTCTTGCATTTGGGCAACACTAGTGTTGCCCAAAATCGGTCTTGGTCTTGCATTTTTGCAAGACCAAGACCAAGACCAGGTGTATTGATGCAAGACCAAGGACCGGCCAAGTCTGGTCTTGTTCTTGCATTTGGGCAAACACTACTATCAATTTGGCCTCCCTTGTCCATTTCATCTGAAATATCTTGCATATATCCCACCAACTGAGATTCGCATGAATATCCTTGCCTGAACCCATGTTGCCTACTTGAAAACCACTTACGTTCCTCACATACATTTCTGATGTGGTTGCATATCAATCTTTCCATTAATTTACCTACCACTGAAGTCAAACTGATTATCCTGTAATTTTGACTCTATTTCTCACCCCTCCTTTATGTACCGGTTACTACTATCGCACTTTTCCAGTCTTGTGGTAAGCAGCAAGAATCCAGACTCAATTTAAATAATATTTCAAGATAAGGTACAATGTCACATCCGACTATCTTTAAGATATCTGTAGTAATATTATCTGCACCAGCCCCCTTATGTTTTTTCAGCTTTCTTATTTCCTTCATGATTTCTTCAGGATGAATTTCAAATTTTTTAGTATCTTCATTTCTAATCGTATTGTTAAGCTCGTTCTCCGAATTAGACCTTCCCGTTTCTGATTCATTGTCCCTAATGCTCTCACTAACCAGTTATTTAAAATCTCTGCCTTTTTCAAATCCTCAGTAACTACTTCTCCATCCTTATCTATGAGCATCCCTACACCCTCCCTTCCCCTCAGTTTCCTGATATAGCCATAGAAATTTCGAGATGCATCAGTCAGTGGTCCTCCTGCACTGACAATACTCTTCATAAACCCATCTTTAGCAACTTTCTTTGCTGTTATTAAGTCCTTGTTTAGTTGTTTCAAATATTCCCTACTACCCTGCTGTCTCTTAACTCTGTTATGTTCTCTTCGTACCAACCTCTTTAACCTCCTCACTTCCCTATTGTAGTACACAGGTTCTCTACTTCTCTTTATATTCTGCTTTGGAATGAATTTTTCTTCCCCATTTCTTATTATCTCCTTGAACTCTTCCCACCTTGACTCTACTGTACTTGTGCCTTCCTTCCATTTGCTGAAACGTTCTCTGAAATATCTCTTCAAATTTGAATTCTGTGCCTTTTTATAATTGTACCTATTTCCCCCTTCAGTTTTTGCTTCTGGTTCACTGAATCCTCTAATATCCATCAGAACTGCGTCATGATCACTTATTCCTTCCGTTACTTGACACCCCACGGGGTTATCATCGTGCTTTATTAGGAATATATCCAAAATATTTTGCCCCCTAGTGTTTTATTTCCTTCCCAGTTTACACCTGGTAAATTTAAATCCCACCAATAATGACCATTCTATTCTCACCTCTGAAATCTGAGTATGAATTTAATTTCTCCCCAAGAGCCTCATCTTCATCTGTCATTCTTCCACTTATTACCCCAGAAATCTACCCCAAGTAACTCATGGTCTTGATCTATGAATGCCAGTGAACTGTGGTAGTTTTTGCTAACTAGTATGAAGAATCCTCCACCCAATTGCTCCTCTATCTCTGCGGTACACTCTGTAACCATCAGGGAAAAACTTCACTGTCTAGTACTTCTTCTTTTAACCAACTCTCTACCCCAATTATTATTTGTGGTTCGTGTATCTCTATTAAGTTTGCAAATTCGATTACTTTGTTCATTATACTTCTACAGTTTACCATTAACACCCTTATTACCGGCTTCATATTTTCAGCATTTAACTCCTCTTTCCCAGATTTACCCCAGCCAGTTATTGTTTCAGCGCTTCATTTATTTCTTTAACATCTATGATCGTTCTCGTCGTGGGATCTACAATCAGTATCACTTTGATAATCTATTTCCATCCTTCAGCAGCAGCCCCTAACCTAAAAAAGGCACAGTTCTGACCCCATCATCACTGGAAATGGGCTCCCTCACTGCTTTAGCTAACAACTCAGAAAGTACTCCTTTCCCACTTCTATTTAGGTGTAGGCCATGCCTAGTGACACCCCACCTACCTATGGGTGTTAACAGGCACAACCCCCAACACAGAACTAATGCCTTTCCCAAGTAGCACTTCCGTTTCCACATTTACACGCCTCACAGCGGAGTTCAATTGTGGCCGGTCATAGCGTCTTAGGACCTGCATGAGCTCCACCCTGGTATGCTGTGCCTCCTTCACCACCTTCCTCAGGTCACTCTATATACTATAACTCGCGTTTCTGTCAATACTGTTCCCCGCCCCTCCACTATCACTACCCTATCGTCCTTAGTGAAACTCCTACAAAGTGAACCTATATCCTCTATTACCTGACCTAATGTTGCACTAGGTTTGAAAAAACTTGTGACCTGGTAACCTTTACCTAACTGATCCTGCAGAAGAGGGCCTACACCTCTCCCATGGCTACTACCTAACAGCAGAACCCTTTTCTTCCTATTCTTGCCTTGCACGTCCTTATTCCTAAAGGCCTGCTGCATCTTACCTACTCCTACATCTACATGAGGCTCTTCTCCTCCTGACTCAGGCAACAGGTCAAACCTATTTTTCCCCACAATTACTGAAGTGTTTGGCTTCTTCATCCTGTTAACTATATTTCCTCCTACGACCTGTTACCAGCTCCCACCCATCCTTCTCAACTTCCTCCAACCCACTATCTCTACTTTCTGCCTCTACAGCTTGAGCCTCGACAAGCTCAGCCCCCACAGGCTGTGCCTGTGCAGTCTGAGCCTTCACAGGCCGGACTTCCACAGGTTCAGCCTCCACAGGCTGAGCCCCCACAGGCTGAACCTCCACAGGCGAGGCCACCACAGGCCACGCCTGCAGAGTCTGAGCCTCCACAGGACGAGCCTCAAGAACCCTGATCCTTTCACGCAACTCCCTAATCGTTTCGCCCATCTCCAAAATCCTATCATCCCTAAGACAAAGTGAACAAAACCATGGGAGAGCCTCATTTATTTCCCCCGTTTCCTCTTCCCCACATGCCCAGTGAAACCACTTCTTACTCCAACTACAACCCATCCCCTTCGCAACGTACCTACGGCAGGCGCCACAGTTTCCAGTCATGATTTTCCCAAATACTACAAACGCCTTCTAAACAAACCTTAAATTTTTTGATAAAGTAGTCTAATAAAGTTTATACTATATTTTTAACGTTTATTATTTTTTTATTAAATATTATAGGCGCTATACTCGACTAAACTGTTGAATTTATATATATATAAAATTGAAGCTTTATGAATCATAACTAGGTAATAAAACTCCTTAAGAACCAATGAACTTAAGCTTATGAATTTCAGAACGAACTTATGATTTACTGCTGATGTGGATAACAACTAATTAGTTACTTATGAAGGTTTTATTTTATTTTTTATAAAATAAGGCTAGGAAGTTTCTATTTTAGTGTATTAGATGACAATTAAACACAATTATATTTCACACAAAACAGGTTAATTACTAGAACGTACGTTTTTGTTGTTGTAAACTCGATTGCGATATCGGTAGTGGAACTTAAAATATCGATATTTTATTAACCTATTGTAAACAACTGGATGCTATATATGAATACTTATGTTTATTATTTATAATTTCTAGTTGCTTTATTACTATTCCAGAACTAATTAATTAACAAACTGTGTTATTTTAAACCGAATAGAGTCTTAATATAGAACGATACAAAAACCTTAAGAATCGAATTTCGAACTAGTGCTTTGAATTTTTTTTACGGTATATAAGAATTGAACACTAAAATAACTTAAACCACTACGTTTACCTATGCTATAGTATTAAAACTAATCTAACTATCAAGCTTATGCTAAATTTAATTAAGTGAAATGTGCAATAACTAGCAAAGAGACCTTAGCAACAATGACCCGAAATTTAAAAACTGTTATTTATGGAGTAATCTTAGATAATTATTCTCGCTAACAATAATCGTAAGAGTTTAGATGATATTTAAAGTTTTTAAAGTAATTAAGTCTACAAAGACTTAGCTGATGATGCAAAATCGCTGTTTCTGTGAGCAGCTGTCAACACACACAGTCAAACGATAGCACAACCAGAGTTATTACTAATGTCATTGTATCAGACATAAATATTTCCAATGGATCAAATTTAGATCTCAATACAGTGAACGTATTCGTACAAGGATAACAGAAGCTATGGATTTTGAACAGCAATATTGGTAGAAGTTGTGGTTATATAGAAATGCAGACAGAACCAAAATGACAACTGACACAATGTTTTACAGACCAATTCACAATGAATTTGGTTTTATAATAATTTAAGATATTTGGGATTCCTAATTATTTTTTAATTTTATAGGTTCCCTAATTCCCACATCATTAATTCCGTAGAAGTTCCATTTGTATCACTGTGTAAACTTCAAACGAAATACGTACAATTTTTTAAATTTTTTTTTTTTTTTTTTTTTTTACTTATGGCTTTACGCCTCGTCGACGTCGAGGTCATTTGAGGCGGATGGGACTGGGGACCATGAACGGGAAGGAATTTGGCCATGGCGTTTTTTGTAGGAAGCATCCCAGCATTCGCCTGGAGTGATTTGGGGAAACAATGGAAAACCCACATCTGGATGCCCGGACGGGGATTCGAACCGGCGTCCTCCCGAATGCGAAAACAGAGCGTTAACCGCTCCCCCACCACGCTCGGTAAATATGTATAAGTTACAAAATAAAGTTATGAGCATTACATAACAACAATTTTATTGATACATATTCTTCGCGGGTTTGCCGCCGGATCACATTTTCTAACCACAAGCTTATCTTTCATATATAACAATTTTATTTATTTACTCATTCGCAAGTACATTCCATTGACCCGTCATTTTTAACGGGCTAAGTGGCTAGTATCGAAATAAATTATATCATAAAACTTCACTCTCCACCTGAATAACATATTGTGTAAATATGGCCTCATCAGGATCAGTGGTTTGTTAGTGATTTTGCTATCACGCATAATGGATTTTATATTTTTTAATAGTAGGGCTTGTGATAGTCCTATGTAATGGTCCAAATATTATTATGTGTATGAGAATAATTGTTGTAAGATTGATTCGTGAACATTCGAGAGAGCTGCTCTACTTAGCACAGCCGTAGCGACCTCAGTTGCTGAGTCGCGAATTCCATACACATGCCGCGGAGCAATGCAATGATAGTATATATAGGGAGACGCCATCTTGTCTCGCTCTCTGCAGTTCAGTTGACCAACGAGACTGGCACGATGTAGCAAGGTAATAGTTGCGAGTCGGTCTGCTGCCGCATGGCAGTTAGACTTAGTCTGTTCTAGTCTTCTTGTAGTATTAGTATTTCATTCTGTTATATAGCTCGTCTGTCTGTAAGTTCCAGTATCATCATGCATTCCTAAATTCATAGTTTAACTTATACCTTGAGTCTCGTGCATCACTATTTGATAATGTTCGCGAATCAATCTTACAACAATTATTCTCATACAAATAATAATATTTGGACCATTACACCTAATTTAGGAGAAAAGTTTATTCATAATCGCAGATAAAACTAATTAATTAAAATTATTTCAAATGAACAAGGGTTAAAAAAATTAAAAATATTAACTGAACATGTATAACTAGACTATTATACCCTGACCATTTATTTCAATGTGACATACATTGAAAAAGGTGTCCAATTTAACTTTAATCACAATTTGAAAGAAACACTGACAGCTTCCTGACACAATCAAGGTAAGCAGTAATATGAATTTATCTTACGAGTGAAACAAACTGGAAAAATTTATCATTTCCACTAGCAACATAGATTACATACAAACTCTAAACATTTTACAAGCATAATTAAAAGCAATCAAAGAGGCACGTTATAACTTTTACAAGTGACGAATATTTATATCAACGCTCCAACTCTAGATCATTAAAAGTCGATAAAGCATGGGTTCTTAACAACAAAGTCTCTTTGCCAGGACATTATTCATATTGTAAAGTGTGAGGTACACAACCTCACATTTTGTGATTTTAACATTATTAAAGCTATTTTTTATTTAATAATTGTAATTGTGTATAAGTTACTAACTCTGAATTTTAAGTTCCAAGGTCAAAGCATGTCAGATGTATATAATGAGATCTCTGGAAAATAAATAACAGTCGAGAGAGTTGAAAAAAAGATTTGGAAGGAAGAGGACGTGTTGGTTGTGGAAAGAATATGGTTTAAGAGAAAAGATAAAACAGAATGGCTAGATGGACACCACGAAGAATCCTGGCGGGATTAATAACAAGGAAATAATAGCCTGAGGGCAAGGAAATTAGGGTTTAATAAAGATAATGTAATATGACTTTGGAAAAGATAATTGTCTGTTAAATGGAAAATATGAAAGTTGTGAGATAAGTAGAAAGTGTTTTATTTGAGATTGAAATATAGATATAAACAAAGGAGTTGATTTTAAGTTTTTATGATAAGAATTTGATTAATAATAATTTGATTTACAGCGTGAGTATTGGAATAAAACCAGCACCGGACAAAGAGGGATCAAGGAAATCCTTATGTACTGGTCTGGTGCAGGAAATATAAGTAAAAGTATTAATTTCAAAGTATGGTAAAGTAACACTCCCATGTGTTCTCTACGAAATAAAAGGTAACGAAAAGGGTACGTTACAAAGGCTTAGATGATTTTTACTGCGGTTCAGATTAAATGTTCGAGAAATCATTACAGTCTCCGTCAGCACGCAGCGTAGGTGTAAGTCATAATTATGGCAGTATGAACAAACACATGTTATTTTTTTAACTGGTCGCCACTTGCAGGCTACCAGCTAATCTAAAGAGCTTTCGCTATTTGAAATCACAAGATTAGTTTTGGGATGGGGGGAAAAACGGGTTGAGGGCGTCTGATACGTCCTTATTTGAAAACCTCGAACTGGTTTCATATCATCTGGTAGGGATGAGCGTTGATAACAACTGCGTGATCCGGTGGACGATCATCCCTAGCTGGATTTATTGTGCCGGGCTGAGATGGTTGTGGTTGTTTTGATAAGCAACGTCTCCGGACAGGTGGTGATAATGCTTGGGTGGTCATGGGTGGTCTTGTCTTTTCTCGTCACAGGTGACATCGTGATCTTCGCTGTGCTGGTGCTCCTATCGACGGTCGCTTGCAGCTTGCACCTCAGTTAACAGCCCCCGTAGCTGGCCGCATGGCCCGCGTCGCATTTGGTGCATGCTGGCTTCGCGTCGCGCGGTCTTACGCAGACCAGAACGCTGTGATTTTTTACCACAGCGGAGGCAACGCTGGTTCCGACAATCCGATGCCTGAATTCCTGGCACCTGAAGCCCTGGTCGACAACTGTAGTTGTGGCTTTCTTCTTGCGGGGATAATTCCTGGTGGGGGTCGTCCTTTCTATCTGCCCGTGTCCAATCGACCCATTCAGTTCTCGAATCTGTTTCTCCAGTCTTTGGATACATCAAACATGTAACAACATAATAAACAAATAGTACACCTCAAAAGAGCAATATTATTATTGGCCACTCAAAGTCGTCCTCCCTGTCACACCACATGGCTAATTTTGATTGACTCGGAGCTTCCCTCCCAAGTCGCCTTTTAATGGAATTTCCGACTATTGGAATTATCCGTCTAAAATATTGTGTCAGTATCTTTCGGGTTTAGGTGCAAGAGCACTAATTTGACGCATCTCTATTTATGCTCGTAAATCTATTCGTCTATTAGTTTTGGACACTTGGGTCTTGTCCCTATATCTCCATAAATTTGCGTAACTTTTGAAATATCTGGAAGTCAGGATTAGTTACGGAGGATTTTGCAGATACATAAATATACCACCTAGGAAACGTCTCCATTGAGATTCTGCTGGCCGACAGGTGACAAGGGTCACCATCATGAGCTGTTCTGGCAAAATAGTAGGCCAGGAGGAGCCCTTCATCCGTATCACAGGTGTTTGACCCACGGGCGGACTGCAGCGCATATCACTTAAAGAAAAATAACAATGTTTTGATCATACGCTCATCCCATCTCGTACCCGTATTAATTGAAACAATAGAAACAATAGAAAGGTTTTAGAAAGCATTCCGCCATATCCAATCACCTCCATTACAAAATTCTGTTGACGTAAAGCTCATCAGGGAAAATGAACAAGTTTTCTCATCACGATAATACCAACATTGTATTAAAATAATATTGTCGTCGAAATTGAGTTACACTTCGAATACCGTAGTAAACCATGTTAACAGATGATGGAGCCAATGATTGAAAAATATTTCTACCAGACCAAAATACTAAAAATGGCAACAGAATTTATAATTTAAATATAATCCAACGATCCTTTGTATAGATAACTATGTTTTATTTTAAACGTACAGCAATTACATTTTTACTATACAGTTTTGTGATCGTAAAGTGATTGATTACATCGTTGATTTCATCGCCCGGCCTGAGGTCAGTCCAATTGGATTCCTCCGTATCTGAATTATTTCTATATAACATGTAAAAAAAAGTCAGCTATGAGTTAAGATATTGATAATAACAATAATGGTAATATAGTTTAACATGTGTTACTAGTAGTATAACAGGGAAAAGGGTATGAGAACTTCATACAGCGTTCAGGGAGAGTTAGAAGGCATCTTGCCCGTCGTCGCTTAAGATGTCTTGTGGTAGGCGATACGTTTTTATACGTAGTTGTGTCGTTGACCTGCGCAGAAGTAATATAATTTACTTGAAATAACTTAAATAATTATTTCGTAAAACTTGTTTTAAAAAATCATGCATCCAAGAAACGGGGTAAATGCTTTAAATCTTATGAGTATTGAATGAAGCATCGTAATTTACTTTCGGGGGATTTAAGATCGAATGATTTTAATATACACTCCTGGAAATTGAAATAAGAACACATTGACGCCGGTGTGTAAGACCCACCATACTTGCCCCGGACACTACGAGAGGGCTGTACAAGCAATGATCAAACGCACGGCACAGCGGACACACCAGGAACAGCAGTGTTGGCCGTCGAAGGGCGCTAGCTGCGCAGTGGTTGGGCACCGCCGCAGTCAGTGTCAGCCAGTTTGCCGTGGCATACGGAGCTCCATCTCAGTATTTAACACTGGTAGCATGCCGCGACAGCGTGTTCGTGAACCGTATGTGCAGTTGACGGACTTTGAGCGAGGGCGTATAGTGGGCATGCGGGAGGCCGGGTGGACGTACCGCCGAATTGCTCAACATGTGGGGCGCGAGGTCTCCACAGTACATCGATGTTGTCGCCAGTGGTCGGCGGAAGGTGCACGTGCCCGTCGACCTGGGTCCGGACAGCAGCGACGCACGGACGCACGCCAAGACCGTCGCATCCTACGCAGTGCCGTAGGGGACCGCACCGTCACTTCCCGGCAAATTAGGGACACTGTTGCTCCTGGGGTATCAGAGAGGACCATTCGCAACCGTCTCCATGAAGCTGGGCTACGGTCCCGCGTACCGTTAGGTCGTCTTCCGCTCACGCCCCAACATCGTGCAGCCCGCCTCCAGTGGTGTCGTGACAGGCGTGTATGGAGGGACGAATGGAGACGTGTCGTCTTCAGTGATGAGAGTCGCTCGTGTCTTGGTGCCAATGATGGTCGTATGCGTGTTTGGAGCCGTGCAGGTGAGCGCCACAATCAGGACTGCATACGACCGAGGCACACAGGGCCAACACCCGGCATCATGGTGTGGGGAGCGATCTCCTACACTGGCCGTACACCTCTGGTGATCGTCGAGGGGACACTGAACAGTGCACGGTACATTCAAACCGTCATCGAACCCATCGTTCTACCGTTCCTAGACCGGCAAGGGAACATGCTGTTCCAACAGGACAATGCACGTCCACATGTATCCCGTGCCACCCAACGTGCTCTAGAAGGTGTAAGTCAACTACCCTGGCCAGCGAGATCTCCGGATCTGTCCCCCATTGAGCATGTTTGGGACTGGATGAAACGTCGTCTCACGCGGTCTGCACGTCCAGCACGAACGCTGGTCCAGCTGAGGCGCCAGGTGGAAATGGCTTGGCATGCCGTTCCACAGGACTACATCCAGCACCTCTACGATCGTCTCCATGGGAGAATTGCAGCCTGCATTGCTGCGAAAGGAGGATATACACGGTACTAGTGCCGACATTGTGCATGCTCTGTTGCCTGTGTCTATGTGCCTATGGTTCTGTCTGTGTGATCATGTGTTGTATCTGACCCCAGGAATGTGTATATAAAGTTTCCCATTCCTGGGACAATGAATTCACGGTGTTCTTATTTCAATTTCCAGGAGTGTATTTTTTTTTTTTTTTTTTTGCATTTGGTTAGAGACCATACAGCCAATCTACATTTTTACAAAGCTTCTTACATCCATTTGCGTAACTTATTTATTTACACATTTCCTTATCTATATTAGGTAAACTTATTACAATCTTGTTGAATGTATATGCTATTTACAATATTCAAATTTCAAGTGCCTTCTTAAGTACCGTAATCTAAAAAGCGTTGCTAGACAATACATCAACTAGACTTAGTAATCGGCGGTTCTGTATATCCATTATTTTCTATTGATTAGTCTAAATCGCCGTATTTCTTTGACAAATCATCTGCAGAGGGTTGATCTATCTGGTGTTGGCCTCAATCGGTAGATTGGTGAGGATACTGTTAATTTTGCCAAGCTAGTTGTTGTGCTTGCGCGGAAGTGGGGTTGTGCTGTGGTTTGGGCTTTAGGTTTGAAGTATAGTCATTTCCTGTTTTAACTTCCAAGATTGGTTAGAATTCTATCCCTCCATTTTAAAACAATGCTATTTCTAATTTACTTATTATAATTGTTGCTGTTACTAGCCAACCGAAGATCGGAGGTTGCTGGTTTCAAACATGTCGCAGAAAAATCTGGTGCTAGATCCTTATTTTGTGCCAAAGGTTTTGTTTCGGCTGACATGAGGTGAGGAATATTAAAATAACTTCAATGTGCGATTTTTAAAGTTTAGATATAATTCCTCTTTGTGGTAATTAAGTGAGATAAGTAAAATTTCTGTCAAAAGAATGATACACTGTTATTTCACAGTGAAATTTTGTCCATTTAAGTTTTTTGGTCCTCGCGCAAGTCGAGTTATGTAATCAGTGTGTGAGGTGCTGCAGTATGTGATCGACATATTTTCACTGATGAAGACACGTTAAACATGTGGAGGAAAGACCCACATTGCCATCTTAGATTGATAACATCCTCCTCTAGACAGCCGTGGTTAACGACTTGCCGACATAACTGCAGAAAAAAAAAATATTTTAATTTAAACGTGCACTATAATGGATGTTTAAAATTTAGTGACAGATAAAACTTGAAATGAGAGTGTATTTGGTGAGGAATGATGATTGTCGAAGAGCTTAAAAGAAGGAATAGACAGGATGGAAGGCCACATTTTAAGAAATTCGCGATTGGTTACATTCTTGGTGGAGGGAACAATCGAAGGAACATTATGTAGAAGATAACGGAGATTAGAATATATGATACAGATAACTCGGTGCACATAGCGGACAGTTTTATCCTTATCGTGGCGCCACAATCTGATGATGAATTCTTGTAGAACTCGGCGAAACAAATCTAAAATAAAGAATAAAGTTTTTTGATATCTCGCTTAGTTTTCGAGATATAGCATGTCAAAAATCAATTATGGGTATAGCTCCTTGTACTTTTGGAGTCGTTTCTTCTGGTATATGCTGTATTTCAGCCTACCAACAACCACTAGGAAGAAAGTAAAACATCTGTAGTGCATTTCCACCGTGTAGATATAGTGGTTTTGGTGATTTTTTTTCTGGTCCAGGCCGGATCTCATCGTAACCTCCTCACTTTTGACATACAATATCTCGACAACTAAGTGAGATATCATAAACATTTATCCTTTCTTATCGATTTTTCTCGTCGAGGTACATGTGAATTCATCATCAAATTTGGCGATAGAGAAAGTTTTCTTCTGGTCGAGGCCGCATTTCAACCTAACCACGTCAGTTTTGAAATACGATATCTCGAGAACTAAGCGGGATGTCAAAAATTTTTATTCTTTACTTTCAGTTTGTTTCGTCGAGTTACATAAGAATCTGTTATCAAATTGGCGCCACGGTTATCGTAGAATCCCCACATAGCGCACTATGTGGAGGGTCTGGTAGATCAGTGTTTAAGTTTCTTGTTTTTAAAAGATTGTGATATCGTCCCGAGTTCAAATCCCGGTGCAGCCAGGATTTTTTAAGAGCTGTGTTTGTCTATATGAGATACGCTAGAATATTCCGTGTTTCGTATTCCATGTTAAGTTGAACGTCCAGAGGAAAGGAACTGACCGTCATGCCTCTGAAGCAATGGCTTAGTATGCCTCCTTCGGGAGGATCCAACCAACCTCCGGATTGTAGAATAAATTAATTTTTATTGTAATGAGATGAAAATATTATTTTGGTTTAGAAAAAGTTGGAGAATTGGATCCGACTAGTCCAGACGCAGAAGCACACATTCCTTATGCAATGTCAAACTACATTTAATATCGTACTTCTGTAATCTCCTTTACGGACAATAACAGTAAGGGGTTCAAGAGACCATCAGAAGCCAAGAACAGGACAATACGACCGATTTAGCTGCCAAAAAATCACTGACAAACCGTTCAACCTGGAGAGGAATATTGAAGTTCTGTCTGAACTCATTACTCTAAGTCGCCACATAATTCCATGACTTAATTGGCTAATGACGAATGCTTCGGTGGTTTAATGCACTTGTCACGAGAAATGTCAGAATGGGAAAAACCGCGATTAAATTTATCTGACGGCCTAACAGCTCTATATCGACTAACTGTTCTATATTGCATACTGTTGGGCTGGAGTTACATGACTGTAATATAAATCTTCCAAACTGTTTCCGTGGCTATAATTTGGAGGATTTGGGGTCTACAGACTTATCTGATAAGAACTCAGTAACATTTTATAGGAATATCTTTATATGTTTAAAATTTGACATAGTTATTTCGTATTATAATTTGATAGCATGGATAAAATTATTGGCAACACCATTGAGCATTCATGCTATTGGACTCTGGGGGAAGAGAACGAAATGAAATTTAATCCTTCCCCTGATGGGACCCTAATCTTCAATCTACATAAAAGCGGTTGTAATAATGTCGGGATGGTTATTTATTTTTTACCTCTATACCTCACTTCTTTTCAGTGTAGAGCTTACATTATCAAGGAAGTGAACACTCTTCTGCCTGTGATCCGTTGAGTAAGTTTTGAGATAGATATCGTATCATTCGCTTCAGTGATCACGGAATGCAACCAGAAACTGGGTTCTTGGTATCGGTAGTGTGAATTATCCAACAAATGACTTCGGAAAATGTACTAGTTGCGGAAAACAGCTAGTTTCGTAAAGTCAAATGGTCTTTTATTATCTTCCAGTAACAAATTAATGATAGCATTGGTTCCGTTTCACCCCAAATTGCTTTCATAAAACCAAATGTTCGAGCAGTAATCTTCCACTGTCAGACTAACATATGTCACATCATTACCCAAATAACTTATATCCCGGCGCCGTATGGTATGCAACGAAGAAAAGCAAGTCATGTAATTTCTTCTATCAGATGGGAACCTGCCGTAGTGGCGTCGGAGATTTGAGTGAAATTTTGTGAGGATATACGAGGGTGATCAGAAACTAAGTTTGAAAGGCCGATATCCGTTATAGAGAATCCGTAGTGCCTGATAATTCTAAGACATGTCGTTTGACAATTTACAAAGTTTCAGCCACTCTCCACCCACAGCGCTAGTTGCAGATAAACACAAAGGGCGACTAGTTGGAAAACCTGATCTCGTGTACAAATCCGTTCAGTTATCCGAATTCTGTAGGCGAAATATGGAACAGTGGCTGACATTCACCGGCAGCTAGTAGTGGTTTACACAGTGACTGTAATATCTTATCACCCTGTCGCAAAATTTTGTCGAAAGTTTGAGGCCGGTCGAGAAAACGTCACCGATGAAGATCGCAGTTGCAGAACCAGCACTGGATCAACAGATCTGAATATGGATCGATCACCCTCCACACATTCCGGATCTCGCTCCAAGCGACTTTCATCTTTTTCCTAACTTGAAGGAACACCTAGAAGGCCGGCAATTCGATTCAGACTAGAAAGTGAAACACTTCGCGACAACTTTTCTGACCACGCAAGGACAGGATTTTTACCAGGATGGAATATTCAAATTCATCCCACGAAGCGGTACCACCGATATGTCAAAAAAAAAATAACGTGACGTATGTTCCATCAGTTGGCTGTATCGGTTGTATGAAATAAAATATACACATTTCACTACAGGCTTTGTAAATTTAATTTCTCTTCACGCCTCGTAGGAGTCACCCCACGTAGTCAAGTCCGCAGGGTTTTAATTCTACTAGGCCCTCGAGATATAATGAATGAATATTTATGGGGATGAGTGACACTCTTTCGCACTATCGCTGCTGAGAGTTAGCACACTGGTGTATGCAGTAAGGCTCCATGATCTCGTTCTGTTGGTGTGTATTCATTTCTCGCTTCTGGCAAAGTTTTTGATTATTATTCAACGTGGAATCGGATCGTCCTGGCATAGCTTATGTGGACAAAGCAACGCCCGTAGAAACTCCTTGTCCCTCCGGAATTTGAATCTAGCACCATGAATTTTGAAGGGGAACTCCTTATCCAGAAAATCGTTCATGACAAACACATATTTTTATTGACCGGTGGAAACCACAGACGTTATTTCATTTGTTCTCACAATTTCATCATACATATGCTCGTAGCTTGCGTCTCTCAACTGACATCGATCTCTTGGGGGCTGGTTTTTGTTAAAGAAACAAAAATCTTTAATTCCAATCAATGTTTGTTGTTTGTATTGTGATCTTGAGGCAACGAATAACCGACCGTGGTAGGTGAGTGGTAACGCTCTGGCCTCACATTCGGGAGGATGAAGGTTTGAATCCCCGTCTGGAATCCCGATTTTGTTTTTCTGTTTTCCTTAAATCTCTCAAGGCGATTGCTGCGATGGCTCCTTCAAAAAGTCATGACTGAATTACTTCGCGTTCCTAACCCCCATATCTTTCCCACCTCTAATGACCTCGACGTAGACGAGGCGTAAAGCCAGAAACATTAAACAATTTTTCCAAATCTCCATTTTTTTTCACGCATCTTACGGATTTTATTATTTTTATAGATTATAATAAAGGTGAATTTTTTCTTGGTAAACTTTCTGTTGCCCATAATATTTTATACTATGTTTTCTTTCATTGTACTCCATGTTTTTGTATAAGTGTCCATCTCTCCTATTTGTCAAAAAATTACCTATGTTGTATTGTCACACTAAAATTTTCCTGAGAATTTTTTTTCTCTTTTTCTTCTCCGGTTTTTCCTGTCATCCTCTTTTATTCAACGTAATTCATTCTGCAGCATATATTGGCTCCGGTTTAATTACTGTTCCGCAATGTTTGATTTATACCGAGATCAATACTCATTTTTTTTTTTTTTCTCGTTTGTGCGTGAGTTTGTAAAACCAGTTTCGTCCATCTTAATCATTATTTTCTGGCTGTACCATTCAGATCATTTCATTGTAGCCTCTCTATAAAATATTTAAATTTATCAACTAGCTATAGCTTTCCGTATTCTGTTTATTTAGTTTTCTCATATACACTTTTTAATGCTGTTTTAATTGCAGCTCTCGGATTGTCTTTTTTTGCCCATGGATATTATTGTAACATCGAAAGCAAATGCAAAGCATTTTACTTAAAATCTTTCCTGTGTCAGATTTACTCACAATTTTATCTTCTACTTTCTTATGATATTATTTAATAGTAAAACTATACAGTCTTACAGTCCCGTATTAATTTTACCAAAAACAGCAAATTTCTTATTGTTTTCGTCAAGATTTTTTCATTTTTTTTTTTTTTACTTTCAGCGTTAAGAAAAATATAGTAACAAGTTTATATGCCAACAATTCAATTTTTACATTAAAAGTAATTAAATTAGAGAAGTCCAGAATTTCGTTGACATAAGTTAGAAATCATACTGAGTGCGCTCTTCCGATTCATACCACTGACAATGGTGATCTTAGTTTTTTCTCTCTCTTTCTGATTTGGCCTCCAAAGACCATAGGTTGCCAGTGTGGATCATGAGAGGATGAGAGGGGGGAGTGGGGAAGAACTGAATTCCTGCCCGAAGTCTAACTGCCCTGTCTACCTGAAAAACGTGTAACTTTGTGTGTTCTGTATGATAAATGTATATTTTGTTGTGACATATGTAGTTCGTAATGCGGATATTGCGCTTAATATTTTTACTTATGGCTTTACACCTCATCGAGGTCATTAGAAATTAGAAGCGGTAAAGGACTGGGGACAAGGAATGAGAAGGAATTAGGCCATCGCCTTTTGAAGGAAGCATCCCATGGAAAACCCAAATCTGGATGCCCGGGTGGGGATTCTAACCGCTGTCCTCACGAATACGAGGCCAGAGCGTTAACCACTCATCCAAAACGCTCGGTCACTGTGATCTATGGTCTTGTGAGTTGTTATCGTATGTGTCTTCAAAGTCCACCATCAACTCTTCAAAACAACGCCCATCCTTTATTACTTTCAGACGACGTTTCACACAGTAATATCACTATTAAGCTATTTAAGGAAACAACTCAAATTATGTTCCTTATGTTCTTTTATTTTGTCTCAGGTGTTAGCAGCCACAAAATGAAGGAAGTACACTAATTCCATCAAAATGTGTTGCTTGATTTGCGATTTGTATATGCTGCTGCTTTCTGTAATATGCCCTGAAAAGTACGCTGATGCCCGCAAGCAGGAAGATATTTATGAACAGAACTTTCAAGCATCAGTAAACACTCGAGACAGAAGAAATCCTGATAATTTTTCTAAAGAAGCAGCAGTGAAGATGGAAACTTAAATCCTAAATTACAGCTGTAGGCTACTAAACTCTATCTCTTAGGAAAATGTATCTCTCTTAAAAGTAATAAAGAATTAAATATATATTAAAGCATCACTTTTTATGAGTTTGTTTGTCGGCATCCGGCTGCTGTCTACAATGGAAATATTTTACATGTACTTGATTACAAGCAGGTAAAAAGATAAACAATTAATGTCGTGAACAAAAATTTACTTAAGCACGGTAAGCTATTCCCAGATGCAATCCTAACTGAATGAAGGCATAACATAAACCAGTAGGATCGTAATAGATATTCTCGACGTAGAAATATGTGTTTATTACAAGAAATTTGTTTACAACTTTCTATAATCGTTATGTACAGTATTGCTGAGCTATACTCAAAAAGTTACGCATTCAATGAGTGTTGGAAAAGGAAACAAAATGAGGAATTATTTAGCAGCCTGTTCAGGATCATTCTGGGGTTCCATTCTTTTTACTTTTTTTCTATTGTTTATGTCAGTACACTACAAAATGAAAAAAATATAGGTAAGTTTAACATCTGTAACACATTCATTTAATTTATCCAAAACAGCCATGGCTGAATTCCTTACCCTTCCTTGCCCCTCCCCCCCATCCTTTCCCGTCTTTAAAGACCTTGCTTTTAAGAGACGTTAAGCAGTTAAAAAAATATTAATTTCTCCTTGATATTTGTCAAGACATTTAGCTGTTCTCAGTTACAGAGAATAAAAACGACTTTCTCGGCAATATGGGACTAACGTGTGTTTAATGAATTTAGGAAATTCCGTTGTTCATTCAGCATTACAATTATTTAAATTATATACGTTCAATTCAGTTTACGTTTATTTAAAATTCCACAGCACCTACTGTGAAGATGTAAGATCTGTGAATAGATTTTTCAGTTGTGATAGAAGACTTATACGAACAAAATTGTAAGATATCTACACAATCTGCTAATATTGTCTGGCAAATCTTCTTTTTCTGTTTTTATTTTTATTTTTTGCTGCCATTTGGCTTTATGAACTTAAAGTTATTTTCGTGACTATACGAACCTGCACTAGAAGGTCACCCATACACCCCATTGTTTGCATATACACTTGGGATCTTGGAAACAGCTCTAACGATTTGGATGAAATTTCATATTTAGATAACGTTTTGATTTTTATGTTTACCTAAACAGGTGTCTTCCATAAAAAAACGCGATTTACGAAAAATCAGCAATTCTTGTATTTGCAGCACACCCCTTCACTGCCTTATTGTAACAGGCAGGGTATGATGGAGGTTTTGCTGGTTGACATTTCCTCCTATTTGTGGTAGATGTTGCATGTCTTCTCGTATAGGCGTTTTTTTTTATTATTGATGAAAAATCTTCAGTGGTCGGTTATGTGGTCCAACATCCATCGGATAATTGCCAAGCTCGTTAACCAATGGATTTTTAGATTTATAACATTGTTTGTAGAACTTTTTCGCAAGCTCGCGGAACCGATCTTTCAGCATTGGTAGATTTGCAGCCTCATGCAGGGCAGAGGTAGGAAACCTTGTGTCGAGATGTAAGGCTCTCTTCAGAGATCTGTCCTGAATTGTTTTCAGGCGGCGATGATGTGTCGCGGCCGCGTATCCCCACACTGGACAGGCGTACTCGAGTATCGGTCTGACCAATGAGGAGTAAAGACGCACACCCATAGATGCTGCGAGATTGCTGTCCCTGTTCAAAATTGGATACAGGGCTTGTATTCTGGCACTAGCTCTTTTCCGAACATCTTCAACGTGTGCACGCCACGTCAGTCTACTGTCGAGTGTCACATCGAGATAGCCGGCTGTTCTGGCCCCGGGTATGCTTTTCCCATTTAACTGAAACTGAAGGTTGTAACGCTTTCGTCTCTCTTGTCGTTGATTTGATTGTAATTATAATTATGAATAACTCAATTCCTTAGATCCAAAATATATCGTTTATTTTATATCATTCAGATCTACTAGGAATTACAATGGAATTGGTTATTCTCAGAAGATTCAGGTTCGTTTTTAGGCAATATGTTTCTCGAGCATTCAATCTACTCTGATAACTATCATCCCACAAGTCCTAATCTCCATAGCAACTTACAACTCATTGCTTTTTCTCTCTAAGAGTATATATATTATTAGTTTTTTATCTACTCTCAGAGATAAAAAATATAATTTTCTTATGCATTTTCTGTCACATGCCTCCTCTAGTTTATCAATGGCTTTTTAAGTAAAGTCATGATAAACTTCTAAGAATAACCTTGCATATCAATCTTCTGAAATCCCCATCTCTCTTATTCCTAGTAGAATTGTTTACAAAACATTTTACAACATATTCTCTTCTTAATACTAATAAAATAATGAAATGAACCCAAAAAACATGTCTGAATATTCACACAAATTGAAGTCCTGTCACGGTCGCCATGTAACGCTTTCGCGTCTCTTGTCGTTGATTTGATTGATTATAATTATGAATAACTCAATTCCTTAGATCCAAAATATATCGTTTATTTTATATCATTCGGATCTACTAGGAATTACAATGGAATTGGTTATTCTCAGAAGATGCAGGTTCGTTTTTAGGCAATATGTTTCTCGAGCATTCAATATACTCTGATAAATATCATCCTACAAGTCCTAATCTCCATAGCAACTTACAACTCATTGCTTTTTCTCTCTAAGAGTCTATATATTATTAGTTTTTTTTATCTACTCTCACAGATTAAAAATATAATTTTCTTATGCAAATATTTCTGTTCTGTCACAAGGTCAGGTTGAATTCGTTGACGAGGTCCCAATCTTCTGGTGAGCATAATTGCTTGAGTTTTGGCGGGGTCGATTTCAATCCGCCACCGCCTCGCCCAAGCTACTGTTTTCTGCAGGACTTCCTGCAAGCGGAGGGTGGTTACTGTCCTGCTGTGGCTGCTGGTAAAGAACGCCGTATCATCAGCGTAGGTGGCAGTATGGACTGTTTGCTGAGTTGGCACGTCAGCAGTATAGAGTGAGTATAAGGTCGGTCCTAACACCGAGCCTTGAGGAACACCTGCCATGATTAGTCGTCGAGATGAAAGTTATGCGCCAACTCGTACGCAGAAAGTCTGTTCCTCGAGATACGACCACAGCAACTTGATTAAATGACGTGGGAATCCCTGGTCATATAATTTCATCAGGAGTCCAGAGTGCCAGACTGAATCAAAGGCTCGTGATATGTCTAAAAGCACCAGGCCACAATATTCCTCGTAGTTGAATGCATGCGTCGCAGCCTCTGTAACTCTCATCAGCTGTTGGATAGTCGAGTGGCCACGACGGAACCCTAGTTGGTGGTGGGGAATTTGGCATCTCGGAAACAGCGCTAACGACATCTCGTAGACGTTTCAGATACTAGTAAGCTGGGCTGATGTTAGTTAAGTTCTCTTTGATTACAGAAAAAAAACTCTTATAACTTTAAACGAATAATTTTTGTATACTAGCTGACCCGTGCGAGTAGTATCTTGGTCAGTAACCAAATGGTAGTATAATAATGTGGAAATAAGTAAATGAAATTATTTATTAATGAAAGGTATTTTATTTTGAAGAGTAGTAATAAATATTAATTTTTCTGTAAAAACTCATTATCATTGAATACAACATGTTTAGTTTTAAAACATTTTAAAAAAATATTGTCTTTGTCAGATGTCTCTTTTTTATCTTCTGTACTTTACAAACCATCTTTTAAAACAACATTAGCAGTTACGGTGTGATCAACGTTGACTTTTTGACCGTATGTGTCTTTAACACAAAAATAAATATTAATGAATCTACAAACTCGCGAAAATGGGCGTGCGGGTGTCCATATGAAAAAAACAGGTTCTGATAAATACAATCCTGCCTTTTGATGCGTCTGACTTTGTGCTTTATTAACGTTCATAATGAAGGCTACATCTGTTTGGAACTGTTTTCTTATTATTTGGAAAGTGAAGATGTGAAGTTACTGCTAGGTATGAGCACAGTTTTATCGGAGTGAATGAATTTAGCACTGACGATGTACTCGTCTAAGTGAATTACCATTAATCGTGTACGAATCATAAATTCCTGATTAGCATTAAGATTTGTATTTAACATAGTAATAGTAGTTTTCTATAAAAGAAATTTATGAGGTGGTAAACCAGACGATCTCGGAAACGGCTCTAGTGATTTGGATGAAATGTCATATGTAGATACCGTTTTACTTTTCAAGTTTGTAACACAATTTTATATATATAAAAAAAAAAAAAAAAAAAAAAAAAAAAAAAAAAAAAAAAAAAATTCTTGTATTTGGTTACTTCGAAACGTCTATAACCTTATCTCGTAGAAGTTTTAGGTACCAGTAAGTGTACTAATGTTAGTTAAGCTTCTCTTTGGTTAGCACAAGGAACTATGCACCTCAAAATGGCTTTTACTTTAATCAAACCTTACTCAAAATCTTGTATACTGAACAGAAATCTAAAGATACCACTCGAAGATCGCTCACCCAGGTACTACATAATAATAAAAGAAGTTAATGGCTTAAGAATACGGCGGCAGATTAGATGTAAGCTGCATAAGTTATAAAATAATTAGTTTGTAAGAATGAAAACTGACTGAATTGTGTAGAAATTATTAGAGCTATGGAAGAATATGTCATATACTTGCGTAATTTGCAATTATTTTCTCATAAAGTATGCGAATGTGTGAAATAAAGTTGTCTTCAGTATAATTCGAAAAGTTTTTGGTGATAATTTATAGGTCGGATGTTGTGGAGTAAAAGAATAGGAAGCAAGACAAGATAGTATTATACTATGTGTGCTCTCATCTGGCGCGTCAAGGTCATGTCCCCTCACCCCGCGCCTCACCTCACCCCCCCCCCCCCCTCCAGATGCCTTCCCCTCCGAGCAGACCGCTGCCTACAGGCATTGTCGTTGGTCGCAGTATTGTCCTGTTTATTCCGATACAGCGTTATAAAACGCTGTAAGTGAAATGGCGTCAGATAGTTGTTACATTAGACGACAGTCAAAAACATTTACTTTTTATGTGTATAGTTTTTTAAGACGTTACAAAACTCTGAAGAGAAAGTTAATATACATTTTAGGTAACCGCTAAAAATGACGGCTAATCGTTACGAACAGTGCAGCGTGTATGTAGCGAAGCCCAGCTGAGTGTTCAAGGGCCATCCTTTTCTTCTCCAAAGAAAAACATTCACCGAGAAAAACTGGTCACAGAGATGGATGACTTTCAGAAAGAGGTCTTTCGACGTTCCTTTCTAGAATTTTATGACCCTACCTTACGAAAATTGTGGGAGGTACTGAAAGAGAAAAGTAACTACACTGGAGGCGTATAACTTATTAAATGCACTCGACTTCATATACAGAAAATGTACTGACGGTAGACGTTTTCTGATGGAAAGGACAGACATTATTACAGCAAGGGCCTCATTACTAAGAAAAATGCACGATTTAAGGAAGGAACACCCTCTTCGACTTGTCATCTACCTTGAATAGACGTGGGTAAATCAAAATCACGCAAGGAAGTTTATTTGGCAACACACTAAACCCAATGGTGGTCTCATCAACGATTCCTGTAAACAGAAACTATCGCTTCGAGTAAATATCACTTGCATTTCAAAATTTAAACGACGTGTTTAGAGAATTAACCTCCACTGGGAAAGACATCTAAAAATTGGATTTAATCGTCGAAATGTCTTGCGCAACTTTTAAAACTAAAAATAATGATTGGAAGCAGTAAGTTTTATTCATTGATATGTAAATAATTTTTATATTTATTAACATATGAAATTGTAATTGGTAAACAGGAAATTTCTATGACATACGATTCACTCGTTTTCATCCCGACAAGTAATGAAAATGTTCGATTTTACTGAAGAAATCATCAAATTAGTTGCTACATACTGTACCAAATTCGTTGTGATGATGTTTGCGCATGCGCGGCAGCTGTTTCCCCTTCGCCTTGAGGGGCGGGGGCAGCGGAGTGGGGATAGAGCAGAGTGACCTTGACCCGCCAATTGTGTCTGAACATAGTATAGGTGTCTCGTGGTTTAATTATATATGAAATAATCAGTCCACGATGTAGTTTAAAATTTTTAACTGTTTTTATTTCTCGAAGACATACCTTACTTCAAAGACCCTGGTCACATATATGCACCATGGAGGAAGGAAATATATGGAGGAGAAGTGACGTTAAATTGGTGAAGCAGGCTCGCGCATGCGCAGTGGCGGCAGCAGCGATAATGCGCTTCCAAACATTATCGATGTTCCCAGTATATCCCGAAAACTAAGCAAGATATCGAACAATTTTATTCTTTATTTTCGATTTGTCTCGTCGTGTTACATAAGAATTGATCATTAAATTTGACTTTTGCGAAATTTTTCTTCTCCATTTCAACTCAAGACATCTCACTTTTGATACAGTATAACTCTAGAACTAGGTGAGATATCGAAAAAATTTATTCTTTATTTTTCATTTGTCTCGTCTTTTTAAATAAGAATCCATCATCAAAATTGACTTTGACCAATTTTTTCTTCTGAATTTCAACCAAAACCATTTCACATTTGGGACAGAATATCTCGAAAACTAAGCAGGATATCAAAAAAATTTATTCTTCATTTTTTATTTGTCATATCGAGTTACATAATAATCCATCACCAGACTGCGGCGTCACGTTTATCCTAGAGTCCGCTTGAGGTTTTTGTACGTATTCCCCGTTTCTGTATGGAAGCGGCCATGCCCCCTCCACTCCGGCTATGCCCCCCCCACTCCTCCTCCGCCCTGCTTCACTTCAATGCGTGGTGAAGGTCTCTTGCGTCGTCTCCATATATTTCCTTCCTCCATGACCTTGACCTGCCAATTGTGTCTGAACATTGTATAGGTGTCTCGTGGTTTAATTATATATGAAATAATCAGTCCACGATATGGTTTAAAATTTATAACTGTTTTTATTTCTCGAAGACATACCTTACTTCAAAGACCCTGGTCACATGTATGCACAAGTTCCAGCGATTAAACTTCTTCCAAAGACTATATTGCCATACACTCTCACATAAAACTGGTTGCTGTAAACTTGTGCCCGTAAACTGCGTCAACGTGTATCTGGTGTTCACTTTATATAAGTTTCATCGAAAGTTCTAGAACATTACAAAGGCTTCAGACAGATATTTCTCGAACTTTAACAATACTTAAACAATTAAAACATATCAAAATTAATACATAATCATTTACAATTGTTACAAAATGGTCAGAAATGAAAATTAAAGATATTTAAATACAAAATTATCCACATAAATCATTTTAAACTGTGGTAAATCATCCTTTAAACGTCGTATCTCACCTTTATACTTGGAATTACAAATAGTTAAACAATTCTCTTGCATAGTTCTGTCCTTAAACATATTAAATAGTATTTACATAATTTCTTATCATAAAACAAATTCCATTTACACAGATTTACAGTAAATTGAAAGACAAAAAATACAAAATCATATTCAATTATTCTCTAGCTTGCAATAAATGCTTCATAAAATACAATTCCATTTAAAGTCTAGGTCTGAGGGTTGTTACAATAGTATAAGCTTTTTGTTTTCAGACTGCAGGGGAAACGAACGGACCGAGCGTGGTGGTGTAACGGTTAGCGTTCTGGCCTCGCATTCGGGAGGTCGGCGGTTCGAATCCCCGTCCGGGCATCCAGATTTGAGTTTTCCATGATTTCCCAAATCACTCCAGGCAAATGCCGGGAAGCTTTCTTCAAAAGGCCGTGGCCGAATTCCTTCCCATTCCTTGCCCCCATCCTTTCCTCGTATGTAAAGACCTCTCTGTTGAGAGACGTAAAGCAGTAAAAAAAAAAAAAAAAAAAAAAAAAAAAAAAAAAAAAAAAAAAAAAAAAAAAAAAAGTCATGTTTGACCGGTAGACTAACTTGACTAGTTATTAGAGAAAATTTTATTCATTCACAACGCGGAGAATAAATCATATCAATTGGGCCTTTTATTTCAGTAACAATTATGCATATTCACAAAGTCAAAAGTATTTTGTTTTTCTAAATAAACAATCTATAACACCGAGAGAAACAATTTTCTTTCAGAAAGTAAAATGAATACACACTGTAAAGTGCAGACTTGGCTCAAAACAAGATCTCATAACTTTTTGTGACTGCATAAGCACGAGACTTGGCCTACTTTTACAAGAATTTTTTTTTTGAAATCTCGTTTCCTTTTATAAGTTGATCGCTTATTCTGAGTCGTCACTCAAAGGTAATGATTCCATGTCAAAATCGTTTGATAAGAACATTTCAAAATTCAAACCCCACGTTCTCTGCAAACAATGAGTGTGCACCATGGCCAAGGCATGCCGATTGCCTCAGATTTAACTACCACCATAAGTAAATTACGAATAACTTCCAAACTAAGTACACGAACAAGGTAAAATTCAAGATATTAATTAAAATTGCTGATCCCTACGCATAAAAAAAAAAATCAGGCGTTTAGTCTCATCAAGGGCAATGCAATTAACCTACAAATATTTGCCAAAATATTGCAGGTTTTCAATTACCATTGAATACGTACTGGGACAGTCACTGGTATTAAAATTTTCTTGTTATTTGACAAGTTACCTGTTTCTAGGACCATGGGAAGTACAGCGCAATGTTGATGTCGCGGCGTCGTAGCCGAAAAGACATTAGTTAAACTTAGTAAGTTTCGTCTATAGTGAAAATATTTATTAGGGTAGAAAGCGATTTCACGTTTGAGATAGAAAAGGAGTAGACATATAGAAATTTACAAGTTTTAGACTTTTCTTATCACAGGGGGTAAAACTTTATCTGCGTACCAAATATAAGCTTTCTACGACTATGGGAAGTTCCTTAGAGTTTTGATGATCATCAGTTGGTCAGTCAGTTTATAACAAAAGCGATGAATTTTGCATATAAATAGCATCCAAACTAAGAATAAGAACTAAATAAAACTTAGTATGTTTGCTAAGATTGCTGATATCTATTTATAACAAAAATAATTATAAATAATCAATAAGACCGAAGAAATTGAGGTACAAAAATGGCTCCAAATCGCTTCGAGAAAGGGGTAGGCAATGTTGCCTTTGACTCGACTTGGTGGGTGCAATGCCCTGCATTCAGAAATGGCGTATTAGAAGTGCAACATAGTGACGTTGGTGTTATTTTTCTCTTTAAATCGTTTTAAGATACATTTTCCATCTCCGGTGTTTGTTTGGTCCACTACTGGATGCATCCTTCGAAACGGAGAGGTTTTAAGCTCGCCGGAAATTCCGCGGCGCTTTAAGTAGGTTTAGGGAGCTGGCTGCATTACGCAGGCGAGTCACGGGCTGCTCCATAAACTCGTCCCTTTAAAAGACTCGTAAAAGTTTCGGTTGCAAATTGCGGTCGTTAAAAGCGGAGCCACAACCCGCAAACCAAACCTCTCTAGTGCGCCGCTGGTGGAACCAGTGCACCTAATATTGCTTCTCCCAAATGCGGTAATTACCCTACCAACTGTCGAGGAACACACAACGTTACTTGTAGCGACGTCACCGAAAGAAGTGGAAATGACGTAGAGGTTCAAGAGTAGGGATGCAACTTAAAATCAATATCGATACCAAGGCGATATCGATAATATCGGCCGCATCATATCGCTAATATCGATATTTACCTATATTTGTATATATTATTTTAGAAATAAGTATGTCAATCAAAATCAAGTAATACATTTGAAGTAGTTTATTAAAAAAAAAACAATTAGGTCTGCAAATATTAAGCGTCAACAGATACTGAAAACGTAGTTTGCTTAACCTTTTTCCATGAGGTATATTCCTAGTTTGAGTGACAGTGACTCCTGCCAGCGAGAATAGGGGTTGAGAACAGTGTTTCCCAACGTGGGCCCCACGCCCCACAGGGGGGCAATTTGGTTTTTTTAGGGGGGCAATTTAGAAATTGACTTGATACGACTTTACCGCTTTCTCTTCGGGTTATTTAAATGCAATGCTAGCCATAGGTACAAAATATAGCTAAAAAGCAAATTCTTAAAAGGATCACACTAAATTGCCATAATTAATCTTTATTAAAAATCTTTTGAATTTGAATTTTAGTATTTCATTATATGTTTTTTAATTTTACTTACTGTGTTTTATGACAATATTAAAGCGTTTTCTTTCAAAAACCATCCTATATCAGTTTCTTTAGTAACAAATAATTTTTTTATTAGAAATTATGTATGGGGGGCAAAAAAATGTTAAAAGTGGGACATGACTTAAAAAAGGTTGGGAAACACTGGGTTCAGAAGGTACCCGACGAGGCTACTTTGATTAATTGAAATTTTAAACATATGTTAATCCAACTAGTACACCAATCATGATTGATTTCAATTTAATTTGCCTGCAAAAATTGAACCGTAATCTCCAAGTAGTCGGTGTTATTTTGTACGAAACAATAAAACATGCTTCACACTGTTCAACTCCTCTTTCGCAACTTTCGAAATTTTTTAATATTTTTAATCAATTTTTGTTTTGATATTTCCACGAAAAGGGACTTTGTATAATGGTGCTAAGTGCTCCATTAAAACTTAAAGCATTTGACTTCAACTGCATTAAAAGGTCTATTATCAACACTGATAAAATAAGCAATCGAATCGGTCAGGTGGTCATATTTTTTACCTCCCAGAGAGAAACAAGAACTAACGAACGCAAACGCAACGCAACATAATAAATAATTAAACTGTGAATTTAAATGAATGGGGAACGAATAACGGGCAAGAAAAAGAGTGGAACTACAGAATAGCAAAGGACGTTATCGAGCTAAGTCAGAGTTTAGCATAGTCCCTTTCACCCATTCATTTATGACTTTTTTTTGCGTGAAGAGGTTTGAAGTTTTCGATATTTCACTGCAACATATCGATATTATCGTATCGACCATTCAAAAATATCGATATTTTGTACCGATATTATCGGTTGACCGATATATGGTTGCAACCCTATTCAAGAGCACTATGGTTTTGTATTTCTTCTGTTCAAACAGTTAAAAAACTTAAATCAGAAACAGATTTATTCTAAGAAACGACACAAAGGGATTAACTTGTTTAGTAATTAGGTAGATAAACTATTTGTTTACTCGTATCATGGTATAAGTTTACATAAAAGGCAAGTGTGGCCGTAATGATCGGATGACCAGTATTATTTTGGCTTCGCAATCTGTCCCTACCGAAGCCGTCTAGCCTAGCCCAGTAATCCTACCGAGTACAGGGGACCGAACCACGGAAGCATTCCGCCGCACTTCACATTGCACAGAAATTTGTTCCAGAGTTTAAGGTTAGGTTAAGGGCCTAAGAAAATTCCAGCTGAAACGGGAATCCAAACAGGGATCTTACCATCTCCAGCCAGACGCCTTTACCAATGAGATAGGAGACTGCTCATAGGCTTACATAATGGACGCAATAATCAAGAATGCTTCATAAGCCTTTGTTATGTATTTTTCTTTTCGAAGACATGTCTGCAACATAAAAACTACTGCCGCTCTGCGAGAAATACATCTAGTGGAAATACTTTTAGCATGAATAGGATTAGTGTTTTAATTTCTCTATCATCAGTCCATCAACTAGTTTGGGTAACCGTTCAATTTCTTGCTATTATGAGCCAATTTATCCATATTAATACACGAACTGCAGCCTTCATCCTCAAATATTTGCTTCACTGCATTCTCTACATTCTCTACATTCGTTACCTTTAAATATTACCTCCACCAATCGCACGACTCTTAAAATGAGATGCAATATCCTGTTCCTTATATATGTGAAAATCTTGCAAAAACTCCTTCTCTCACCTCACTTTTTTAAAACAACCGAAAATATGTTTATATGGTAAGAAAACAAACAGGATACCAGAATTAGTACTAAAGTTTTATATGATATTTTTTGGTATAAACGTACGAAGCAGCTGTATATCGTATAAGTTACAAACGTGTAAATACTAACAACTACATCATCCACATTTACTTGTTTTTATATACCATTAGGGCCTCCCAAAAGTCAGTAATACTTTGCGTTTAATAATTTTCCACCAGTTTTCTTCATAATTATCGGCATCAAGAAAGACCAAGTGAGGTCATAATTAAGTTGTTGGATGCCCGATGGTTTACCTGTTTGGGGGAAATAGTCTGATCCAACTTCCTTAGTATCCTTGAAGTATCCCCAGCTTTACCACAAAATTAGAAGTTACTGAAAGTTCTGTGGAGGAAAGTCGATGGCAGTTCGGAAATGTCTTTATGGAAGAAAAAACATCATGCAAACCGTTACTTTATCAGAAATTGAAATAAAAAAATCTGAGCACTCCTCGAAATTGTGTGAAAAATTTTGCGAAAATCATGAAAATTCCGTTGAATAGTGTGGTTGCTGGATTTTAGTAGATTGAAAGATGAACCGACCCATTTGTAGAAATTTTTTGTCAACTGAAATTTATACATAGCACAAAACATACAGTATCTTAAGAAACATTTAGAAATGGTGAAATGTTTTCTAACAGAAACAAAAATAACCGAAAAACTCGTTACCCTAGAAACCACCCACGATTTTTCAATATGTCTGTGACAAGTGATGCTCCTATCTAGCGGTGATGCGATCACTCGTTAGCGACTCCAGCGACGTCTAGCTGCTTGTCTCCGAACTATCACATACCCGTGACATTAATTTTTTGTAGTACTGGCCCCAGGTGCTGATGGTCGACGATTCGAGTCCGGCCGAGGGCATGGGTGTTTAAGTGTTGCATGTGAGTGTGCTTGTCATGTCCGTCCTGTGTCTAGAATTACTTAAAAGACAATATACACATGGAGCAACTGAAAGCACTGGATAAACTAAATTCATACTTGAGCTGGTGGTATCGCTTAAGGAAGCCAAATGACATTTAAAAAATTGTAGATTATTTTATTAATTAATGATTTTACATTGCGGAGAACTTCCAATCGATTTTGGTTAAGTAAGAAGGGAGAAAGACCTTTTAGGAACAGAATATATGATTAATTGTGTTTCACATATCAATTAAGGTCAATATTATGTGTGATGTTACGAAATACATACATGATGTATATAGAGGAACACTGTAAACAAAGGGGTGGGGTAGAATGCAGTTCGACGTCTCTCGGTGTCAAGAAAGTATTGCCAGAGGCTAGAACTAGGCCTATCTATGGCAGCCATGATGGTATAACTCGAGCGTTAGTGCGTGAGGTTTTCTCTGTGTGATTTCCTTCACCTTTGTTGTAACTTCTGATGTTTTTGAAACGAAGGTAAATTATACATACTTTTTTAGATTATAAATAAGGCGAGCACATGCTCGAACTACGTGTAATCGTTTTTAGTTTTGTGTAGTTAAATGTTTGTTTACTTATCTTTTTCGAGTGATCTTCCATCGCTATTCAGATTCCTGTCACTGGGGCAGAACGGGTGAGGTGGAATAGAGAAGTACTCCGTACTCCATTCTGCCCTACTCTAGGATGACAACTTAGAACAGGGCCTCTTCATTTTATGTTTTACCTGAAATTGTAATGTCAAAAGCTAAAGAAATCATGAAAAGGACGAATCGCTTTCTAACCAGATTCCCCAAACAAAAACATAGAAGACGCTATCAAGTAAAAAGAGTTGTGGGAGCTCAGTAGTATCGTTGAATAAGAGTAGTAGAAAAAGATGATCTGTGAATGTTAGAGTCAGAGAGGATATAGAAAAAACAAGAAAGCGAATTGTATTAGTTGTTAGCGAGTTTGTACCGTGAAATAAATTCTTTCTGTTATATAAGAGCTTCTACTTAATATCTGAGGTGAATATTATTGTTCCTCTATAAGTTGGTGACCCCGACGTGATTTAAAATGGACCAAGGCGGTAGCTCCGTTAATCTCAACGATGCCAGTTTGTGTTATTCCGAAGTTAGCAAAATCTCAATCAAAATTCCGCCGTTCTGGACTGATAAACCTGAAATCTGGTTTTATCAAATAGAGACGCAGTTTTCAATCAGCAGAGTAACATCTGAAGAGACTAAGTTCAATTATTTAGTGTCTCAACTTGAACCAAAATATGTAGAAAACATTTGGGACATTGTAACAAGTAGTAATGCCGATAAGTATACTTAAGTATACTTAACGTCTTCAGGCAAAGTGAAGAAAAAAAATAATGAGGTTAATGACAGGCATTGATTGGGGCGACTTGAAACCAAGTCAGCTGTTACGTAAAATGCAATCTTTGGGCCGGTACATACATTTCAAATAAAGTGTTACGCACGATGTGGCTAGAAAAACTTCCGGAATCAATTAAGAACGTGTTGTTGGTCAGCGATGAAGATCTGGAGAAGGTCGCAATCATGGCTGACAAAATAATTGAAATGAATCCGCGTAGCGAAATCTACTGTGCTACTACATCTAATCAATGCCCGAGTACGAGTAATGCCACTTTGGACGATCTCGTAACGAAGATTGCCTCCTTGGAACAACAGGTAGCAGCTATTTCAATGGGATATCGGCGCTCACGGACAATGCATCGTAGCCCCGGACGTAGCAGAAGTAATAGCCGCGCTGGTAGAAGGTTTAATCCAGACAGAAAATTTTGTTATTACCATTTTAAATTTGGTTCAAAATGCTACCCCGAAAAATGCAAAAAGCCGTGTAAAGTTGGGATTCGGAAACCCCAAACAGCAGCAGAATTAGCGGCATGCTCTGCTGCAGAATGTCACAAGACATACCGCAGGTCCCGATTATTTGTAAGAGACAAAGAAACGGGAGTGCATTTCTTGGTAGACAGTGGAGCGGATGTTTCAATTTTTGCCCGCAACTAACATGACAATTCCTATAAATTGTATGCTGCAAATAATACAGAAATACCAACGTGTGGGGTTGTTAAAATCTAGACTTTGAACTTGGGACTTAGACGAAAATTTCAGTGGCCATTTGTAGTAGCCAAAATAAAGAAAGGTATAATTGGAGCCGACTTTCTCAATCAATTTCACTTACTTGTAGACCTGCATAACAAACAGTTAATTGATGGTGTAACTAAGCTTTGTGTTTAAGGTGATGTTACAGCTATCACAGAAAGTATTGTTATTAGTTCTTTGAATACAAACTTCAAATTCTGTGACTTACTCGCCCAGTACCCTAGTTTAACAGTACCAAATTGGGTACCTAATATGGTTAAACATAATGCAAAGCATCATATTGTCACAGAAGGACAACCAGTATTTTCTAAAGCCAGGCAGTTAGATCCTAAGAGACTTCAGGTGGCTAAACAAGAATTTTCAGTTCATGCTAGATAATGGTATCATAAGACCATCAAAATCACAGTGGGCAAGTCCATTGCATATGGCAAGCAAAAAGGATGTTATTGAGGCTGCTCGTCAGCAACGCTCTTTGTTTTGTGTTCCGCGGGCGTCTGATGAAGTCGTGAGATGATGCTAGGCAACGTAACAATGCATGATAGTTTTTCAACAACGCGCTCTAGGCAAACTTCAAGTCTTCCGACTGCACCTGAAGTTGGAGATTTATGTAGCCAAAATATTGTGTATGATCAAGTCGTTTGGTTTCTCAAGAAACATACATAAATAAAGATAAAACAAAGGAAAGTGCCTGAAGAAAAATTGGATAAAGGAGCTGAATAGAGAATCCAAAACTAACGAGAGTTATTCTGAGTATTGTTCTGACTGAATGTATGAATTACGGTGAATTATAGTAATAGTTAGTTGAAGGTTGGGGTCGCTTGTTCCAGGTACAAAAAATGGGCCCACTATTCGTGTGCGGCAATAGACAGCGAAGATGATTAGGCTGTCCCAGTGTTTGAATTGGCTTACGAAAAGGACACTGTAACAGCCCACAAGCTTAAATTAAATGTAACTGTATTTTATGAAGCATTTATATTAAGCTAGAATTTAGCAGAATATGATCTTGTGTGTTTGTATATAGACTTTGTTTTATGAGAAGAAATTAGTTAGAGATCATTGAATATGTTTAAGAACAGAATTGCTTAAATGTTTGTAATTCCGAGTATTAAGGCAAGTTACGATGTCTAAAGGACAATTTGCTACAGTTTAAAACGATTTCTGTGAATAATTTTGTGTTAAAGTATCTTTAATTTCCATTTCTAACCATTTTGTAATTATTGTAAATAATTATGTATTAATTCTGATTGTTTTTAATATGTTTCAATTGTTTAAGTATTGTTAAAGTTCGAGAAATATCTGTCGGAATCCTTTGAAGTGTTCTAGAAGTTTCGATGTAGCTTATATAAAGCAAACATCCGAGACAGAGAAACATTTTTCACCGACTCAATTTACGACGGCCAAGTACTATATTGTCTGTTGAAGAAGTGTTGTATACAATCGCTGGATTGTATGTATGCATGTAAACAGTATCGTTGACGTCGTGTTTATGAAAATAAAAGCAAGTTTAAACCGAACTGTATCGTGGAATAATTATTTATCATGTTAATTAAACCACGAACATTCTAATAACACACTCAACGAAAACTGTAGTAAAACTTCGATAGTCACTTTAAACTAAACAAGTAGGCAGCAAATTATTATTATTGGTTTCTACATGTTTTTATAATTACTTGTCCTTACCGCCCCCTTCTGCCCTATGCAAGGGCCGAAAGAGGGAAATGACTTCATTTTCTCTTTTTGACAAACAAAAATATTGTTGTTTTTTTTTCAAAATATTGTTACAGTTTGTGAGTATTGCATTATAATGTTTTTACGGACAATTTACAGCTCTATTAACTAACACTTTTGTATTTTTAAAACATATCTTCAACTTGGTACTCCGTTCTTCCCTGGGTTCCCCTTACGGCTATTCCAATGTCCTTCACCCTAGGCTAGCGGGGTTGGTCGAGTGGCCCCGTAATGGTGGACAGGTTTTTTTTTGTTTGTCGCTGTGTGGCGACAGTATAACAGCAGGGTGTGGGGTGAATGTTTTTGCATGTGCCGGACCGCGGGGCTCGCTCAGCGGACATACAGTTTTATTGTTATCGTGGCAGCGTGTGTGACGATAGTCGCAGCCCTCGCGAAGCAGACGCAGGCTCAATTTTACGCGCTCGCATTCGATCAGAGTTTACGAGCGAGCTGGCTGCTGCGGCCTGGCCTGACACTAGACGCGGCCAATGGGGGGGCTTTACGGCGACCTCCACGAGTTCAACTCTCAGCCGCTGATCTGCCTCCGTGACGAGAATAAGTAGCTGCAAGTGGGCCTCCAGCCGCCCTAATCCTGCATCCCGGCTCTCCGTCAAACTCACATAGCGCCGACAAGTTTGAATATGCTTCCGGCGGGATTGTCTGTAACGCCACGTGGCTTGCATTTCATACTAGCTGTGAGGGAAACACAGTGCCATAATACCTAACCTACTATTACCCTCACGAGCTTTGCAGATTTAAATCATTGCAAATTTTAAGACACTTGTGGCAATAGATTTTTTTTTATTGTTTGTACATCCATATAAAAAATGATGGGTGAGAAAAGAAGTTTATGGAAGAAGCTTACAGGAAGAAGAGACAGGCTGGTAGGTCATCTTTTGAGACATGCTGGATTGGTTAATTTGTTAGTGGAGGGAACAGTCGAAGGTAAGAACTGTAGAGGAAGACAGAGATTAGAATATATGAAGCAGATAATTGAGGACGTGGGCTGTATGGGGTATGTAGAAATGAAGAGGTTAGCACAGGATAGGAAGGGATGGAGGATTGCATCAAACCAGTCTAAAGACTGACGACAGCAAAAAAAAAAAAAAAAAAAAAAACGATATATGTAGGAGTGCAAGACTTGACATGATTATGATTATTAATCTATATATAGCATAGAACAAAGTAAACCGATTAATCAGAAAGGAACATTTTTCTTTATCCCCTAAAAATGAGTGAGAGTTTAGGTTTGACACATTATGTATAGATACAATTGTTCCAACATAATTATAAATGATACAAAGAAATATACATTATTGTTAGTTCCTTATAGTTAGCTTTTTTTTTCCCCCAGACATTACAATGAGTAAAATCCTTACAATTAATTAGTTTTTACATCTAAATTTTTATATTAGTTGAATTTTCAAAGTTACTTAACAACTTGTATATGGTCACGTTGTTACCGTGCAACAGACAGCCATGTTTGTTGGGAGAGGTATTCCATAGTTGACTAGTTGTTTTAAAAAATTTTGTCGATGAGATTTATATTTGGAGCATGAAAAGACTACGTGATTAATATCCCCTATTTATGCTCTATCGCAATCACAAATATCAGTATCTAAGATGTGTATCCGATGTAAATGTTGGGGGAATAAACCATGGTTAAAGTGCATTATAATTATATTGGAAATGACGCCTCTATGATCCGGGAAGTTGAAGAACCATGGGCGGGATGGTATTAGGGGTTGAATTTATCCATAATATTGTCCCCTCCTACTTTTGCTGGAGTCCCATTCTGTTTGCCATTTGTTCAGAACCTTTGTTTTTGTTTTGAAGAGATAGTCAGTGTACGGAAACTGGATATCTAAGGTGTCTCCTATTTTAGCGGCTATCTTTGCAATTTGATCCACTGTTTCATTATCAGGAACTCCTGCATGTGCTTTTGGCCAAAGGAACTTAATGGATCTATTTCTTCTAGACAATTCTAGATATGTCTCCACAATCTTAACTATGAATTGATTGGTTTTCTTGCCCAAAAATTTTCTTTTGATGGAATTCAGCACGCTGAGTGAGTCAGAGATTATTAAAAAACTCGTCTCAGACAATGTCAAGCAGTGCTCAAGTGCTCTTAATATGGCGATTGCTTCTGCAGTATATATGGATGTATTCGATGTAATTTATACGTTTCTTGATACCTAGTACTCGGGCAATAAAAGGCGCAGCCTACTCCATCCCCTGAGTCTATTTTGGATCCGTCCGTATATATATGTAGCAATAGATGGAGTTGTTGCTCAATAGATATGAAGTAATGATGAAATATGCTTTCCACTAATCAACTAGGAGGGATAAGTAGCAGAATGACACTTGTACAAACAATGGCGTGATTACAGACAGAGCAGTGAGAAGTTGGGTCCGGTCAAAGGGAATAACTGGATTAACATCCTTCAAATTCCTCGCGGATACATCCCAACCACCCATCACCCAGCTCCACCAACACCGCGGGAAGAAGACTCTTCCGAACTACCCGCCATTACAGCGGGGACGGTTAGAAAGGCGCGTTTCGCCACCCATTAAGGAAACCCACGGGGAGACACGTGGAGTCAGCGCACGCCACGATCTGGCCGAAGACCCTTCCAAAACCTGGCCATATAGCTAAAGCATCTCTGGTATTCCCACGTGCCACCGGCCCCACACGCTCCCGCAGGGGCTAAGGAGGAAGCCGCAGCAACCGAGCAACATCGCAGGATTGCCCTTTGCGCACGCTTAGGGCTCTCAGCAGCACAAAGCCGCCGGCCAGCCACCGGGCCACGCACTACGGGGCAAGCGCCTAGCGTGTGTTCCCCCGCACACCAACCATCTGCAATTTTGATGACGCGATTACAGCGGTAAAGGTATATACAGCCCCGAATTTTGGATGGGGGGAACAGTACCGGCACAAACTTTATCTACACGGGTCAACAATGTTCACACAGTTTTTTTTTTTTTTCCTCTCTGCTTAACGTCTCTTAACAGCGAGTTCCTTAGAGACGGAAAAGGATGGGGGGCAAGGAATGGGAAGGGATTCGGCCATGTCCTTTTGAAGGAAGCACCCCGGCATTTGCCTGGAGTGATTTGGGAAACAATGGAAAACCCAAATCTGAATGCCTGGACGGGGAGTCGAGCCGCCATCCTCCCGAATGCGAGGCCAGAACGCTAACCGTTACAACACCACCCTCGGTTGTTCGCAGAGGAAACGTGTCGCAACATCCTACAGTAACACCATGAAGAAGAGTTAGGTCTAAAACAGACGAGGCGTTTTGCGCCGCGCGGCGGTCGAGTCGACGCATGGTCCAATGTAATTAAATGGGGCAAAACACACGATGCCGCGCGGCCCCGGCCGCCGCGCGCGGCGCCGCCTCGTCTGTTTTGAACTCGCGGCGTGGAGGCGGCGCGGCGACACAGCCAACTGAAGAAAATAAACCAGAAATTGATTTTTCTCCCCTTTTTGTATCATTACACTTTAGTGTTCAAATGTAAAACGCTTAATATGCCATTACATTAAACACACACAATGAAAATTCGAATTTAATTTTTTTACTTTTCTTGAAATTATTTCCTGATTTCATATTATTTTAATAATACACCTTTTTAGACCTCCAAATTTAATATTTTTTCTATTGATCCAGCACCGAAACTTTATCTTAACTTTTAACTTAATCTGTACTTGTGAACCGTAATATACAATCTGAGTGTCTGATCGTTTCCAAAGAATGTAACAATCCTATTTTTTATGACTAGCGTTCTCATATTTTTTATTTTACTAGGGAAATATGAGTTCAGAAGCACTGATGTAGTTTTTTCTTGTGCTAAATAAATAAAGAATTCAAATTTAATTACTTTTTTTTTTTTACTTTTCTAATAACTTCCTGATCTGATTTTATACCGGTACTTTTATACATTGAAATTTAATTGTTATCTATTGATCCAACAATGAATTTTATCTAAACTTTGATCTTAAAATACAGTTGGAACGGTTGGTTGGCTCCAAGAAATGTGACGAGTTACCATAATATGAACGATATAATAAATAAAATGATTTCTTCTAACTTTAAAGTAATGACCAGTCTTTCTTCTGGATGTATGCTGCTTCTCATCATGGTTGTTTCTTTAATCAGCTCTTGTCTTACAGCGGTAAGCAACTCATTGAAAGAGGACTAAAACATCCTCGGAAAAGTTAAAATCTTCTCATCATGGTTGTTTCTTTAATCAGCTCTTGTCTTACAGCGGTAAGCAACTCATTCAAAGAGGACTAAAACATCCTCGCAAAGTTAAAAAAACTTTTCTTCATTCCTTTTTAATTGGGGCCACAAGGTATAAAAAAAACATTTTTCACTCCGTTCTGATAATATTGGATGAATCCAATAGCGCCTATTTTTTCTTCTCCTGTTCCACCTTCGGTACAGCAACCATTGAAGCATTACATGCTCGTCTTCTATATTCTTTGTTCCACAAACAACTGAGCTATACGCGACAAATAGCGAGTCCGCGTGAGGCCCGCCGCGCGGCCGCTGCCTCGACCGCCGCCTCGTGTGAACAGTAGGGGCGGCCGCCGCTTCGACCGCCGCGCGGCGGGAAGTCGCTTCGTCTGTTTTAGGCCTTAAGTAAGAAGAATTTATAAAGTTAATTGTCAGAAAAGATCTTCAAGACGATTCTGAAGCATCGTTCCAAGAAGACGGACAATTTGGAAGATTTTTTAGACGACAGAGATGGGGGCGTCCTACGTGATTGAGTATTCTGTGGTACTTACCAGAAGTTACAGTATCCAACTAAAGGGTATCTTTGCTGAAATCATCGGCAATATTTAGTGAATAGGTTGGTGGCTACGGTTTTTATAATGTGGAAGTAAACAGCAATTGTTAATAGGCAACTCTTGATACTCAAGCGCTATTCCTAGAACTTTTTTCAGGTGAATGTGAAGTGTCGTAGGAAGGCGAAGCTATCGGTACTATCCGTGAATATTTTCTTTTCGTCAATTATCTTACACCATCATCCTAAGATAGTATAATAATAATTTCCTATGTTACGATAACATTACGTATGTAACAGAGAAAGTCAAAATTTGACGCTGGCGTCACTTCTCCCTTGTTACGGTCTCTGGGGTTATTACTGTATGTGTGGATGACTATGATGGTGTGTACGTATGCTCAGGGTAAAGTGTCTCGTTAAACAACAGTAGAGGAGTTAAATTTTCAATTTAAACTTATTTTTCCTTACTTCCCATTGATTCCTTATTTACCAATTACCACTATACTTACGTGAGTGCGTAAATGTATCAGCATAATTATTCATCTACATCAACATTCATACTCTCCAAATTACAAACATTGTGGGTGGCAGAGTGTGCTAAGCACCAATCCTAAAACCGCCCATTCAAATCCCGAATATTGCGAGGAAAGAAGGAATACATATAAGCATCAGTACGGCATCTTATTTCTCTAATCTTATCCCTCCGGTCATTGCGACCTAAATAGGTTGGCGGAAGAAGTATTTCATTGCACTCGAAATTTAAATTTTTCGCATATTCTCCAATAAATTCGAACGCGTCTTCCAAACTATCCCAGCCCAATCTATGTATCAATTCTGAGACGCTTTCATAAGGGCTGTAACAACAAGTCACGAATCTAGCGGCTCTCCTCTGCACCCTCTCAACTGAGTCAATCAGAACCTTGCGATACGGATCCCAAACCCCACAACAGTAATCCAGATGCGGACGCACTAGTGTTTTATACGCTATCTCCTTTGTATGAGCATTACAATTCCTCAAAATACGACCTATGAATCGTAATTTAGAATTAGCCTTGCCTACGACGGAAGTTATGTGCATGTCCCATTTCATGTTGCTTTGTACCATCACCCCTAGATACTTCACGGAATCAACCGTGTCAACAGCTGAATTGTTTATTTTGCACTCGTGAACAAACTGATTCTTCTTGTTACTTATCCGCATTGCCTTGCACTTTTTGCAATTAAGTGTAAGCTGCCATTTACGGCACCAATCGAAAATAGCATCCAAATCGCGTTGAATTTCTAAGCAATCGTCGGAGCACCTTATTTCCCTATAGATAACCGCATCGTCGGCAAACAATCGCAACCAGCATTTGACGTTGTCACCTAGATCGTTTATAAATATTAAGAAAAGAAGTGGACCTATTACGCTTTCTATAAACGTCTTAAAAAATCTAGGACGTGATTACTAAGTTACAGTATCTTTTATGCTCGTCCTAGATTCGATTAGCGCTTCGTGCCCCGGTGAGTAAAGAGATTTTTGTTTTCTGTTACTTATCCATCAGTAGAGCATAAAGTGCACAATTCATAATTATTAGACTGTGTGCCAATATTATCCTCATTTTGAGCTCCTTCTTGTCTCTTCTTCATTTGGAGACTATCTGGAATCTAGATGGTTGTCAGATCACGTCCCTAATTTCGGACTTCGTTTGATACATGCCGTTTTTTAATTTTTTTTATATATATTTTTTTATTTTTTTAAAAGTTTTACTGATAAAATACATGTTGTCAGCAAAGGATAGTAATCAAATGAAAGGAAATTCAAGGGTATAGTAAGGTACTCCTCGAGAGGAAATAATACTCCACGGTTATCAATAAGTTGAAGCATTATTGGTGCCACATTTATTTTTCTGCGAACGTTTAACAACAGGCCATCAAGTGGGAGAACAGTTCTACATTTTTTACTGTATTGGAAGAGTGTAGGTTCTATACCGGGATATCCAAAAAAAGCTTAAATGTTTCACCGAATAGTCCTAGCAACGTGCACGCTGAGCAAACAAAACTTTAGAAGTTACCGATATAATAAAATACTTCCATCGTTCTTAATAATTATTCTCTGTTAAACGCTAAGCTTACACGGAGGTTGGTGACTTTTCGCACTACTTTTCACTAATCCGGCGCGGGATTCTGAAACTTGTTAATGCCCCGGTTTGACTCTTTAAGGGAAGGATGTCAGGTAGTGGAGGCTAGTTTATCATGCAAAATCCTTATTAACTCTCTTCTTAAAACTTTTCAAATGTCAGCTAAATTCCACATATTATAACTCAAGTATTAAACAGAATACTGTATTATAAAAACGACAAATAAATGAGTTGGATCGGCGATCAATAATACATTTAACTGAACATTTAATCTCCCGTGAAAAGCCTTCTACATGGCGAAAAAATAAGATCTTGCTAACCATACCATAAATATTACTACGGCATGAAAAACACTTAATCCAAAATGAATAAATAAAATGGAAATACATATAAAAATATTTGGTTTAGGTATTTAAAAGGGCAAAATATCCTGTAATATCACAATCTTGAGTCGTCTTAAACCTCTTTATTCTATTTTTCTATATACATTTACTACGGTTTTATCATTTAAAGCTGTTCTTTCCTCGTATCCTAAAAATTTGATAACCAAGTCGTTTGTTATTATACCATGGATAATCCCATGCAGGATTGGTGGTATCGACGATACTCTGTAAAACTTTGACATTATTTTCTTCCTCACTTTCTTCAACAGAGTGCGTTTAAGTGTTCCACTATCCTACATTAAGCGTATTTGTGGTTACAATTCAGATTGTATCGGCTCTTGAATCCATGATAGGGATGGTAAAATAGCATGTCAAAGATACTAGTAAACGACTGAAATAAACTACTCATTTGTGGTGATACTATAGTCAGTTATTTGTATCACTCTTCCCTTTATTTTTGCCAAGCCTCATTCCAATTATACATATTCTTCTGGATGCAACAGTTCTTAAGACGATGGATATAATTGTATCATTCATGTGCGGTATGAGGCTGAAAGGTTTCGGTTCGAATCCGCGTCCGGATATCCAGATTTGGGTTTTCCATGGTTTCCCCAAATCACTCCAGGCGAATGTCGGTATGCTTCCTTTAAGAAAGGCCATGGCCGAATTCCTTTCCGTTCCTCGTCCCCAGTACTTTTTCCACCTCTAATGACTTCGATGTTAACAAGGCGTAAAGTCATAGGGAAAAAAGGGTGGAAAGGTTTATGCTCCTTTTTCATAACAGCGGTGTTACTAAGCAACATATTTAGGCCGACTAGACTAATGGTCGGCTGGATGGCAGCTTCATCATTTTGTCACTTGCATCAGTCTGTCGTAGGAGAAGACACTGGTTTGTCACTACCGGCAAGTGCTCATCGGGGGAGAAAATGGAATGCTGACCGAGCATGGTAAGTAAGCAGTAACGTTCTGGCCTCGCATTCGGAGGGATGAAGTTTCGAATACCCATCCGGCCAACCGGATTTCGTTTTCCTTAGGTTTCCTGAAATACCTTCAAAAAGGCCATGGCTGGATTTATTCCCGTTCCTTGCCACCAGTCCTTTTTCACATCTAATGGCTTTGTGGTCGACAAGCTTAAAAAATAAAGACATGGATTATTAATCTACCTGTGCAGGAAGGACTACTCAGAGATAGAGAGACAATCTGTCTTCAGAAAGATAATTCCTGCTTTTCTCGTTCAGGCACAGAGTTCAGTGGTGTACACCAGCCATGGAATTTTTTAAATACTGTTGATACGTATAATAATACACCCATTATAAACCGAAATTGTATGGCATCAGATACAAAATTACTTAATCAAGTTGTAATAAGTTTTAATCAGCCTCTATTAATCATTAGTTGTCCTATTGTGAATCTATACGTCTTCTCAATTGGATCCTGCAGCAGAATGCGTATAGTAGTCAGATGATAACCCGTTCTTTGAGCCACAGTCAGCTTAAGGACGACCATATAAAATAAATGGAGCAAAAGAAGAAGGATCTTCTACCATATGTAAAGTGAGTCATTGAGAGGATAGGTAAAGTATGGCCAAAATCAATGTTCAACCTATCTTCACCAGTAAAAACTAGGTTTGAAGCATTTTAACATCAATGAAACATCGCAGTGCTCCATTGCAATCGAGCGATGTATATAAGATTCCCTGCGATTGTGGTCAGGTGTAAATCGGTGAGAAATGCCGAGCAGTTTCTGTTAGGGTGAGAGAACATCTTCGTCACGCGAGACTGGAACAAACCACGAAATCGGCAGTGGCGGAACATCATGTAGAAGAAGGACATAAAATTCAGTGGGAGAAAACTACGATCGTCGAAAAACCAATGGATTTTGTAGAATGAAAAATAAGGGGATCTATAGAAATTTACAAAAATTCTAATAATTTCAACAAAGACGGCAGCTATGGTTTGAGTCAAATGTAGAAGTGTGTACTAGCAAATGAACACGTTGTAACAACTACAAGATCGCTCCATAATACACAAACGTCTCTGGAACAGTAAATATTCTTTGGCGGAGAAACAAAATCATCTTTGCCGGTGAAAAATAAACAGTGAATCAAGTGATTAAGCTTATCAAAAAGAATCAGGTGACGAGACAGACAGAAGCCCTGACGAAGGCTCCAGGTTGGTGTCGAAACATTGGCAATACCAACAAAAAAAAAAAAAACGCAACGCAAACGCCCAAAAAAGAGACAAGTAAGTGCAAAGGTGAGAAATTTTATATATATCACTTTTTGTCAAAATTCCATTACATATACAATAAATGCCAACACTATAAGAAATATGTCATTCAGAAAAATGGGAGCTGAGATTTAATTTTAAACGTCAATTTGTCGTAGGAGACTGACTATAAAAAGCTAATTTATCAAATAATTGTGGGTTATAGGTCACATTATATTACATTCAGGAGAGCAGTTATTTCGAGGCAAGTCATTTATGTCAAGTTATACTTGACATGCGAGTTATCATTCCTGTAACTTCTCCCACGCAGCATCTCAGGACTGTTCTCATTGCTTCTTGTGACACTAGGTGCCTGCTTTACCATTCCCGCAGCCTGTGTGTGGCAGGCGACCTCTGAGCAGGGTCGTCCGGTAGGCCTCAGTAATGGTGTCAGATGTGGGGTAGCGGACACTTTGTGCGGGCGGAGACAGCTCCATTACGGCCGTCGCCGCCAGATGGCTGACGCGACGTCCCGAAGGCGCCGTTGGCTGCACTCGGCCCCATTACCAGAATACATTACGACTACAATGACGGCCAGGTCCAAACCCAATCTGCAACAAGCATTAGCACGCGCCTCGCAACTGCCATTAAAGTACAGTAAACGAATTTCCTGCGTATAATTGAATGAGGCCGGCACCGGGACGGGCCGAAACAAAGTAGCGGCGTTTCATAAGTGCGACGACCTGAATGGGAGAGATTGGCGGCCGGCGTGGACGTGTTATTAAACTAAACACTCGGCTGCGCCCCGGTCCATCAAGGGCAGTTAGTCACCAGCAAGGTTTAACTGAATTATGAGTGAATGCCTCCCTCGTCAGCTTCCGCAGTGGAGTTTTTCCTGTCGCAACACAGCTCGAACTTGGCACCAACAACACAACCAATCTCTCTGTCAACGTTATTTATATTTGTGCGATAAAGATAAAAGATCTCGTTACAGCCCTGATACCATTATCCTTATCATTAGATTACGTCCATTAATTACATGAGGTGTTTTTTCTTAAATTTGTGCACCCCCTCCCCCTTTTTGAGATATTGTGGGATCTCCCCCCCTTTTTCAACTTGAGATTGACCTCGCGATTTTTTTACCTTTTTTTTTTGCATCTTTTATGTTCTTTGAAGGGCGGAAGTTTGAGATAAAAAGTTGTCGTAAAAATTCTTTCAACCCTCCCCCTCCCTCTCCCTCTCTTTGTAAGTTTGGTGAGATTTTGTTGGTTTCTCCTCCCCCCTCCCTGTTTGAGATTACGTAATTAACTGAATTATGAGTGAATGCCTTCCTCATCAGCTTCTTCAGCGGAGTTTTTCCTGTCGCAACACAGCTCGAACTTGGCACCAACAACACAACCAATCTCTCTGTCAACGTTATTTATATTTGTACGATAACCGACTTTCACAGATAAAAGATCTCGTTACAGCCCTGATACCATTATCCTTATCATTAGATTACGTCCATTAATTACATGAGGTGTTTTTTCTTAAATTTGTGCACCCCCTCCCCCTTGGTGAGATGTTGTGGGGTCTCCCCCCCTTTTTCAACTTGAGATTGACCTCTTATGTTCTTTGAAGGACGGAAGTTTGAGATAAAAAGTTGACTTAAAAATTCTTTCAACCCTCCCCCTCCTCTCTTTGTAAGTTTGGTGAGATTTTGTTGGTTTCTCCTCCCCCTTCCCTGTTTGAGATTACGTAATTAATGGACGCCCCCTTACATACATAATATCCAGAAAGGTAAATTAAAAATAATTTTGACATTTGCTAGCTAAAACCCTAAGAATGTTTTGTTATATACGATGTATGATCTGTTCTATGTAATGGGTCAGAATCGTGGACATTCATTCAGCTATAGAAGATATACATGACATTTTTTTTTTTTAAAAAAATTTGTGAGTATATCGCTGTTGCGTTCTATTGCTACACACTTGCATACTTGACCTGTCGTAAGTTACTTTCTTTCACTCTTATTGTTGAGTAAAATACTTCATTCAGTTTTTGGATTTATTCTTAATTTGAGTAACATAAGCACCTGTAATTCAACGAGTGGTAAAGCTGTAATATGGACAGTAGCTACAGCTTGAACCTTCACTCAGTCTGCAGTGTAATAAAAACACAGGTTACAATAGCACAATGGCGTGCTGTAAAAGCTTTCCTACACACTGAATAGTAATAAACCAAGAAAGGAGACTTCCCGGGCATGTGATTAAAGTCTTGACTGGTGTACCGCTGGATTATGCGATATTTTGACGGCTCTCCACAGTCTTCCTCAGTTGTAAAGCTAACTTTAATGGTCAACAAACTTGCAGCTACAACTTAATTAGTTTACAGTCAAATACCACCGCCAAACTCTGAGTCAGGAATAGGCAAAAGAATATGTAGCTGTTAGGTCCCAAAAAAAAAAAAAAAAAAAAAAAAAACAACAACAACAACAACACACACACACACCTCATACAAATTCAGTAGTGATGAGAGTTTGAAAACAGTGTAGAAAATATTTCTACAATATGCCAGGAGTGTATTAGTATATAGTTTTACTTCGACCATCAATTAAAGCTTTCCTGTGTTTCTTAAAAGTACTGAATACTTTTAGAAGTTTCGGAACTGCCGGCCTCGGTAGCGTAGGGGCTGGAGTACTAGCCCCGCGTGCCGAAAGTCGCCGGTTCGAGTCCGGCCGAGGGCATGTCGTGTCCGTCCTGTAGTGTTCATGTGTCCATACTTAGTAGCAACAATGTACTGGAGAAGCTTCAAACACTGGAAGAGTCGATAATCACGTTGGCTGGCTGTATGGCCTATGTAAGTTTCGAAACTAAACATTCTTGATCAGTAATTTAGTAATTCGGAGATGCACTTGATTTCTTTACCCCAACAGACAACTTATGATGATCTTTACCGACATATCACGTAACCCGCCGTACAGCCGTTCAAGACAACAATTATCTATGAATTTCGCAGGGTGGAGACAAATTAGCCGAATCGGTCGTAGGCAGGCAACAGGAATCAGTATATTTTACAGGCTGTAGCTGCATTTACTAGTAACCAATTTTGTCCTCGTAAATTCAAAGATGAAAGCTTCCGTCACTGTCCATCTTGTCCAGGAAGCGTAGCTACTATGGGGCTAGGTTAGGCGGCGCAGTGCACCGGGGCCCCTTCACTCAGGGGGCCCCCAAGCATATCTCAAGGGCCCCAAAGCGCATCTCTGGGGGCCCCCAAGCGGAGTTTAGATGGCCCACGAGCCCTCTCGGCAAACTGGCAACCTTTTCTTTTTTTTTAGCTCTACCGTCGTTTAAAGGGGCTCCTGAAACACAGGAAGACCCCCACTAAGAGCCCTCGCTGCTTAGGGGGGCCCCAAACCACTACTCACGGGGCCCCTAAGGGCAACTCAAGGGCCCCCATCCTCAGCTAAGGGGGCCTATACCAGCACACGAAGCAAAAAAAAAGGTCGCCCGTCTGGCCTGAGGGCCCAAAATAATTTTATTGCACCGGGGCCCTTGTTGACCTAGCTACGCCACTGCTTGTCTCAGCTTCACAATATTGTGTAACACAGAATAATTTTAATCTTTTGAAGAATAAGCGTGCGAGAAATGTGGATAACGAATCAGGAAGTTCTTACCAAAATGGAATTAAAAACTGAGTTGCTTCATAGAATGAGTGGATATTGGACAGATCCTGAGGCATGTATATTGCCTCAAATGATATTAGAAGGCTTAATTAGAAGAAAGAGAAATAAAGTTAAGAGAAAGAGCTACTGGCAAAACTAATATATTGCAATGGGTAAGTGTGAATCTATTATAGCTCACTGGAACAACCCAAGACAGAAATAAATGTGCCATAATAATCGCCATCTCGCACTAAGGACAAACCTCAACAGGAAGCTCTTCATGGACAGCATATACCTGCGTGTGGATCTACTTCACTGACATATGTTGATGAGGTATTCTAATTCGCGATACTGAGGCTACTTAAAAAGAAACGTTAGTATTTTTTGTGTCAGACGATATTTATGTGAAGTTGACGAAAAATAGTTTCCACAGTGGTATCTTCGGAATTAACTAATGTAGTTCTTTCCTTGTAGCCTTCTGCGATGACTTATGGGCACGTAGGCGTATAACTGTGAATTATTTCGCTGTATATTATAATCGTTAATATATATATATATATATATATATATATATATATTATCTGCAATTGGACCCTGTCGGATCACGCAAAGCCTTAACGATTCAGTTTTCTGAGTTTCCATATAGCTTTCATTTTTTCTCCGTGGATTCTCTTCCTTTCTTCAGTCCACTTCTGTTAATGACTTCATTCTCTGGCGTACTTCCCATTTGTTATTTTTTTTTCTCTGTATGTTTGTCTGTCGTCGATTTCTGATGAGTTTATGTGGGCGTGTTCCATGTCTTTTTTGAGCTCCTGGACCCAGGGCATAGTTTTTAGCTGTTCTATATACGTCACAGTTTTATGAATCAGTCTTGTTGCTGGAAGTCTGTGGATATGTCCATAAAATCTTAATCTTCGTTTCCTGATGTCCGCCGCGAGGTTTGACAGTGGTTCTGTTGTCTTTCGAGATTTAAGTATATATCCGTCATCTGTTTTTTCTGGGTCAAAAATCTTTCTTATACTTTTGCGTTCTTCTTTCAATACATATATATAAGAGAAGGAATTTAAGTCTGTTGTAATAACCGTAATTTGGACGGTAGATACGTCAGTCAAAAAAGGGTTTTGTACCTGAAACCTTTCAATCTCCCGCAGCTCTATATACCCTCAACCAGAATGGCCGGTTAGTCTTTTCTGAAACAAATTCAGACAACTTCAATGTAAATGTAGCAAGCGGTCACGTCACATCGATGGAAAGCTGCAACACAGCCAATTACTTACAGTGACGCTTATAAATCATATCAGCAAATAACTCTGGACAAGGAACTAGTCGTGGCCTCTTTAAAGAAGTAATGCCTTTATCTGCAATGGTTTAGGGAACCGAAATCTCGATGGTTGGACGCAGAGTCGAACTCGTCGTTGCAGATGCGAGGACAGAACGTTACCGCTCACCCGAAACGCTTGGTAAGTTTGTACTTCTAAAATTTACAATTTTGCTGTCTGTATCATCAGAATGAAGAGTATACTATATGCGTATGCTGATTAACTTGATTATGCTGTTACTTTGTGTTGTTTCGTTGAATTTCATTTGATAAACAAACGAACATTCCTAATTTTGCAGTTTTGACCTCTGCGTCTTTAATAGTTTACATTCCAGTACTCTTCGATAAAAGAAGATTATTAATAGTTTAAGAAAAAATAATAATTATAATCTCTGAAATGTTACGTCCATTACTTTGTAAACAATTACAGAAGATCCTATGCTTGTCTCGCAGGCAGTTTGTATACACACTAGGATAAAAAAATCTTTAACTATTTAAGTAATTTAATCTACTTTCTAAATAACAAATCTTTTTTCACTCTTTCAAAGTTTTTGGGAAAGGAAGGAATTTGAACTGAGTTTGGATAGTTTATAGAAGTTGCACTGCGAAGATTATGAACTATGAAGGCACACATACCATATATTGCAGTAGCGGTGGGCAGATCGATTCGTTTTGATAAATCGTTTCTCACGCCACACACCGTGGAAACAAGACTTAAGAATCGAATGAAGTTTTAGAAGGAGAGCTGTTAAAAAAATTTGGGTATGTATTTGAGGCACTTTTGTATTGTCTAAGTCCAAATCGAAGACCTGGCTGAAGGGCAAGGGGCACTTTATGAATTTTTTCGAAAAAAACCTAAATAAGATTTTGAAAATTCTTCAGTTTCGACTCACAGCAAGCAAGTAAAGATCATTATCTTAGTGAAACACGTAAATGTATAAAAAAAAATACTATTTTATTTATGTTCATAATTTTATAAATAATGTATTATTATGATAAAAAGTTTCATAGGTATTAAAATTTCAAAATGCTCCCAAAATTTAATTTTTTCCCCTTTCAAAAAATAAAGTTATAGTGACTTTTACCCTTCAGCTAGGTCTTCGATTTTGTACTCAGACAATACAAAAGAGGTGTTTTACAAATTTTCACGGTGACACGAATACCTATCTGGAAATGTTTAACAGCTCTCGTACTATTACCAGTCATAGAGAAACCAAAAGTTGAGAAGAGTCGAAAATTAATAAGAGCTAAAAAACAAGAGCTGAGTGGAGAGCGAGTGAGCTGAGAGACGTAAATGTTGACGATTTAATGACTCAGAGTTGAGTTAGAATCTGCACAAGTGTGGTGGTGTAACGGCTAGCGTTCTGGCCTCGCATTCGGGAGGACGGCGGTTCGAATCCCCGTCCAGGCATCCAGATTTGGGTTTTCCATGGTTTCCCCAAATCACTCCAGGTGAATGCCGGGATGCTTCCTTCAAAAGGCCATGGCCGATTGCCTTCCCATTCCTTGCCCCCCCATCCTTTCCCGTCTCTAAAGACCTAGTTGTTATAGGAGACGTTAAGCAATTAAAAAAAAAAATGCACAAGTCAGTGAGTGATGGTCCAACAGCAACGGTTCAACACCCGCTTCCCAAATCCAAAGTCAACCGTGACTCTTTAAAGTGACTAAATTAAAAAAACGATTCCTTTATAGGCGCCGACTCTTTGAATCGATTCTTGATTCTCTTGGCCACCTCTATATTGCTGCAATTAACTGCCTTACTGGTCTCGCGAACGAGCATCATTTTTACGGCAACATACTGGCATCTGTTATTCGACAATTGCCCGGCAACATATCAAGCAATAGACGCTCAATATATGGCCCAGCAATGTATGGCTCCACTATTGCCGGGAATTTGATGCGCTTTACTATTGCTCAACATTTCCCGTTTACACGCATTGTGTGATCTGCAATCAGCATCATGGCAGAGGAGGGAGTTGTAGTTACCCTGCCAGCTGATTGATAAGAGTAGACAGGGTAACTTCCACTGGAGCCGTGAATAAGGGCCTACAGTATAAGTCAGCCTTGGTTCTGATATGAATACACCTGACAGGTTATATGGCTCAGTACATTCAAATATTAAAATAGGAATGGAGGTTAAATTACTGTAAACGACAATTACAATATTCACACATTTATTTACATGAGCAATGACTGATGTCATATGTGAGTATTTAGCCTACATAGTTTAATTGCCTTTTGAACAAAACACGATAAATAGGGGTCAAGGACTAGGCGAGCATGTAACTGATTGGCGCCTCTCAGTTCAAACTGAAATATTGATAAAATATCTCTACAAGACTTTGCCCACATGAATATGACACTGACTATCTGCACCCAGCTATCGCAGCAGAGCCCACCTTAGTAGTAGACGCCAGGTATCATCTTCTCTGCAACCGCCGCCCCGGCGGCGCCGACGCCTCCCGGCGCCCTCGGCGTCGATGTCGTACATTGAGAGACTTTCGTAGAGAAACCGACAGACCCCTGCTCCCAGTGTTTAAATAGATACTTCCAACTCCTATCATCACTGTGTGGAGAGGGCAATCAATACTCCTCGCTAACCTGATGTATGAAGTCTCTTTAACAGCTTGCAGTAATGACAAGCGTTTGGCAACTGGCGACTTATAGCTTGCTGATATGCGTGCTACTTCTCAAGTCATAGCTCCTATTGCTTAACTATTTCATTTTCGCCTGCCCTGGATACTGTCTTGGAATTTAATATGAAGTATTTGGGGAAGTGATTGACCTAGGTCACTACATCTGCTTCATATGTTATCTTTTAAAATTAAAAGAAGGAAAGAAACTAGACTGGGTGCGTCCTTACCTTACTAAACGTGGTACGATTACTCCTATTGACATAGAAATCTTTTTGTGATTCCATGCCCGTTTCCTGGAGCAGGCGATCCTTTAGAGTGGTACACCCTTCGGAAGAGATCTGGGATGGCTTCCCGTTACTTTCCCCCGTTGTAAGTGTGGATGGCTTTAATAGTGTGTAAGTTCAATGTATGGTGTTGTTTTTGAGGTATGAAATGAAAGATGAAGAAGGGAGAGAATAATACCCCAAGCCGGCCCATTGAGGCCTACTCTCGCGCATTACCTTAAACAGCCCCGCGTTCCTTTGATCTATACGCACTGTGGAGAAGTTTGAGATATAACACAGTACTTTGACGCACAATCTGGAGATTAGGAACCGTGCACCTTCCCCTGTTCTACCATTCTGGCCAAGTCCCGATGGTAAAAATTACTTCTAGCAACAGGACTGGAACCAGCTAACCCCATGTCAGTGCCGGACACAATCACATCTACATCTATACTCTGCAATTCACAAATATTGTGGGTAGCATAGGGTGCTAAGCACCAATCCTACTTCAGTGCATTCCAATCCCGAACAGAACGAGGAAAGAGAGAATACATAAATGTATCAGTACGGCGTCTTATTTCTCGAGTCTTATCCCTCCGGTCATTGCGACCTAAATAAGTTGGCGGAAGAAGTATTTCGTTCCACTCGAAAGTTAAAGATTTTCGCATATTCTCCAATAAATTCAAACGAAAACGACGTCGTCTGTCCGCCAAACAATCCCAGCCCAACCCGCGTATCAGCTCTGTGACACTTACGTAAAAACTGTAACTAGCAGTCACGAATCGAGCGACTCTCCTCTGTACTTTCTCTAATGTGTCAATCAATCCCTTGCGATAGCGATCCCAAATTCCACAGCAGTATTTAAAATGCGGCCGCACTAGTGTTTTGTACGCTATTTCCTTTGTATGAGAATTACAACTTCTCAAAATACGTCCTGTAAATCGTAGTTTAGAATCACGGTGCTACAGCCATCTGAAGCAACAGAACAACCGACAGAGAAACAGAACTGGTTAATTACTTGTTTGAAACCTTTACAAGAACTTGAAAATTAGTTTCAAATATTTGATTTGTATGATTGAAAAAAATAAAAGATGCAATACCAAATTGGCTATCACGATTTAAGTGACTCATACTAAAGTTTGATGTATTTATTTAGAATCTCTCATATTGTAACAGAGGTGTGCAGGGCTATGATGAAAGGACTAAAGCAATAAATAAAGGGATAAGTAGCTCAAAACTGTCTTTACTTTTTAATCAGTGTTTGTAAATGGATGCTTCTACATCCAACATCTTTGGGTGTAGTGTATTTCGTTAATGAAATTTAGTCTTTCCGATTGAACAATTATTCATTTCTATACTTTGAACTATTTCAATGATTTTACTAAAAATTAAAAATAAAATGTACAATATGCTTACTTTCCGAATGAATGAAGGTTAAAACTCGAACACACTTTGTTTCTTTATTTAAAAGAATAACATTTAGCCGTTCAGCCATACAGCTAGCAACAATGTTGTACGTATGTTTTCTGCTCAATTGTACGTGTTTCTCAAGTTAATTTACGGTAGGATATGGAAGATACAGATTCACACAACGTTTAGTTACAATGACATTGCGCTGTAGCGCACAGTGTATTTTATTTGTACAATCTATGAACCTTGGAAAAAAGAAGACATGTGCCGAAGTTCCAAACAAACAATGATTTAAATGTATTTAGGTCTCTCAATACATTATGATTTAAATAATTCATACAAATAAAATAAGGGTTTTTAAAACAACTTTGCGCGTAATAAACAGTCGATACCGACTAAGAGGGGTGTAAGGGTTAGAGAGAGGCTATATTAGAATCTTCCAAGCAAATGTCAATCTCTCCTTCGCATGGTGCACCCTGTTTGCAGGGACGAGGCTCTTGCGACTGAATGTTTCCCGGTTTAAGGAGTCACCCACTGGTTGCCAACGGCCTCCAGAAAGGAGGATTGGAGAGCGAGGAGAGTTCCAATGGACCTTCTTGTATTATGGTTTGGAAACAGCCCTAAAAGGCATATGAATCAGAAATAATCAACGGCATGAGGATCCAGAAGGCAGCGGGGAGCCATTGCATTCAAAGCTGTCCAGAGGCCATGTGATCATCTCAAATAACATAGAGAACGATTGCTTCTTACTGGATAAAATTTTCTAGTGGTAAAATAGTTCCCCAATCGGATCTCTGGGTGGGGAATGCTCAGGGAGTAGTCATCAGAATGGGTAGAAACATTCTTCGAGTCAAAGTTTGAATAGCGAAATCAGATTTTAAAAGTTTAAAATTGAGAGATAACGACTTCAGTTAGATGTTATTGAGATTTAGTGGAAGGATGCAGAGGATGTTTGGTCTGGGGAACACAAGCTATTGGTGGAGTTACTGGTGTAGGATTTATAATGAAAGGGAGAGCGAAGAATCTGGTGAATGATTATAAACAGCTTAGTGACGAAGGTAGAAATAAAGCCTATACCAACAACGTTAGTACAAGTATATATGCCAACGTCACCGTCAGATGATGAAGCAATAGAGAAAATATATGATGAAATTTAAGAATTATTAAAATATGTGAAAATTTACTAATCATGGGTGATTGGAATGCAATGGCAGGAGAAGTTGAAGAGGGAAATACTGTAGAAATGACCGAGGAAGCAGGTTGTTCGAATTTTGTGAAAAAATGTAAGCTAGTCGTGCGAACACACTGTTTAAGAATCATGCTAGAAGGATATACACCTGGAAATGTCCTAAAGATACAGGTAGACATCAGCTGGATTATATCATGACCAAACAAAGATTCAAGAATCAAGTTATAGACTGTAAAGCGTACCCAGGAGCTGACATAGCCTCTGGCCATAGCAAGATAGTTTTGAAGTGCAGGCTGGAATTCTAGAGAATAGAAGCAATACAAGCTGAACAGACAGGAAGTGAACAAATTCAAACAATTTAACATGAGAGAAAAATTCGCAGAGTTGGTAGATGTGGGCATACGAGACGAGTTTGAAAGGACTTCAAGTGACGAATGGAATGCATTGAAGAGAGAACTAATCAAAGCTGGTAAAGAAACATAAGGCTTTACGGAAAAAGTTGTCCGAAACCATTGGATAAAAGAATAAATTTTGGAGATGAACGATACAGAGGAGAAGGCACAAAAATGATCAGAATAAAGCAGGAAGAGAGCAGTATAGACAGTTTAGAAATCAGATAAACAGGAAATGCAAAATAAGCAAAAGAAAAGTGACTGCTACAAAAGTGCGATGAAGTAGAAAAAGAAATGGTCGTAGGTAAAGTAGATGTGGAGAAATGAAGAAAAGATGTATAAAAATTAATGCTGCTGATGGGAAACCTCCTTTAAGCTCAGAAGATAAAGCTAAATGATAGAAGGGATACATAGAGAAATTGTATAATGGAATTGATTCGAACAACACTGTACTGGAAAAGGAGGCGATCTTGATACTGAGGACCTAAGAAATAGTGTTTTATTAACAGAATTTCACAGAGCTTTGAAACATCTGAAATCAAACAAGGCAGTTAAAATTGATGAGACTCCTGCAGAACTTCTGAAATCCCCGAGAGAAGAAGGAGTCCTTAGATTATTCAAACTGATATCTAACTGATACGATACAGGAGAGATTCCAAACTGTGAAGCAATTAAGGCTTAAAGATTGATACTTGAAGGTGGATCAAGAAAACAAAAATACTTTTTTGACATTTGTTAATTTATGTTAGATGGGTCAAGATGTTCAAAATTTTCAAGAAGTCAGGTGTAGAATATCGAAAAGGATGTATATTTTATAATATGTATAAAAATCAAATGACTATAATAAAAGTAGAGAATAATGAGAGGAACGCACCAGTTAAAAAGGGAGTGAGACAGGTTGAAGCGGTCCGCTTACGGAAGCTTCATATTTACTAGCAAGCCTTGGTCGGTGCGAGCAGCGGAGACTATTTCACAGTGCAGCCACCGCGGCACCCTTTGTAGTGTAGTGCAGGTGTTTGGAGATGGGAAGGGAGATAAGTGGACCGATTTCCTTGAGTGGACAGTCCGCCCTGTGCAAGCGGTGCGTGAGGTGCAGAGGATTGTGTGTGTGTGCATGCTTGGAGGGACAACTCCTTTAATTGATAATAAGTTCAGACTAGTTTTTTTTTGTTTCATGGTGAAACCCTTGTTTTGAGGAGAAGACTGCAGCTGGCCAGTGAGACGCATTCGAATGTGCTCGTCCAGTGTTAAACAAGTGCGACGATAAAATTTTGTTGTATGTGTTGCGCGCAGAAATTCGAAAAGATCCGGACAGCGTCGAGTTCAACATAAACGTCAGCTGGATGGTAAATACAACATTTTTATTCCGCCTGAACAAACCGAGGCAAAGTGTGGCGCATGTACCCGAAAACGAAAACTTGTAGAAACTTGTGCTCTCTGATTTTGAGTTAGTCGGACTTTGTTTATGTTCTATCATTTAATTGTTCATTTAATCAATTTATTATATTGATTTAATTCTTGTTACATTTGTTAGTCAATGCAATCACCTTTCATATTGATAACAATAAATGTGTCAGTAGATAAATTAATTCAATTTTCTTTATAATAAAACAAGTAATTGCATTTATAATTGTTTATTGAAAATTCTGGAAGGACTTCTTCCATGGCGCCCAGTTAAAACTGAACAAGATATTACATATATATAAAATAAAACTTAATGATAGAGAGTAATAGCAACTGGTGGCAATCCTTAAACCGGGTACACTACAAGGTTGCAGTCTGTGTCCATTGATATTCGGTTTATATCTAGCATTTCTAAAGTCTTAATTCCCATATATTGTTGTACTCCACAGTACTATTCTGTTTTAAACATCATTCTACCTTCGACCCTCAGTATTTGTACTGTTTTAAATCATTTCTGAAGTTAGAACTCACTGATTGGAGCCAACACGCAAGAAAGTAAAAGAAAAATTTGAATGTGGCATAAGCATTCGAAGAGTAAAAATAAGTTTGCTACGATTTGCTGATGACATTGTCCCCTTAGTAGAACAGAATGAGGATATTGAGAAGTTACTGAATATCATGAATAAAATACAGACGATAGATTTTGGTCTAAATATAAACCAAATCAAGTCAAAACTAATTAAATGTAGGAAAAATGAAAGCCATAATAGTATATCAAATTTAAAAATAAGATTCAAAGTAATTGAATTCTGTTACTTAGGAATTAAAATTCTACATCTACATCTACATCTATACTCTGCAAATCACAAATACTGTGGGTGGCAGAGGGTGCTAAGCACCAATCCTAATTCTGCGCATTCCAATCCCGAACAGATCGAGGAAAGAAGGAATACATAAATGAATCAGTACGGCATCTTATTTCTCTAATCTTATCCCTCCTGTCATTGCGACCTAAATAGGTTGGCGGAAGAAGTATTTCGTTGCACTCGTAACTTAAAGATTTTCGCATATTCTCCAGCAAATTCAAACGAAAACGACGTCGTCTGTCCGCCAAACAATCCCAGCCCAACCCACGAATTAGCTCTGTGACACTTACGTAAGGACTGTAAAGCGGCTCTTCTCTGTACTTTCTCTAATGTGTCAATCAATCCCTTGCGATACGGATCCCAAATTCCACAACAGTATTCCAAATGCGGACGCACTAGTGTTTTGTACGCTATTTCCTTTGTATGAGCATTAAAACTTCTCAAAATACGTCCTATGAATCGTCAACTGATTGTCGAAGATTGAATTAAGCTAAACGCAGAAAAGCACTTTGGAGCACAACACTTCATGGCATCAAAGAGTGGACTTTAGGAATACTAGATAAAAGGAAAACTAAATCATTTGAAATGTGTTACGTTAAAAGTATGCTAAAAATTCAGTGGACAGATGAAATACGAAATATACTTTTTTTTTTTTTTTTTTTTTTTTTTTTTTTTTTTTTTTTTTTTTTTTTTTTTTGAAATGGTGGATAAGTAACGTAGCTTGTGGAAGAGTATTGCAGAAAGAAGAGACCGGATTGTGGGTTATACTTTAAGACACGCTGGACGTGTAATTTGTTAGTGGAGGGAACAGTCGAAGGCCTGAACTGTAGACAAAGATTAGAATATACGAAGCAGAGAGTTGAGGATATAGGTTGTTTGGGGTCGGCTGAAATGAAGACGTTAGCGCAGGATAGGAAGGGATGGAGGATTGCATCAAATCAGTCGAGATGAGGAAAAAAATAGATGCAGGTATGACAAGTAATCGCTTGGGTATGACATAACACTTTCAACTTGAAATATTCAGCATTGAATCTAATTGTAAATGATTATAATTGCACATACATACGTTAACAACTGTTTTACATCATTATTGAAGTAATAGAACTCACTGATAGGTGTGTTATGGATGTACGGCGCCTGCACATTGGTATTCGAAGAACATTTTTCGGTTTTAAGACAAACTACCGGATAATTATTCACAAGAATGGGTATATGTTTTATGATAGCGTCAGATGCAGCTGAAACGAAAAGGCATTTTAGTCCTCAGCGTCTCACCAATACCCAGATTTTTTTAAATAATATGTCCTATTGTGCGCAGTTTAGTAGTTGAGAAGTTTTCCTGTGTGAATCATGTTTGTTATCACTTTTACACGACGGATGTGCATTACATAGCAAGGAAACGCCAGTGATGACGTGTAATGAGGACGTGCTATAAAAGTAACGTACGTAGGAAAGGAAGAGACATGATGTTCTGACTTCTGCCGTGCGTCCTTCGGCATCCATTCTTTTTTTTAATCATACTTGACCAAATAATATTTAGTTAACTTTAATAACCATTAACACCATTGTCATCTTCACATATTACACTAAAAGATGGCTTAATCGGAGGTCAAATATCATAGTTACCTTAAAAGTTCTAAGAAATATTGTTACCGAAACTATTACTAGCAATACGAGTAGAAAATATTATTGTGAAGATCCGTTCTTTGAATCTGCCTATGTTCTGATCCATTTTCTATGCTCTTCCTGAAGTAAAACTTGTCTGTTCTATACGTCCTACAAAGTCTTAATATGCTCTAAGAAAGTTACAAAACTCTCAGCCTAATTTTTGTACAATATTCTCGAAGCTGTTATTCCATTTCGTAGGTATAGTTTGTCTACGTCCATGAGTGGTAGAGGTCTACACACACGCTTATAAAACTTCAGTGCTAAAACTGAGTAGGTGATATTGCCATCACAGCTTTGCACATTGATAAAAAAAAATATTCCCGGGAGTTGTTTTGTAAGAGATATGTGCGCTTGGGAATCGCGGGATTCAACAAGTTCCTACCGGTGGAAATACCCTCGTCCTCCTTGGGTACGAACCCTGATCAAGTTTGTTGTGTCTCAGACTTTACAGACCGCATCTTCCTTACGTAAGCAACATTTACCTCAGGTTTGTTTTCTAGGTTCTAAAATTGCCCAGTAAGGACATAAATACTGTTACAATAACGATTGAATCTCTTTGCAGTAAATGGACATATCCTCATAATCAATCACAAAAAAAAAAAAAAAAAAAAAAAAAAAAAAAAAAAAAAAAAAAACAGGGTTCAAAAAGTTTTAATTTCTAGAAATGGTATGGAATAAACTCAACAAAGTCACATGTTAAAATAAAAAAAATTAAACAAATCAGTGTCTCGAAAATGTTGAAACTTTTACCAAAATAAAATTTTGCATATAGTATGAAATTATGCGACCTATCTGGTGTTGCAGGATTATCCTTTCATTTCTGGACACCATGTATATTTCGAAAACGACTGAGCGGAATTTGATTAGGTTCTGATTATTAAGTAGTGTCACTCTTTTCAAAGGTTTATGAATATTGAACAGTGATATGTTTATCACCTATTGGACCTCAGCAGCAACAAATTTAGTTAATTACCTCGCATTACTGAGGACGCCGGTTCGAATCACCTTCCGGGCATCCAGATTTGGCATACTAAAAAATATATACATATTTCGTAAAAATTGACGTATTATTTACTAGTTGTTTTTTCTTAATTAAAATTCAAGCGATGTAGATTTTTCTTATACTGTCTGTAAAGAGATACCGTTGTTACAAAGTTCCTTCTCGTGGAACTATCAAAACAAATGTTGGTAGGAAAATATGAAAAAAAAAAAATGAATTTGTGATGGAGAAGACGTTGTTACGAATAGTATAATGCTGATATTTGGAGACTACTGTAACAGCCCTCATACCTGAACTTAATAGAATTGTATTTAATGAAGTATCTGTAGTTTGCTAAAGTTTGTTTGAATATGATCTGGTATGGTTGTTTTGCAATTTATTGTAAATCAGTGTATATAGAGTTTGTTTTATGAAAGGAAATTATTTAAAAGCCATTTAATATGTTTAAAAACGAGTTGTACAAAAGAATTGCTTAAATGTTGGTAATTCCAAGTATTAATGCAAGTTACGATGTCTACATGACAATTTTCTACAGTTTAAAATGATTTCTGTAAATAATTTTGTGTTTAAATATCTTTAATTTCCATTTCTGACCATTTTGTAATGATGTTAAATTCTCATTGTTTTTAATATGTTTAATTGTTTGAGTATTTGTTAATGTTCGAGAAATATCTCGCGGAAGTCTTTGAAGAATTCCAGAAATTTCGATAGAGCCTATATAAAGAAATCAGCAGAAGGACAGTTTTTAGTTTACAGTCAGTTTTATACAGATTCACTTTGGAACTGACAAAGATTGCGTCAGTAGTATCTCTGGATTGTATCTTTGCATGTACACAATATCACTGACGTTGTTTTGAAAATAAACAAAAATGTTAAACTGAAATTTATGGTGGATTACTTAATTAATTATTATATCGTATTAATTAAACCACCAAGCACCTGACACTACGGTACATTTTTAACCGGAAAATTTAATTAAAATATGTTCAAAATTGCAATTAATCATTTACTTATAGTAGCCTGTACCTTCTGAACGCCCCTTCTCAAAGGCACTCAGACTATGAATCGAATCAATGGGAAAAGGTTATGCAAATTACTTTTTTCGGGGTCTGTTGAAGCTTAATATTTGAAGACCGAAGTTTTTTCAATAAACTACCTCAAATTTATTACTTGATTTTAATTTACTTACTCATTTATAATTTCTAATATAATATATACAATAAAATATCGATATTATCGGATTAATGCGATAGATATTATAGTTAATCGAAACCTGCCTGGCGTCGATATAAATATCGATATATTTGTCAAATTAATATTAACTTGCATCTCTAAAATTTGCAGTCTGTGACCTTAAATGTAGGTTGATACTTCTTTCCGCGCCGCTCGGAACGATGTCACGGGGCATGAAGTGTGTCTATTTGGCGACGGAGTGGTATTGAGACATGAGCGTGGAGGTGCTATATATATCGCCAGCGGCCGCTGCTCATATGCGGGCGGGAGACCGAATCTGCGTAGCCCCCCTAACAGCGCTATAAACTGCCGTTTTACGGCGCACATAAAATGGCAACATATTCTCGTCGTGTCGGGGGTAGCGGGGCCATCAGTGGAGGAAAACGCGGAGAGGAGAAGAAACAGAAACAACGGAACAAGTGCGAGGGTGAAAACGTTCAAAAGAGACTGAGTGGTAAGCAAACACCCACAACAAGTAAGAAGTACGCTTGCAACGAACATTCGGCAACTATTCAGAATTCGGTCACTTTTATCATATTCTGCCGAATGCTGAATATCTAGGTACAACTCGGCCGATTAGCAAATAATTAGAATTTTTTGTTGTTGTTCGATAATTGCCTTAAATACGGTTGATTTATTATATGATAATATATTTTGCTTATAATTTCAAAAATAATAGTGCAGAATCAACTTCGACAATGTCAAAGCAAAACTAACAAAAATATTAAATATTGAATCATAATAATAGAAGTTTAGTATTGGAAGATTGTGGTGCATATATACTAATTTCAGGCAGTAATTTACTCCTTTTCTTCTCGTAGACACAACTAGTTTTAGAAAAAAGCCGCCCCGAATAAACACTGATTCCTGGCGCGGACAAGTGTTTTGCTGTAAACATTGTCAAACACGGAAATTTGTCTCTTTTTGCTTGCCACCAAGTGTATGGATTGTCATGACATGATATATCTACCATATAATTTCGTAAGGTCATTCATTCACTTACCTCGTTAGCTATTGGCTGGAGAACGATGTCACGTGTCAGCCTTCGCTCTCAAAGTAGCTACCAGAGATATCATTAGAAGAAATTCGTAGTTATGTCTACAATTAAATAGCCAAGCAACTGCTACCAAATTAATTGCTTTTCGGAGCGTTCCGTAGTTAAAAAAATATTTATAAATTTGCGGCTCAAAAAATGTGCATCTACTTTTCAGTAATATGATGCTAAAGAAAGGAAATTAAAAAAAAAAAATTACTCATAGTCTCTGCTGTAACCACGAATTCCAATTGTCATTTCGGCTTAGGATAAATTTCAATTTAATTAAAATGTTCTCTAATGTTGTTGCTTGACCAAAGTTTTTGCATTACGGTTTGTTTGCTTTTTAGATATTTTACTGACCACTTTCGTTAATGGTCTTTGTTGATGTTCGCTGTACGTGAGTTATTAGGTTGTTTTAAGTGGATATCAGAACAAATATGTTATGTTACCAAATCGACTATTTCTTCGGAGCTGCTTAACTGTTTAATAATATGGAATGTGTATTAAGTTCTCTGGCCGCCACAGATACTATAACCAATGATGACATTAGTGTTAGCCCAGTCTCAATAATAATAATAAAAAAACAATGTGACGCTTTCAAAGCAAACAGGATTTTTTTGTTTTTTAATTTTTCAGAGTGAACTTTAAGGGTCAAATACAAGTCTAGTTTGTATTTAAGCAAGTTCGAGTGTATGACCTTTGAAACAACTATACGATTGCGCTATCGTCCCTGCTCGTGTTTAATACCTACCTCAACTAATGCTTTTGAGTTCTTCAATCTCAAGAGATTTTATTCACCCTAAAACACAGGTCAAGTTTATTTTTGGTCAAATGAGCCTGTCATAATCTTTCATCCCGAAAACTGGAACTATTCTAGACCCGTGACGATACACAAGAAACGGTCACGGGTTTACACTAGTTCTTAATATTTAGATAAACATAATTTTCAGTTGCAATTGTATTTTTTTCAATTGATGTCCCTGTATTGGTCGTTCTTTTCTCTGCAACAGTCTCTTCGAAGCAATCCTTAAAAGATGAGTGAATATACTGAGTGAATACTCTTCTCGTCCTCTTGGAATGAGTAAAGGAAGAATTCGCGCTGCCTTCGCTGCTTGTTTCACAATAAGTCTTTAGACCACCCATCAAAATATACTGCCTTGTCTTTCATCTTCGCAGTTGACAAGTGAAAACATTAATTTTGAAGTGAGGGTCTAAAGCAGTTACTAACAGATAATTTTTATTTGTGGTAATGTATTCAAATCATTCGTTCAACACTAGTTGCATGACAAGTCTCACTTGGTGTTAGATCTGGGGTGCTAGTTTTATCGCATTAGAGTACCAACATATGTAATAGTATGTACGCGTAATAGTATATATGCGGAACAGGTGATTTTCGCCAGTTCCTCAAATGAACTATCTCAAGAAATGTTTTCCATCTTCACACGTCATGGAAACGGTTTTTAGCGCAGCAAACGATATTCCCAAGGGGGGGGGGGGGGGACAAAACAAAAAAAAAACAAACAAACAAACAAAGGAATCTGTTACATATAACTCAATGTCGATGTTGGGCCAGGAAGTCCGCAGAATATTCTGTATCCGGCGAATAGCCGAATATACCATTCAAGTCTAATAAAAATCAAACGAAGTCATGTTAAACTGCTTTTCCCTAATATTTATGTTTCTCGTGCAGAACTGAATCAGTTCAATGATATGTAATTATTGTAAGCTAATTCTTCTACAGATGCGCCTTGTTTAGTAAAATTGTCAATGCAAGAATCGTTTGCATTTTTGTTTATTACTGATGCATTTACCTATGGTTGAGGTATCTCCAATTTTTGAATCACAGTAAAAACATCGACGAGAGGTGAAACTCGTCTGAGATACACAAAATTCACTGGAAATGGTTTGATAAGAAGGGCACAGATGTGTCATTTTAAGTTGGTAATTGTTTACAAAACAGCTCTAACAACAGAAAACGGATCTATGGATTGGGCTATGAACATGTTTCGGTAATGCAGACGAAAGGTATGGAATTTCCAACAAGACGGATAAGCGGTAATTTCACGCATAAGATTAGACGATACCTTTATATTGACCAAACAGGCATCATCTCCCAAAATAAGAGTCTGAAATTTTTTTATATAAGTTGGCGATCAGTTTGTTTCCAAGAGGTTTTCATATAGTTTAACAGTTTGAAATCTTTGATACTGAATTAAAATGAAAGGTATACATCATCATGCTACGTAAAAAGAAATTGAAATATCTTCTGAACAGAAAATTGTGAAATCTGTAATCCGGTGTAACTTGTAAATAAATTAACCCATTGTGTTTTTATACCTACCGAGCGGGCTGGTGTAACGGTTAGCGTTCTGGCCTTCCATTCGGGAGGACGGTGGTTCGAATCCACGTCCGGGCATCCACATTTGGGTTTTCCATGGTTTCCCAAATCACTCCAGGCAAATGCCGGGATGCTTCCTTCAAAAGGCCACAGCCGAATTCCTGCCCATTCTCGAATCTTATCCCTCCTGTCATTGCGACCTATATAGGTTGGCGGAAGAAGTATTTCGTTACACTCGTAACTTAAAGATTTTCGCATATTCTCCAACAAATTCCGCCAAACAATCCCAGCCCAACCAACGTATCAGCTCTGTGACACTTACATAAGAAATGTAACTAGCGGTCACGAATCGAGCGGCTCTCTTCCGTACCATCTCCAACGTATCAATCAATCCCTTGCGATACGGATCCCAAATTCCACAACAGTATTCCAAATGCGGACGCACTAGTGTTTTGTATGCTATTTCCTTTGTATGAGCATTACAATTCAATATCTTATATATAAAAATCAATGTTTGTGGGTTTGTTCGTCTTCTATGCATTCCTATACCATTTATCAGATTGCAATGAAACTTTGGAGAGTTTTCGAGTGAGCGTCTGCGATGGTTCCTGTGAAAAAAAATTTCCAAAAAGTCACCCCCTATTCTCCATAACACCCCATAATTTTGGCAAAACCACATTTTTTATCCGATTTAGATAGGAATTTGTACACTTATACTTTAAAACAAACATAAAAATACTGCCTACATACGGTTTCCGAATATTAATCCCCTTGCCCCCTTTCCACCCCCATAGTTTTTTACCCCATAATTTAGGCAAATCACATTTTTTATCCGATTTAGATAGGAATTTGTACACTTATACTTTAAAACAAACATAAAAATACCACCTACGTATGGTTTCCGAATATTCATCCCCTCTCCCCCTTTCCAACCCCATTACGTTTTTACCCCATAATTTAGGCAATACCACATTTTTTATCCGATTTAGATAGGAATTTGTACACTTATACTTTAAAACAGACAGAAAAATACATCCTACGTATGGTTTCCGAATAATCATCCCCTCTCCCCCTTTCCAACCACATTACGTTTTCGCCCCATAATTTAGGCAAACCACATTTTTTATCCGATTTAGATAAGAATTTGTACACTTATACTTTAAAACAAAACAGAAAAATACCACCTACGTATGGTTTCCGAATATTCATCCCCTCTCCCCATTTCCAACCACATTACGTTTTCACCCCATAATTAAGGCAAACCACATATTTTATCCGATTTAGATATGAATTTGTACACTTATACTTTAAAAAAAGAGGGAGAAATACTGTACACATTAATTTCACAAAAACCCAATCCCTCTCCTCTCTTTCCACCACCTTAATTACCTCCTCTTCCCCATAACACCCCATAATTTAAACAAACCCGCAAACCGTTCGTCCGATTACGGTGAAGCTTTGGTGTGATGTCGAAGGGATGACGGAGAAGCTCCTGTCAAAAAAAAAAAAAAAAAAAAAAAAAAAAACACACCCCTCCTCCCCATAATTTAGACAAAACCACATATTTCATCAGATTTCATTGGGAACACTTATACTTTGAAACAAACAGAAAAATACTGCCTGCATATGTTTTCCAAAGCGCATCCCCTCTCACCCTTACCAACTGAAAATGAATGAAACAGCAGTTTAAAATTTAAATGTAAATATTTCTTCATTTAATCTATGTGCTTACTCAAGTCCAGCAATAGTAAAGCATTGCCGGGTAAGCTAGTAGGCCTATAAATGACATTCAAGACAAAACAAGCCAATTACAGTTTTTACAATGGTGAACCACTTCCAGATACAAACCCACCAGCGTTCGAACAGAGAAGAAAAAATTATCTCCGTAATTATCGTATCACTTAACTGGCGTCATCTACGTTGAATTAGGGGACTGCTACAGTGCCTAGAAGTCTGAACGGCTTCGCTTGCGAAGAGGAAATGTAAACAGCAGTCTGTAAGACGTTCCGTGACTTGCCGTCAAGGCAGTTAATATACTCCCCGACTCTCAGTTCTCTGCTCTCCGGATTTCACTTTGGTATTTTAATGGGGAATTATTCAGCCGGGCGGTGTATTCCTTTGTGCGATAGCGAAGATGGAAGAGAACCCGTTACGTAATTATCGGAGGTCTGGAGAGAGGCAGACGGCCCGGCGCGGGCGTCTTGACATAATCTGTTTGGCTCGGTTGCGGTAATGGGAACGCAAAAAGCTGAGACGCGGAGTCGGCAGTGGGCACACCGAGCTAGCTAATCTTATTACGGCGGCATTACATTATGCCGGGCAGAACGCTTTCTCGGAACAAGGCCGCCCGCGCAGAGCCGACTTAACAAGAAATGTTTATTTATGGCACCAAAAAACGCCACCGCGAGAACGCAGAACTGGAAATAATCAACACCGAGAGAAGAGAGATTCAACATTTATTCTTCTACCTTGTTCTCCCTAATTCTTCCTCTACCTATCACTCCATCCTCTGAATAATAAATCAGAACTCACGAAGTAACCTCAGTTTTTGTTTCTATATTACTTCTGCCACCGTTGGGAGACAAAGAATTTTGCGTCTTGAAAAGGCACTTCCTTGTAATGAAGACAAGCTTTTAGCTGCTTTGATGCCTGCCTTAAAATAATTTGACGCCTTGCTGAGCAACAAGACTTAAATTTTCAGTTATGATTGTGCTTTCTGAAATTTTAACGTTGGCGTTTCGTGATAAATTTGGGTCTTCTGCCCAGTTCGCTTCTCATTTTCTTCTCTAAACTATGCTTGCAGTCAACTGCTAGGATGTTGTTGTATTATTCGATGAACACAAAGTTTTACACATTGCTACTCTTTTGTACGCTTACAGCCCTAGTACATTTCTGATATATTTTATTTTACATCTTAATCAATTAAAATTTTCGCGTATTTTGGCAGCCGTACATTTTCTTGATAAGAGCAAATTCACATCAAATTTTGTGTTAAGAAACTAGTGGTTAAATACTTGAGCTACGAACCTCAACTGCCTACTCAGAACTTGGTTCACATTACAATTTCTCATTTGTTTTTAAAAAATAAATTATTTATTTCAACTCTTGCCGTGATATCTCGTTCTTACAGACGTCAATTCCTTGCCAGACAAGCGTCACCGTTTCTTGAGAAACCATGATTTAAATCTTCCAGGTTACTCGGATACATAGCCTTTGTGACTTGAGCACTTTGGAAAATTTGTATAATCAGTTTATATCAATCTCTAAGTAACCAACATACCTTCGGCTGTTTCTGGTAATATCCCCAACATACGAACCATTTTCCCCGGTATCAACGAGACACTTTCTTATCGTGGTAGCAATAAGTCTGTTCACACACACACATATACAGGGCCCGCTCTAGCGGTTTTGCCACCCCGGACAAATAGACAAATTTCCGCCCCTTAATATTATGTAGAATTATATATTTTTTTAAAAATTAATTTTTAATCGAATAAAATATTTAATTTTTAATAAAATCATATATTCATAAATAAACTTATTGAATTTTGATCTAGCGGCACAAAATATAGAAATTAATTATGAAATATCTGTACATAGCCACAAATTAACCATATTTTTTACATTTTTAAATGCTATTAGGCCTACAGATGGATATTATCACACAAACGATCTAAATGCCATTATTTTGAAAATAAAACGAGATTGCATCAGATTCGCTAAAATCACAACAAAAAATTTTTCTTACTTTCAGTTTGCGAATTTTTTATTACATCGTTAAATTTACTTCATCAGCAATTTCATACTCAATTGCCAAAATGGCTAAATCATTAAATTATCAATTTCTTGGTTTTCGTAAATGCTTAGTAAGGCGTCGTATACATCTCCCAAATGAAATTTTTATGGGTTTAATGCCTCTATCCTACTCTCCCATCTAGTGTCACTCCATGTTTTCAAAGTTGAACCCTGAACATGCCTTAAAAGTATTGCCCATCGAAAAGTAGATGCCAAAAAAAAAATATATATATACAATTTTTGGACCATGTTGAAGAAATTAGCTGCTTTCAAGGATGCTTTTTCCATTAATAACAAGATTGAGAGAATGGCTACTACATGGAACATTGAATGCTCGCGAATTATGTATATTGTTTAATTCTAGATAGCACTCCTGCTTTATTGTCCCTCATATTGGACCCGTTGTCAGTCCCTGTTCTCTGATATCCTGCAAATTTAAACACAAGTCATTAAGTTCTCCAACTATAATGTCAGACATTTGTTTTCATGTGGATCTTTCGACTGGTAAGATGCCTTAAATGCTTTCATTAATTTTAATTTCAACATCAGGAGTAAATTTATTGGTTGAATCATGTCTGATTACAAGAGTAATTTGCTGTATCTTACTAAAGTCAGGAGTACAGTTTAAAATTATGGAAAAATATTTGAATTTTTTTATTTCATTAATAACATGAGACTTTACACTTTGATGCAGTAGATCTACAATCCCGGTTTGTATATTTTTCCCAAGATATTGAGGTTTTGTCTCTACTTTTTAGAGCACTCAACGGAGGTGCTATTCCATAGTGGGATCGTATTCAGGCAGTATCTCAACTAGTTTTAAGAAATTACCGTTATTATGCTCAAACAACTTATCGCTTGTACCTTGAAAAACCAGACAACTTTTACCAAGCATTTTGGTAATTGCAACGATTCTTAGAAGCACCTCATTCCAATGATTTATTTCGGCATTAATAACTCTTTGAGTCGCAGCATCTACAGTTTTACAACAATTTAATCTTTCGTTCATTTCTAGCCATGATTTATTTGCCTGAAAATGATTTTTCGAAATTTCATGCTCTTTTAAAGTTTCGTCGAGGTGCTTCCAATTTTTAAAACCCTCCTTTGAGAGAGAACTAACTAAATAACCGAAAATTTTGCAACAGAAGCAGTAAACGCAGTTTTGTGAAAGATAGTAGCTAATCCCGCAATATTTGCTCTCCGTTGCTTACAATTCGTGCATAATATTTTGCGCTAAAATGTCGATCTGTGTCATTGGAAAGAAATTTGTAATTATGCAGTAGTTTAGGTGGACCTTGCCTTACTAAAAAGCTTTTTACGGCTTCTCGTAAAATTCTTGGCCACAAAGTTTTAGAACACCTTCTGTGAGTCTCACGTTGGTGTCTGTTCCAGTTGGTTTACAAACTTCGTTTATTTGTTTGTTATTATTCTCTGACGATTCTGTACTTCTTTTGTATCCAGATCTGATATTGGATTCTAAGATTTGTTTTGATAAACCCTGAATACAGTATATTTTTTTAACGCACCAGATTGATTCTGCCTTTCCGCTTCCTTTCCTAACCTCCTTTTTTTGTACTGGGAACCAGATAGTTTTCTTTGACCGTCAGACATTTTGGAAGAGGCACGCACGTAACTCAAACAATGTACACTATAAAATAATATAAAAAATATATATCTTTGTTCTAAATAAGCTAAAACCATGAATAAGATAAATTATTCTCAGTTGATGTAAGAAAACAATTATGCAGAACACAAAAATTTTTCCATACCCTGTGAACATAAAGAAAGTATAGTGTTACTACACAGTCAAACCTTATTCGCAGAGGATACGATCCGTAAATTTGTTGCAAATACAGAAACCGTATGTACAGAATGGCAATTTCTATAGGCTTAAACGAAATACGTTCCAAGTTCACAAACAAAAAAAAAAAAAACAAAAAAAAAAAAAAAAAAAAACAAAAAAAAAAAATGATGTTGTGGAGTGATTGTCGGGCAATGCACTTATTAAACCAACTGATAAAGTTATTCACATTCACGAAAATAGTAAATGAATTTCTTTTTGTTGAGACGGTTTACAAATGCAGCAATCAGAGTATCTGGAAACCGCATTCGTATATATAATAAGCATCATGGGTTATTATATATTAGCAATTAACATTCGAAATTGAATATACTAATGGTATGTGAAGTAACTAATCGGTAATCACAGCTGGTAATATTATTTATTTATTAATGATTGTAAGTACTGTCCCACCACACCCACTAAACTACAGTATTTTCACAAGCGATCAAAGGTAGCGTATGTAATTTAACCCAACCATAACACTTTCAATGCCTGTATCTAATTTGTACAACAAATCTTTGAGGCTCGGATTACGAGAAGAAATTATTATGCAAATTATTCCACTTCGATTTCCAATAACTAAGATCCATATTAATTTGGTTCATCAATTCAATAAAATAAATACTTAGCATCTCCCGCCAATCACTGTCGATTCCATGTATTAGAGCCTAGCTGCAATTATGAAAAACGCTCCTTTTCACCGCATCTAGTAACTTGTAGGCAGTATAACGTCAGAATCAGTGCAGGTAGCCGAGGTCAGGTGTAACAGCCCCCACCTACCGCGCTTCTGTTGTGCGCTTTTGTCGTATATACAACTAAATAACAGTTTAATCATAGATGTACTTACATTTAGAAATTATGAAATCCTGAAGTAAATTTTATGAACTTCTACTTATCGCTAATAACGTAATAGTAAGACTAATGCTGTTGTGTAATGAAACCAATTTTATAATTAGCAATAATAAGCAGGTTGAGACAACAAAAGTCGAAACAGTTCTACTCGCGTGCTAAGGCCCAATTCATACAGAAGAGACGTGGCGCGGACTTGGGCTGAGACATGGCGCGAACGCGGCGCATTTTGAAGTTGCTCCTACAGAGATGGCTGGGGAACGGCGCGCCCCGTCTCTTCGAAGTCTCTAGGGGCGCACCCAAATAGCTAAGAACTAAGTTTTTAACGAACGAAAAAATCGGTATATGGATGTTTTTTTTAATTGGGTATTTAACACATTAATATCATTAATATTTTTCTCACACTTACAGCCGAAATGGCGCCCCTAAATTTTAGCGCCCCGGGCAAATGCCCGGTTTGCCTCCCCCCCCCCCCTGGAGCGGGCCCTGCACATATATATATATATATATATATATATATATATATATACGTAAAACACTAGTCATCAACCATTGCGATAGCTGCCACAACTTCCGTATTAAACGTTACTTACCGTTCGACCCAAAGATCCGAGGAAGACTCATCTGCCCTAGCAGCCCCTTACATGCTACTCCTCTAAAAGTTACTAATCCTAACATCCAGAGGAAGTATCCCTACCACTCATTCTGATGTAAATTTTCAGTGCAACCTTCGTCCGAATATATTCAAGTCATTTTTGAGCTTTCCTCAGAACCTGATGGAAAGGTAATCCTGTGATCTTGTTGCGCTGATCCATCCATCTGCTCGCTGATCTTCATGGTAAGCATCTACTTTCCTACAACTTTTACACTAAAAATGTCTATAAATGTTACTTCTCACTACGAGTCCTGCACAAAAATCATTCAGTCTTGTGCTGGAAAAAAAAAACCTTAATGTATCTGAATCGATGAGACACCTAATCCCCTTCAAAGTATGCTCACTGTGATTGCTTATAGTTTGTACGGCTGTCCTTCCAGTTTTGGAAACAACAATAAAAAGCTTCGATTGAGATAATGGGCAGCTGTTTCGTCGCGTAATATACTATCACCTCGTGGCTCCTCTTTGAGCTGTCTTCAGTATTAAGAACAACCAGAAATCACACAGCTTCAAGTCAGGGTAATCTGCAGAAATGCTGCGCATGGTAGGAAAGCATGCCTGTGCGACTAAAAGACAGATGTGGGGGTTCTCCGGCGAAAGAAGCTTGGACACAAATCCTTGCTTCCTGTGGAACCAATGCTGATCCCAACCGCAGAAGCAAACTCCCAGACTGTCGGAGGTCGGTCTTTCACGATCAGTGTTCTTCCCATTTTATCTTCCGCGGACACTCGACCAACTTTCACTCAGTTGAACCGCACTTTGATCTGTACAACCTCCATACCATCATCACCGAAACCCTGCTGAGTCTTGCGGACGGTTTCTGCTTGGGTATCGCCAAATTTCTCACACAGCTTGATGCAATCCACCCATTCTGTCATCTTAAAGATAAAGCTAAAAGCACTTGGAACCATTCGTTGGTGGCTACTGACTTGAACAGAGGGGCGGGGAGGGAATAAATATTTATACACATTTACGGCTGGTAAACTTTTTTGACAGTCTCGGATATGCCTGAAGAACCGATGGATCACTTGATCTAAACAGGAAGAATTTCATGTTTCATTTGTATTTATATTCCTTTTTGTGTTCGAATTCCTCATTCATTCATTGTATTGTTGGCAAATTAAGTAATCCTTCATGTCTCAAAATTTGATACAAAATATAATCTCCTCTTCTTTTAAATCATTAGTCGTATTTCACAAATTGTGGTAATATCTAACCGAAAACATTCTAAGTGTGAAAGGAGCTGAGGGTAAAACGTGTTTTCTCTCCAACTTTGTTCGATATTTATGGATAATGCACTATGAGCAGAACACTGGAGGTGGAATTGAAGACAATAGCTTAGGATTGTAACAAACCAATTACAAGATTAATAGGAGTATTGATTAAAAATAATTATTCGCAGTAAATAAATTTTTTTTTGACAATTCTTACACCACAGAAGAATAGCAATAGAAGATATGATTTCTGGCGGTGTTCTTATCTTTTGTGTCTGTTTAACAACTACTTGACGTAAATTGATATCCCTACACATCTCCAGCCGCGTTTCGTTTGAAATGTGCAGCAGTAATAATAATATTATTGACACAATCTTATATATATACGGAACAACTACCTAGCGCAAACCACTGATATTTATGTGTAATAGTAGCCTCGAATCTCCTATCGTGTATATGGCGGTTACCTTATTATTATTACTCCGTGATTCACTAAAAGTGTGTGGCGAAAGGTGCATTGCACCTATCCGAAAGGGTAATGGTTTGGAAGGGATGTACGGGATATGGCAGGAGGCGCCCATGGGCTGTTGTGAGCAACCATCCTAGCATTCGCCTGGAGTGATCCGGGAAAACCATGGAAAACCCTATGACAGGGTCATCCCCAATGAATATTAATAAATGATTATAATTAATATTCAATTTTGTTATATTTGTTTATTTAAATTGTAAAGTGTAGGGTTAATTCATAAATAAATAATTATGTATTAAGCCTGGGTGGCCAAATTTATTATTATATAATTTAATTCTGCACTGTTAAGAAAATATTAAGTATGGAAAATGGTTGGGACTGCAGTTTTGAGCGTAAGGATAGCTGGACAATGCTAAAGGCCGGCGACAATCTGGCGCCCTCGCTCACAATGGGACGACAGCGAAGGGCGGGCAGAAAACAGTTACCTGGCGAGGCCGTTGTCCCCGTCTCCCCTTTGAGGAGGGGCAAGGTCAAGCAAAATGTGCGCGAAACCTGCGCGAAACACGTGATTGTGGGATACATCGATTCACCAATCGTGTATGGCTACAGGGTTCACATTTGTTAATCCAAGGCTTCTGTTCCATGTCCGGAGAGAGGGAAACTGGCTTTTCCGGGGCGAGAGAAGACCACGCCATGATAGGGGACTTGCTGTTCCGACGAGCTGAAGTACAGACGTGTCGCCCGACACTCTCCTAGCTGTTGGTCGATGACTGCATCTAGACGCTTCCTGGCTCAGATGGGGCTGGAAACTGAGCGTTTCACCTGCTAATGGCAATCAGCAGATGTGCTAGCGCGGATGGGTCCGCATACTGGCATTCAACAGTGACACAGAGCGTGTCACACTTCGTCGAGCAGATGCGACAACGGTAAAGTACCAACACAAAGGTCCACGGTTCCATAGGGTTTTAACGAGACTTGCTAACCCGTAAACGGCTTCTGAGATAAGACTCTGCTCTCATCACAACAATTACTGACCTAACCAAATTTTCCATGTTCATAACTTTTAAGCATCTTGCTAATTATATTTAATTCAAGTGATGCTTTTCACTTTAAATGGCGCCCCTGGGATTGTTTTGTAAATGTTAACTTTAATTTGTTGGCCTGCGATGCCACATTAATGTATGTTGACTTTGCAAAATTTTTGAGATATTTTAAATCAGTTTATGTTTGCATTTATCCGGCAAATTGTAAACGCCGGGTATTGCTTGCTTATTTTCTTTGGATATTGTGTTTAACGTAACGTTAAATATGCCCGGCCTTGTATAAGCCAGAAGACCAAATAAATTGAATATTATTTTGTGTAACTTAAATTCTTGCAGCAATCAAGGTTCTAGTTCACCAATTAACAAATCAGTAAATTAATATTAATATTCACAATAATAAAAGTATAGGACGTGATGGTGGTATCCCCCCCCCCCCCCTCTCACTCGTAAAGCATTATACGAATTAGCTTATCGGTAACTGTGGGGGTGTGGGAGATGTGGTGGTTGAATGTAGACGAAAAAGGGTTTTTTCTTCTTTCTGTGTGGCCTTATATTTAACTTTGCAGCCACAACTACGTAGCGAGACCACTTTTGATTGTGGTAGTAACATAGAGTCTCCCATCGTGCACTGTGGTGGTTGCATGTCGTTAGCTGAGGGTTTGTGGAGATATGGTGGTTCAAAGTGGTCGACCAAAGGCATTTTCATATTTCGACCAAAGTGCTCTAAAAATCTTTGGAATCTTCGATAATGTACTAGAATTTTCTTGAATGTACTAAAATGTTCTAGAATGTTCTTAAGTAGTGTTATACAATATTTTCAGCTATTAACAAATATAAATAATTTATATGTAACATGTTTTGTGTGTATACCGATTTGATGTGACTTTCACTGGCGGGTTGCTGATTCAGTAGTGAGGAACATAGGCTACTTATTAGCCCCGAAACTTTAAGGTTCAGTGCTAAAATATAAAACCTTCAAAATTTTTGACAAACACGAACGAATTCGTGGGTACCAGCAAGTAGTACCACAAAACACTGGCATATAAAACCAACAGAAATGATGGCTATCGCAACTTCAAACTGCTCCAAGAGGTTGTATACAAATTTGATTTCTTACTAGCAGAAATATCTCATTACACTGTTATTTTCTTTTTTTTATGTACAAATATTGACTACAATATGGAAAATCCGAACCCATACCATCATGAGTAACATCACTGTAGAGAAGTCAAAAGAAATATTCAAACGAACGAAATACGTGGACTATCAGTTAATTCTACGCTTACTGAGTTATTGATTAAGACTGGACATTCTACCACAGAGAATTGTGTTGAGTTAGTGGATTATAAAATCAAATGCAAAGAGAGCATTGATGAAGTTTTCTGTGCAACAAAGTGAAAGTCAGAAATTAGTACCCTTGCGCGGTGGCTATTAAATACACCAGAGTGGCTTAATTGAGACTGTGTGTAAACAATAATTAGTGAACGCAGTACCGCGGTTAATTATTTTACTTGAGTTGTTTCAGAACCCCACATTAGTTGAGACAATACTGTAAGATAACAGTCTTGTTAACACCTCGTTAAATGTTTCTGGTTTATAACACTTCCCGCTTAATATTTCAAGCGTACTCTTGCGAATGTTTTTACGGCTCACCGCTTGAAGGAACTGCCTTTTTGAAAAACAGCAACTAAGTTCTCGATAGAAATTGTCGAATAAGCATCAGCAGAATTTTTGCTCTTATTTTTCGAAACAATACAGCTACAATTGAATATTTATAAGTTGCAAGTTGTAACGTTCTGGTCTTATTTCCAATTTTGAAATATAATTATTATTATTATTATTGTGATTGAATTTTAATATTGCTAGGAAGAACTAGCGTGAACTGTTAGGTTTACACGAGAAATCATCAATGCTTTTACTGGCTGCTTCTCTCATAACATACAAACAGGCGTATTTACGTTAACGTTAATTAAATACATTATTCGAAACTATGCAACACTCTGTTTTACAAGGAGTAAATTATTCAAGTACGTTAAATACTTCAATAAAATTCAATATCATTTATATTACTTACAGGAAAATATACGAAGTTGATTTAAGCTTTTCTTCAAATTCACAAGAAAAATAATATAATTAAAATTAAGGAGCTTTACTTCCGTGAACGCCAGTATATTTTTTAAATATAGCCAAAGATAATCAAATTTAAATTCAATGATCCGAATGTTAAATTATACGTAAATTAAATGTTTGCTCCGGACTATGGACAGTTCATTCGACGAGAGAGCTCTTTGACCTAACAGGATCGCAGTTGGGCAACGCTATGAACTTGAAACCAGAATAGCACAAAGTCCTTCACTGGCGATGTGTATTTACCATATTGTAGAAACGTCTGGATAACGTGAAAGCAACCTTATGGTGTTGCCTTGTCGGTTCTCTTGTGAACCAGTGTAACACAGGTCATCAGAAAATCCTTTTGCTTGAGTTCATCCGCTCAACCAAAATCAGCTGGCGTCAGAATTAAGGCAAGCATTAGGCCCATCATCGAACAGACAGTGGAATCAGAAACCAAATCGTCCAGACTCGACTCACCGGATGGCATAGAATGTTTTTTTTTTTTTTTTTTTCTGCTTAACGTCTCTCTAACAGCGAGGTCTTTAGAGACTGGAAAGGATGGGGGCAAGGAATTCGGCCATTGACTTTTGAAGGAAGCATCCCGGCATTTGCCTGGAGTGATTTGGGAAAACATGGAAAACCCAAATCGGGATGCCCGGACGGGGATTCGAACCACCGTCCTCCCGAATGCGACTCCAGAGCGCTAACCGTTACACCACCACGCTCGGTGCATAGAATGCCTCTCCCAGTCTGTCCACAACGCTCGCGTGTGAAATAAAATATCCCACTTTTATGAGTAAACCTAAAACTTATTAATGTAACTCGCAGTCACAAGACGCGTTCGTTACAAAGTAATTCGAAAGAACAATATCATCTATAACTTCTTTGAAACATTAATTTAATGAAATTCGTTAAATTAGTGGGTTTGGCAGGCAATCTATGCTAATATTATAAATGCGAAAGTAACTCTCTCTCTCTCTGTCTGTTTGTTACGTTTTTTGGGCTAAACGGCTACTCCAATCGCGATGAAATTTGACAAGGAGATGCTATTTGACATTAGGATGAACATGGGATACCATATTCTGTATAGATAAGAACATACTGTCATTAAATTATGAAAACTATCTGAACTGTGAAAGACTAACGCTTAATATCTATATACTTCTGTAACGCGTAATGTTAGAGATTAATGGCAGCGTAGCGTAGTGGTAACGTGCTTGCTATTTTTAAGAAAACTCCCTTGTGACTATGGGTTCAAACCCCACTGGGATCAAAAATTTTTATGAATTGTTTTTGATAGTTTGAGCCAAGCCTAGGATTTTGTAGTAAGGATACCATGTTCTGGCAAATCTTTGGCGATATAATAGTGGCCTAAGCGTTTACTTTATTCAGGGTGTACTGGTTCCACAGGCAGTTTTTGTGTCATCTAAACTAATAATATTATATATGCGAAAGTAAGTCTCCGTCCGAAATACTTTCCAGCTTTGTGTATCCAATTCTATCAAACAAATTCTAAATCCACGCGTATGGAGTCGCGGGTAACATCTAATACAAGTATATAGGAAGGAAACATTCATATATTATAGAGCTAATGCTGGGTGCTGGCATGCAGGAAAACAAGGTTTTATTCGTCGTTCCGGTTATACACATTTACTTATAAGTACCATTGTATTTACCACCATATAATTCAACAATACCAGTGTCCACTGCATTGTTAAGCCTGTTGATCTATTGTTGTATGATTAGGTCAGACAATGACAACATTTATTTTTAAATTCTGCGTGAAATTGCCGAGAAATTAATTTTCTAAGTTGGGGCTTGACAGCATTCTGACCTGAGTAACAATTGCTATATTTCAATGAATTTTTAGGTGATAATTTACTTGTTAAGTGTTAATTTTGGTTATTACTTTTTTAGTTTGAACATTTAACCATATACTTTTTACCTATAAAATATGTTTTTCTAGTTTCTTTACTAAATAATCTAGAAAAACTAACGTGGACTTAGGACTTATAAGTACCGTCAGGCCGGCCTCGGTAGCGTAGGGGCTAGAGTTCGTCGGTTCGAGTCCGGCCGGGGCATGGGTGAATGCCATTAAAAAAAAAAAATAGTACCGTTAGGGAGTTGTGGGTAGTTTTATACAGATTATTGGTCAATAGATTTAGCAAGTATACAATTAGTTTCATCATTGTTTTAGATATTTTAAAATGGGTATTTTTATGAACTACGCTCTGACTGAAGCCCTTCTCTTAGAAGCCTATAATTTATCAAGGCAAAAATGAAGAAATGACTCGAATGTTCTCAGATTACTCATTAGGTCAAAGAGTGGTCTTGACTGAAAAAAATGGAGCAATGACGATATTATCTAGTATTATCATTATTTTTCATCAGTTTCATTATTAAAAAACTGAAACAACTTTTGTTTGTGGGAGAATCAGACCCTACTGCAAGGGACTTTCTAATAATCTGCTGAAGGAAAACTAAAAAGAGGAGATTGTGACAGTGAATTTACAAACCTATATATTTGCTACTGGAAATGGAAGGATAAAAAGGTCATACATTTAGTATCAAATTTTTATGGCAGCGGTGAAACTCCACTACACTGGTTGGGGTCAATGGAAACTTCAACAGATGAGCCCTCTCTTGGGTTGGATTGGTGACCTGGTGGATCTTGGCCTCTCTGGCCGGTCATCGGGGGCCACCTCCGGCAGTAGGTCCCGTAGCATTTTGCCCATCCTGCCACCCTGTTGTTACACCACTAGTTATATGTAAAGAAAAAGATGGATTGAAGTCGACAATTTCATACTCAGGAGTCATCAAGGACTACAATACCTTCATGTGTGGGGTTGATACTGCTGATCAGCTGATGGCTTTGTGCAATGCTGACAGAAGATTACCGAAATCATGGTAAAGATTGTTTTTGGGAATTCTAGATGTTGTATTTGTCAATGCCTATAACATAAATGGTCCGATATTTGAAAAAAGTCTGTAAATTTTTTTAGAAGATCCTTTGCACAAGGTATGATGACCATGAAGGATATCGGTAAGAAGAAAAGGTCATCTATATATATATTTCACCAAGCCCTCATCCATTCAAACAACACAAGTCATACTATTCCACAATGAGAAACGTAATATTCAGAAACAGAGGTATACACTGTCCCTAAATTGTAAAAATCAGATGAAGATGTGAAGTATGTAGAATGAAGAAAATACAGTCAAAACATCATTCCAAATGTTCCACTGCAATGTTTTTTGTGTCTGAATGAGCAACAAGAATTGGTTTTTTGAATATCATGAGGCAAACATTTCATACCAATATGAACATAATTGATTTCAATTGCTATTGCTGTACATCCTGTGATACACAAAGTCCCTGACGGTACTTAGAGTTAAAAAAAAAAAAAAATATGTGTGTTTAATTTCAAGTATCTTTATACAAATATATAATTGAAATTATAAATTTCCCTTTATTTCCAATTGCCGGTAGGAAAGGGATAGAGCTAACGCTGGGGGCTGGCATGCAGGAAAACAAGGTTTTATTCGTCGTTCCGGTTATACACATTTCGGTTTTACAAGTTTTCTCAAAGACGGCCGTTTAGGTCAGGCGGTAGAGCCTCTGACTGCGGCACGGACGACCGGGGTTCGACCCCCGACGAAACTGAGGATCCTTTCTCGAAGCTGAATGTCCCGAACGCCCCCCCCCCACCCAGGCCCACTCAGCCTACTGTCAAATGAGTACTGCGGAGGGAACTCCGCGGGAAGCTAAAGAAAAAGAGCCGGACCGTGTCGCTGACCACAGCACGTCCACTCTGGTGCCTAGGGTCAGGAAATATTAATGCAGAGCTCTGTGTCCTCTAATCCTACGGGAATACGGCTTGAAAACTGTGATAACCCAATGCTCAACCTTCATGTTTTCTCATAATCACTCAAGTCATAAACCGCGACAGTATCGTTGGATTCAGTTTCGTTAAAACGTTTTTTCAATCGCTTTAGTAACTCATTAAATAAACCATCAGTATTCTGTCAGTGTGAAATGGGTTACAAGAAAAAGGTTATATTGTAGTTTTAAGCAAAACAAGCATTTTCTCGCTGTGTCATCGACGCGGACCATGGAATGCGTAGTAAATGTGTTTGCTTTTTGTTTTTCTTCTGGTACCAAAGCAGAAATGATTGTAATATAATATCTTAGTATCATTTACGGGAAATTAAATTCCACAATTTCGTTACGATTATTCGAGTGTGAATTGTTGTTGTAGTGGTTTGACTAGCATTTGCAATGTAGTCAAATGAACTATACCTCAGAAAACTAAAGAAATTATTAACAAATTTACGTAGTAAAAAAGCAGTACTAACAAAAACCAAATTGGTTCGGTAGTTTTAGGGTGTTGCCTGGACAAAGAGACAGCCTCCTTACAGATTTATAGTATACTCTTGCTTGTGAAAAATGCAACCCGAAGAAAGAGACATGCAATGCAATGGAACTTATTTCCGAAAACACACAAATGATTACAATTACAGAACTGTATTGTACATGCACTTTCAGCGTGAAATTTCAGCGACGTGTGAAGCCACTGTATGCTGCAATCAGAGCTTTCAGATGCTATGGCAAAGAATCAGAGAGATAATACGTATACTGCTGGGCAACACACTGCCACGCGGTTTGTAAACGCGTCCTCAACTATGGTTGCAGGAGGACCAGAACGAACAAGCTGTACCCTGATGTATCGTAAACATGTTCCTTGGGTGACGTGTCAGGTAAGCGAACATGCCAGGGAAGCAGTGGTACCCGTCCTTCTTCAAAGACGATTTACTCATTCCTCGTCACATGTGGTCGGGCATTTTCCTGCTGCAAATGGGATGTGGAGCTGCCTGGAGAAGGGGTAGTTCCTCGGTCTCTGAAATCTCCCTGATGTGGCAGATGTCCTCAATATATAGGAGGCGAGATCACATGTCGATGCCAATGACACTCCATACCATCACACTTTGCCGCTCAACAATGCAGTCTACCCAATTGCGTTCATCACGATAGCGTCTAACAGGTACGCGGTCATCACTATAGGACGTTGAATGGGGACCTTTTCGAAAACACGTTCACGTGCTCCTTGCAGTCTGAGGCGTTGTTGGTTTGTAGTCAATGGAAACTCGCGCAATGGATTGCGTGCCACCAGTACAGACCTCAGCGGATGACGTCGAACCGTCGACGCAGACATATCCTCACCAGTTGCAGTACTCCTTCGTCGAATTAGATAATGGACGAAACTGTTCTGTCGGTTACGGCTATGCCAAGATGGCGGTCAACCTTCGCCGTGGTCACATTGCCTAGTCCAGCGCTCGCTCATTACTGTGGATGACTCTCTTCAATTCACTAGTTCCCCCACAAGTATTACTGTCGTAGCAGCGTGCCCCGTACAAGACACACTGTGACGGTACGACAAACCCGTTTCCTGGAGACAAATCATTCTGCTAAGTCACTTACATGCTAATATTGTGCACTTTGTCGTCGACAAGGCACAGCGGCACTTGATTTCACCTTTCCACTTTGTTTGATGGCTCTGCACTGCCTAGTGTGGCCTAACAATGACTGTTTGGTCACACAAAATATGGTGCTGCTGGGCCTACGTGCACGCCATATCTTTGTTATCTGAATTACAGTACTTAGTATGTTGCCAGTGTTCTACACATTGTCCGGTTTTGGAGTGATTCGGACCATTCGTTCTTGATGTTACAATTTTCACAAGGAGTAGTGAAGATATAAGCATAGGCTAGCATACCCTAGAGTCCTGCACCACAACCCCGGACCAGCAAAAAGAATCCCCCTGGTCGGAAATTTTGATAAACAGTTTGCGTATACTTATGCACCAACGATGACGACATATATCTGTAAACACTTACATAAATTTGGAAGACAAGAAGCACCAACTGTTACTGATAGCGACATGCTCTGTTGTCTTCATCAAATTAGTACACTGTTGAAACGACAAGAAATATTTTTGAACGACAGAAAAGGTCTTCGATTCGTCGTGATTTTATAACATGCCTATGAAAGATATATTACCACTAGCTGATACCCGCTACTTCGTACGCGTGGATTAAGAATTTCTTTGCCAGGATTGAATATAGAAAGTTGTTGGTAACGAAGGATTGGTCCCAAACAACACCGAGTCGTCATAATATGACAGGAAAGCTATCACTATATCATTCTGCCGTCGAACCTGTCTCTTGAAGAGAATCAATTTCCAACATATATCTGTCACCATTCGATAAGTTCTCAAAATTTCGTGACTACAACTGTTAATCATACCGGAAAAAATTTCCTGTGCCCTTGCTACAGATTTTCTTATCAAATTCCATAAATATCTATATAGCCATTTACTCGTCAAAACGTAAAAAAAAAAGTCAGAGACTTACTTCCTCATTTATAGTGTTATTACTGCAGATCACACACACACACTGATTAGGAACAACTGCTGAGGGATCATTATAACGTAAAAAAGTGAAACCTAGAGCATTTTGCCCACGATTTTCTTCTCATTGATCCCCTATATTTGTAATATCTACAGTTTAATATTCAATCCGAATAACCGACGGTCCAGGCGTGACTCTTAAGATCAAAAACAATTTTTAAAAGTCTTTGCCTGCACGGAGATTTGAACCGGAGACCACGAGCCAAACAGCAGTATGCAAGAGCTGAGCTACCAGACCGCTATATGGAAAGGCAGCACAGAGACCTACACATCCTACGCGTCTGTTTATCGCCGTCAGTAATTTCTCGAAATTATAAAACATGTACTATTTATATAGAAAATTTTTCAACCAAATGTAGACAGTATTTTTCTCCTTGTTTCAAAGGATAAGTGTCAGTGCGTAGCTAGGTCAACAAGGCCCCGGTGCAAAAGCAAAAAAATTATTTTGGGTGCTCATTCCAGATGGGCGACCTTTTTTTTTGCTTTGTGTTGCTGGTAGGGGCCCCCTGAGCAGTGGTTGGGGCCCCCCTTAGCAGTGAATGCCCTTAGGTGTGGGGAGGGCTTCCTGTGTCTCAGAGGCCCCCTTAGACGATAAGTGTGCAAACTTTCATCGATATCGGATGAAAATTGTGGATTTGTATGAAGAACAAACAAACATAGATACATTCATCTCTATATATATATAGATTACACGTAAGGGAATCCTCTGTTCACGTATGTAACTAATGGCTGCCATACAAGTGATATAATCTAGCACATCAGTACGACTGCGACTTTATGAACCTCCGGCGGAAGGGAGACACAAGTAACCTTGGTTTCCCGCTCATTTATCACACCTGTCCTACTCAACACCCCACCAAAAGCAGTACATCACCTTCCGCTGGCACAAATCTTTGAGAGTTATACCAAAAATAGCTCCAAATTTCTGAGCCAATTACAGTCAGCGTAGCGAGCGCGACTCGTTAGCATAAGTGATTAGTGTGGCGCGCTAAATCATCGCGCGGACGCATTTTATCGGCGGCGCGGCGTTATTAATTACGTGGATTTAGCGCTGAGGTGCAGGCCGGGTAATTAGCGGCGATTGTGCGGGATCGGCTGTGCACTTCTCGCGGCGTGGCGGTGTCTGACGTCGCGTGACGCAGAGTGGACGCGCCAAGCCGCAGATGGCTATCTGCCTGGCCGCGCGCATTAACTCTGCGGTCTGTTGTTGATGGCGTCACGCCTCCAAGACGTAACAACTCTGCACTGCTCTAAAAAATGTCTGCTCTGCCAGTCACGCAAATCCAGCGTCGTCAAATGTATTCGGTGCTCAGTCAGTCTTGGCGTCATGTACTGAAACCTGATCGCGTAACACACGTCTGCATGTTCCTTCACAATTCTCGAAATTAGAGTTTGTTATTGTATAGCTGCAACTGCTTTGTGGTTTGAACTCGCTGCTGTGATACACCGGTTTGTCCCGTTGGGGACTGGCATTGAACAGTTTGGATAGAACGTCATGTCGGGGTGTCACGCTGGGATAGATTTAGATATAACGTAACTACGGGGTGTCATTCTGTAGCGTCATCGTGAGGAGTTTGTTCGCAGCGTGGTGCTGGGACGTGTCGCTTCAGTGACACGCAGCGCGTTACGCTAAAATGACACGCTGAGCTGTTTGGCTAGTCCAATACGCTGAGGTGTCATGCTGATACGTCACGTAGGGGCATTACTCCGAGGCGTTTCACTACATAATCACGTCGGGCCATTGTGCTCAGACATCGCGCTAAGCGATGGACTAGAGTGACACGTACCGTGCGTCATGCTGATGCGTCAAGCTGGAGCGTCACTCTGGGGCGTCATACTTAGCATCACGGTGAGATTTTTGGCTAGAGCGTCACGCCAAGTCGTTTTCTGAGCGTCAAGCTGGGACGTTGTGCTGGGCCATTTGAATAGTGGATCACACGGCCCGTCATGATCAGATATCGCGCTTAAGCGACGGGCTAGAGTGACACGTCCGTGCGTCATGCTGATGCGTCAAGCTGGAGCGTCACTCTGGGGCGTCATACTTAGCATCACGGTGAGATTTTTGGCTAGAGCGTCACGCCAAGGCGTTTTCTGAGCGTCAAGCTGGGAACGTTGTGCTGGGCCATTTGGATAGTGGATCACACGGCCCGTCATGATCAGATATCGCGCTTAAGCGACGGGCTAGAGTGACACGTCCGTGCGTCATGCTGATGCGTCAAGCTGGAGCGTCACTCTGGGGCGTCATACTTAGCATCACGGTGAGATTTTTGGCTAGAGCGTCACGCCAAGGCGTTTTCTGAGCGTCAAGCTGGGACGTTGTGCTGGGCCATTTGAATAGTGGGTCACACGGCCCGTCATGATCAGATATCGCGCTTAAGCGACGGGCTAGAGTGACACGTCCGTGCGTCATGCTGATGCGTCAAGCTGGAGCGTCACTCTGGGGCGTCATACTTAGCATCACGGTGAGATTTTTGGCTAGAGCGTCACGCCAAGGCGTTTTCTGAGCGTCAAGCTGGGACGTTGTGCTGGGCCATTTGAATAGTGGGTCACACGGCCCGTCATGATCAGATATCGCGCTTAAGCGACGGGCTAGAGTGACACGTCCGTGCGTCATGCTGATGCGTCAAGCTGGAGCGTCACTCTGGGGCGTCATACTTAGCATCACGGTGAGATTTTTGGCTAGAGCGTCACGCCAAGGCGTTTTCTGAGCGTCAAGCTGGGACGTTGTGCTGGGCCATTTGAATAGTGGGTCACACGGCCCGTCATGATCAGATATCGCGCTTAAGCGACGGGCTAGAGTGACACGTCCGTGCGTCATGCTGATGCGTCAAGCTGGAGCGTCACTCTGGGGCGTCATACTTAGCATCACGGTGAGATTTTTGGCTAGAGCGTCACGCCAAGGCGTTTTCTGAGCGTCAAGCTGGGACGTTGTGCTGGGCCATTTGAATAGTGGGTCACACGGCCCGTCATGATCAGATATCGCGCTTAAGCAACGGGCTAGAGTGACACGTCCGTGCGTCATGCTGATGCGTCAAGCTGGAGCGTCACTCTGGGGCGTCATACTTAGCATCACGGTGAGATTTTTGGCTAGAGCGTCACGCCAAGGCGTTTTCTGAGCGTCAAGCTGGGACGTTGTGCTGGGCCATTTGAATAGTGGGTCACACGGCCCGTCATGATCAGATATCGCGCTTAAGCGACGGGCTAGAGTGACACGTCCGTGCGTCATGCTGATGCGTCAAGCTGGAGCGTCACTCTGGGGCGTCATACTTAGCATCACGGTGAGATTTTTGGCTAGAGCGTCACGCCAAGGCGTTTTCTGAGCGTCAAGCTGGGACGTTGTGCTGGGCCATTTGAATAGTGGGTCACACGGCCCGTCATGATCAGATATCGCGCTTAAGCGACGGGCTAGAGTGACACGTCCGTGCGTCATGCTGATGCGTCAAGCTGGAGCGTCACTCTGGGGCGTCATACTTAGCATCACGGTGAGATTTTTGGCTAGAGCGTCACGCCAAGGCGTTTTCTGAGCGTCAAGCTGGGACGTTGTGCTGGGCCATTTGAATAGTGGGTCACACGGCCCGTCATGATCAGATATCGCGCTTAAGCAACGGGCTAGAGTGACACGTCCGTGCGTCATGCTGATGCGTCAAGCTGGAGCGTCACTCTGGGACGTCATACTTAGCATCACGGTGAGACGTTTGGCTAGAGCGTCACGCCAAGGCGTCTTCTGAGCGTTACACTGGGGCGTTGTGCTGGGCCATTTGGATAGAGCGTCACAAGGGCCGTCATGCTGGTGTGTCTCACTTGGCTTCAAAGTGGAGCGACACGCAATTGCGTATGCTCCAAATGTAAGCCAGACGTATAGACACAATAACGCATGCATAGCCAGCTCTATGTAGTTCATTTATACCAATCGCTGCTGCTAATATGGCATTCTAAGAGTATTTATTAGTTTCTAAGACAAACTACCGTCTTATTGTACAGATGAAGGATATACAAATGGGAGGCCTCTTCACAGCCACCCACCCATATGTATTGTTTTTATTTTTTATATTGTTGTAATTCTGTCTCGCTGGCCACTATACAGCCAGTGAGACATGTAGTGTTTTTAATTCTCTTTTGAACCTGCTTGGCCTTTATATCCATCTAGCTGATGTACGCTCTAAAGTACCGGTGGCCTCTTTAAAGCCTCGTATCATTTTATGATGTATTTTACTTTCTGTCTGCATGGAGGCAGTATTTTAGTACATTCTTAAGCCACAGTTATAGCTGGTAATTGTTAGGGTGCTAATTACGTTCCCTAAAGCAACAACAACAACTGATATACACAAAATTATTTTAACGTCAGATGCTACGATGGAATTAGTCCTTAATATCTCATCAAACGGCACAAAAAAGTGTACTTAAAATATATTTTAGATGTGCTTGAAAATATTTCGGATATGCTACCGGATCAATTGATGGCATTACGTGCCGCCATCTTCAGGTTGCGTCAGATTTTCAAGCACCAGATTCGCCGGGAAAACCTACTATTACACATGTTTTAGATGTGTTATAACTGTCCGCAGTTTAGTACCGGCTTTTTGTACATGTATGTGTTTACTACATCTATATAAAGTTACTTTTGTTGTCACTTTTACAGTGTTGTTTTCAATCGTGACAGCTAAATCACAGCAAATCACCCATTGTGTTGTAGCAGACAAATCTTAGAAAGAAAGTTATCTTTCAAACATATTCGTAATATTCATGGATAAAAAGACATTATGTTCTCACTTCTGTCGTCCTGCTCGTGATACATACACAATCACTCTCTCTCTCTCTCTTTTCTTTACATTATTGAAGTTACAACACATACATCTTAAGTACTAATTGGTCTGGCTTATTTCGTAATAAGCAAGGCGATATGACAGGTGCATATAGCGCTATTTGGTGGGAATCTATAACACATTCTGCTAACAGAATATGTGATTGTTTTTATGCGCACATAATGAGATTTAATTTTGGTACAAAAGCAATTTATGATACTATGTAGATTCTTCTCAAGATTGGAATCGCGAAAATCAACTGTATGTATAGACAAATTAAGAGTAAATGGAAATCTGTATACGAACGAAAAAATAAACTACCAGAAGCTTCAGTAGTATTTTTTTTTAAGACAACTACATCTATAAGAAAACACTGTATGATTTGTATAGAAGCATTACATCCAAATGAGGCTTGTGAAATAGATATGCAACAATGACCCATGCATTTGGATCATTACATAATAAATACATTGATATTACTGTTAGTGATAAAGTATGTTTTGAACAATTTCTGGAAATGACAAGTAAATAAATAATTTATATAACAAAATCAAAAAGCACAATTTTGAATTTGAAGTAGATAATCAAAAATAATTCATTTCTATATAATTTATTGATGATAAAATGACGCTTAGTACCTAACAAGGAGACAATCAGACGTTGGGTACACGGATTTGCCTCAGATTTTAAGGGCATTTAACAGAGTAATATTGTGGCATATTGGGTAAGCGCAACCATTCTAAAGAAATTAGACATCAAAATGGTTAAATATTTGCCTAGCCTTTGAAAACGCGTGGACGTAGTGAGCTCGCTATTATAACAACAGAATGCCACGTTGCAGAATGCAGTTCAAACCTCGATACGAGAAATCTGTACATTTTAATTCACTTCGAAAACAGTCACTAACATATTATTTGTATTTTAACTATGAATGCTTGTGTCGCTTAATTTTTGTATTGGCACTATTTTTCCTTTTTTTTCAAAGATTACAGGAATTCTTTATTGCCTCATTTGTCAGACGCAATAAAGAAAGTGATAAATTATGGAAAGGATTTTTATTACATCTTTTTCTAAAGGCAATATCAATGTATGTTGTGGTTTAGTTGAAATGCAGCCTGTACCAGATGGACAATTGACATGTTTTGTTAATGTATAAGTCACGTTGGATTTAGTTTTCAGTTAATTTTAAATTTCATTGGTTCCAAATTGCTGTCGTCAGTAAGTCAATAGCACGTAAGTACTTCCAACTTCATGACGATATAAAGTACAACCGAAAACGTATATTACAAGATCAGGGTTATTAATAACAATTCTGTCAAAAACAAATTGCCATAGAACTGCATTCAACACGTCATTTCTGACGAGGTCCGATGCTGGTAGATGTATAATCACCATTTTACTTTGACTTATTATAAATTGTGACCCATGTACTGAAAACAAGATTACGAAGAGAAAGCTTGGTTTCCATATTGTTTGAGTCTCTGGGAGACCTGAGGTAAGCTGATACGACATTAAAAAATTAAATTTAGGAACAGATTTTTATTTCCTACTCGAGAACTATTAGAATATCGAGTGAACAAATTTTCGACCTTTTAAACGAACACATCATTTAATTTGTCATAACATCCTTGTTTTGATTTTTTAAAAGGAGTGTATTCGATATCTGTGTAAAGCAATGAGTATAGGTGACAGTACCGGCTACGAAGCAGGCGGTTCTTTGGTGTTCGTGAAATGCCGTTTGATAATTCCCAAACAAACTTTTTTTTTAAGATTCTTATTACGTTTGATTAACGTATTTCGTTTATTTTAACGTACAAGCCTGGAGAACTAAATAATCGAAGTCGAAAAATAAAACAGAATGCAAAGAGTAGTAGAATGATCTTCTGAGAGTATTTCTTGATAGGAGTGCTCATCTGAAATGCAGAATAATCCCAGCCCCATATTTCTACAATCTCGAAATGATTATAATTTCTTGATGCGTTCCTCGGTACATGTAAGTTATCAACTATTTTTAACCGACTTGAAAAAAAGTAGGAGGTTATCAATTCGTCTGTAATTTTTTTTTTTATGTATGACCAGCGATATTTTCACCAATTTTGAACCGATTTTGAACCGATTTAAGTTATTTTTTTTTATTGGATAGGGTATACCTCAAAAGTGGTCCCATATGAATTTCATTGAGAAACCACCACTTCTACCCCCTCCGCCCCCTAATTTTTATACAAATCCACATTTTTTATTCGATCTCGATGAAACTTTGGACATATATAGCCAAAAATAAAGAGAAAAATTCTGTCAACTTTTGGTTTTAAAAAATTGATACCCTCTCCCCCTATCCACCCCCTTAATTTTTGCCAATTTTCTTTATTCAAAGATACTGTGGACACCATTTAACTGATCATCATTAAAGTTGGCAATTACATGTAGTTTTTCATAAAGAAGGATTCTGACCAAAAAAATCAAAATAAAAAACCACCTCTCTCCCATTGACACCCCTTAATTTTATAGAAACCTACATTTCTTATCTGATTTTTACTGAACTTTGCCCATGTATACTTTAAAACAAAGAGAAAAATCCCATCAATATTTGGTCTTCCAAAGTTCAAGCCCCCCCTCTTTCCACCCCTTTAATTATTGTCAATGTTCTTCATAAAAAGCTACACTCGACACCGTTTGACCGATTATCATCAAAGTTGGCATATACATGTAATTTACAATGGAGAATCTGACCAAAAAATAAATTAAAAAAACCACCCTTCTCCCCTTTACACCACTTAATTTTTATACAAACCCCCTTTTGTTATCCGATTTCGATAAAACTTTGGACATGTATAGTAAAAATAAAGAGAAACATACTGTCAACTTTTGGTTTGAAAAAACTGAAGCCCTCTCCCCCTATCCACCCCCTAAATTTTTACCAATGTTTTTTTTTTTTATACGTACCTACAGTTTTATCTGATATCAATAGAAATTTACACACATATACTTTAAATCAATCAGAAAAGGCAGTCTACATTTGGTATACAAAAGCTCAATCCCTCTTCCCCTTTATCCTCACCCCTTTTAATTTCCAATGTTCTTTACAAAAATCCACAGTTTTAAATCCCGTCAAAATCAGTTAAGCTATTTTTAAGTCATGGCATAATATTTATAAAATAAATGTGCCGTAATGTCTCAACATGTACTTTAGATTTCAACTTTGATCCCAAGCTTACACCAATTAAAACTCTATAATTTTTGTGTGATGCCGGAGCAAACGGATATATTCCAGAGAGATTTCTGTATGTGGTATGTATTAATGCCAAGATGTTACATGTTTCGGTTATCGAGCAGCAGCTTTAACAGATGTTATGATAAGATCGAAACATAGCCTGACATTCCTTAACACAACGCCCAATTCACCCCGTTCTGGAAGTGATTGTGGTATATAAAGACATAATTCTTCTTTGAAAGCAAGCGCTTTAATCTCTGAGCTACCAGGAAGTTCGCAAAATGGGAACTGCTGCGGCATATTTAAAATACCACTAAAAATTTAAAAATAAAATAAATGTTTAAAAAAACATAAAAACCGCCTTAAAAAAACACTAAAAATTTTAAAATAACTTTATACCTTGCTTAGGAAAAAATAAATCTAAATAGACAACATTTTACATTACTTTCATTGAAATTTTGACATTAATTAGTTATTTTTGGAGTCGGTGCCAGCGAAAGCAAGAAAAACAATAAGGAATAACAATAATACATAAAAAGTCATGTTACTGCTAACCTACAATTAATGCTAGAAACATGTTTCAACAAAACTGAAACATACAGATGATACGCCGATATTATACTCTGTAAATCGTTTATTTCATGATGCAACCTACCAACTGACACTGTAGCGCCAGAGATATGCCTCGATGACCAATAAGGCCAAGCCACAGATTAAAATACTGTTAATTTGTTTCCCTAAGCTGTCTCCCACAATAACACTATCTGCCTCACGATATGCTGTAAAATATTGGGAATTTTTGTTCGTACTCCCCGTTTCGCCTCTAACGCCAAAAGAAGTTCAGTAATTCGATCTTCGCGATGTGACAGCTGGCACCGACTCAAAAAATAACTAATTAATGTCAAAATTTCAATGAAAGTAATGTAAAATGTTGTCTATTTAAATTTATTTTTTTCCTAAGCAAGGTATAAAGTTATTTTAAAATTTTTAGTGCATGTTTTTTAAGGCAGTTTTTATGTTTTTTAACAATTATTTTATCGACGATATTAAAAAATTGGGCCATAAACATACGAAATTTGAAAATACCACCGAAATTGCTGCGGTAGTTTTTCTGCGATGACTTTTCAAACCCTTCAGACAGATGCAGTTTGCCTAGAAATTTTTGATAGTAGGCTACGAGTTAGCCAGTGATCGTTTTTGCGTATTGTCACGGATCCAGAATAGTTCCCTATGTTAGGGTAAAAAGTTATGACAGAGTGACTTGATCTGACCAACTAACATGACCAGTGTTTAATCCAAATGATTAACTTTGGAAAATTTGGGTTAAATCTCTTCAGCGTGAAGGAAGTTTTAATAGACGTATTAAACATGGACAGAGACAATCGCGCCATAGTACGAGTACAATTGTTTCTATACTTGTTTCGGCTGAAAAACAAACTTGACTTGGATTTTACTATAAAGGTTCGCAATGCAAAATTGGAAGAATTTTGTTTATTTTAAAGGGATCATCCATCGCAGCAACAATTGCTTCGAAAGAATCACGATGTTCTTGATTGAGGCTGGCCAAACATTCACAATTTAATCTTTGGTCACCGTGTATATAGCGGTCAGAGAACTTAATACAGATTCCATTTTATTAAATAGTTAGGTAACTCTGAAGAAATGAATTGCCAGAATACTCGTCTAGTTAACACATCTGAAGTCTGATGTCCACTTTAAATAACCTAATAACTCACGTATAGCAGGGGCGTAGCTAGGTCAACAAGGGCCCCGGTACAAAAAATTTATTTTGGGCCCTCAGGCCAGATAGGCGACCTTTTTTTTTGCTTTGTGTTGCTGGTAAGGGCCCCTGAGCGTAGGATGGGGCCCTTGAGTTGTGCTTAGGGGCCCCCTGAGCAGTGGTTGGGGGCCCCTGTGCAGTGAGAGGGCCCTTAGTAAGGGGCTTCCTGTGTCTCAAAAAAAAAAAAAAAAAAAAAAAAAAGTCGCCCCATAGTAGCTACGCCTCTGACGTATAGTGAACACGAAAAAAGACCATTAACGAAACTATTCAGTAAAATATGTAAAAAGCAAACAAACTTTAGTGTATAAACTTTCGTCACAAAGCAACATTAGCGGAAGTTTCAATTAACTTGAAATTTAAAGTAAGCCGGAATGACAATTGGCATTCGTTGTTGCAATATGAGTGATTAAATTTTTATGCTGGTTTCATTAACGACATGTTACTGAAAAATACTTCTATGTTGTTTTTTTTAACTATAATGTTTTTCCATATTTTTTAAGAATGAAATGATTCAGAACTTAATTAATATATTCTGACAATTAATTTCATAGCAATTGCTTAGGTATTAAACTGTGAACATCACGTCTAATTTTAATAATATCTCTGGTCGCTGTTAATTTCTGATCGAAGGCCGGCGTGTCACGTCACCATTCTCCAGCCAACAGCAATCGACGTGAGTGAGCGTAATCTATAAGAAAGATACCACTTGAAAGAAATTTTACTAAAACGAATGAACTAGTTTTAAAAAGATCTTTTTATTGTTTATACAAAATAATTATTAAGCATATTCAGTTTAATAATACGTTTGTCCAAATATAGATTCATCAGCACCTGAAAGTATTTCACACCTGATGGATTTATTCTAGTTACAACTGTTGCCATTCCCACGAAGATTATTATTTTTACCAGCATCGTGTGTTAGATATGGTAGGACCTTTTCTGTTGGAGCGCAGTTTGCACAGTGGTGGCAACGTGAGCGACAAGTAGATTACGGTTTCCGCAGGCTGCTGCAAATCTGCGCACACAGAGGTGGAGTCAGCCTCCAGGATTCATAAAAGAACCGCGGCGTCAGGCGGCTGACTCGCTCCATCCATCTTACATGCGGAAACACGTATCAGAAAGCAACGAATCGATTCGCCATTCAACCCCAGAGGGACAAAAAAGCAGGCGAGAATTCGGCGCCTTCACAGCTCCGCTCGTAAGATTGTTAGTTAAACACAAAACCGATTAGAGATCGTTATTATCACTGAACTGCAAAACTAGAATAGCCTGAAAAGTTGTTAGATAGCAGAAAAGATATTTCAGTAGTGTATTATATACCTAAAAGACTAAACGTCAATCACAAAGTAAGTAAACTAATTTTTTGGACCGCAAGGATTACCAAATTTGCGTGAAAATGTTTGATTCCTAATCTTTGTCTACTAGGACAATTACTTTTTTAAATTGCGATACAGGGTGTTCCAAAAATGACCGGTATATTTGAAAAATCAATAAAAACTAAACGGGCAGCGATAGAAATATACCGTTTGTTGCAATATGCTTGGGACAACAGTAAATTTTCAGGCAGACAAACTTTCGAAATTAGTTACAATTTTCAACAACAGATGGCACTGCAGTCTGTAAAAATCTAAAGTACGATATTTTACACAATGCCACCATGCGCAAACTTGCAATCTGTGAACAGCACACGCTTACAGCAGAAAGGCGACTTACAGAATGGCGAACTCACAGACTGCGTTTACTTCTATATCTTTCAAATCGCCTGCAGTGCCATCTGTTGTTGAAAATTGTAACTAATTTCGAAAGTTTGTCTGCCTGCAAATTTTACTGTTGTCCCAAGTATATTGCAACAAACGGTGTATTTCTATCGTTGCCCGTTTACTTTTTATTGATTTTTTCAAATTTACCGGTCATTTTTGAGACACCCGGTATAAGTAATGCAGAGTATTAACTCGCGAGAAGGGTCTGGTGCAGTGAGGAAATGCAGCTCGTATGCCAGTTAATACGTATCTCCGTCGTTTCCTGTAGTAATAAATGCCAAATAAAGCAAAAGAGTTTTTACTAATGTGAACGTATTTACAAAATAGACTATCCCGCAATCATCCAGAAGAATACTTGGACCGACCCCAACTTCTTCCTCATGAGCTACACATTTTACAAACAAAAATATACTTATCATACAAATTACAAGTCACACATTTCCCAGCAACACTTAGATCTTCTCCCCTTTCACTACAATTACGTCGCCCGCAAAAAAAAAAAAAAAAAAAAAAAAAAAAAAAAAAAAAAAAAAAAAGGATCATGGAATATCACCGAGTATGGGGGGTGAGCGGTTAACATTCTGGCCTTGCATTCGGGCTCAAATCCCCGTCTGGGCATCCAGATTTGGGGTTCTCATGGCTTCTTCAAATCACTCGAGGCGATTCCTTCAAAAGGTCGTTCCCTCTCCTCAGTCTTATCCCGCCTCTAATGACCTCAACGTCGGTGAGACCTAAATCCATAAACAAAAAAAAGAAGGATCACCTCGATCCCAAAGATTCCAAGGATTACTAGGATCACCAGCGTCACCAGGATCACCAGGATCACCAGTGTCACCAGGGTCACCAGAATCACCAGTGTCACCAGTGTCACAAGGATCACTAGGATCAACAGGATCACCAATTCTTCATTGAAGCAATCGTGGTGATTAAAGCTTCAAGTCCTTAATAGTTCATGAGATTTCGTATCATTCATGACTAAAACTGCTTGGGTAAAAATATAAGACATCCTACTTTACACAGTCCATCATAGACTCAGATCACTATCTCATTGAAATTGAAGTTAAATTTTGATTTAAAGAAGAAATAGAAGGATGATACAGGAATTCTTAAGGAAAACAGGAAAACTTACGAGGAAAACTCATAAAAACTGGAAATGAGATCATGGGTATAGCCGTGAAAAACATATGGAAACGTAAAAGGAAACCAAAGCACAGATGATTGAATAAGATGCGTAATAACACTTCGGATGAGAGTCATCGAACCCGGAAGAAATAGTATTCCAGTCAGACCACGGAAACATGGGATGAGTTTCACCAACAAACGAAAATTACGGCAAAGATCATCGGAGGAGGAAAGGTAAAATACGAGAAGAACAGGTTGTAACGTATTGAAGATGACTCCCAGAAGAACAGAGAGGATTGTATAGAACTTTTAACGACGAATTACATCAATAAAAACCATCAAGCCTTCTCTTTAAAAGAAAGTGTGGAACTCTATTTTTGAATAATAAAGAGAATTGCCAACTGTTGGCAACTTATTTTGAAATTCCTCTAAACAGAGAAGAAACCGCTATGGAGTCAAAGAAACAAAGCCCCGAAGATAAAAAAAACAATCTTTAATGAGCTCAAGAATAGCGAAGCATCAGTAGAATATTGAAGAGTAGTAGAAATGTGCAAAACTGGAGGTGATAAAGCAACAGAAAATTTATTTCCGCTAATATGTGAGAATCATGAAAAAAGAAAATATCCCTAGAAACTGAAAATTTGCCCCTATACATGCACTTTATAAAAAAAAAAGACTGAACTGGCCCAAAGAATTACAGAGGGACATCGTTATTACTTATCTTCTTTCTTATTTGTAAAAATGAAAGTTTGTTTGTTTGTATATTTCTCTTCTATGCGTTCACATACTATTCGTTCGATTAAGATGAAACTTTGGTGAGTTACTGTGTGCACGTGTGCAAAGGTTTCTGATAAAAAAAAAGTCACCCCTCTCCCCCTTCATAACTCTTCATTTTATAGGAACCCACATTTTTTATCCGATTCCCATGGAACTTGGCACACATTTACCTTAAAATAATCAAAAAATACTGTCAACATTTGGTTTTCAGAAACCCAGTAGCTTTCCCCCTTTCAACCACCATAATATTTTCCAATGTTTTTTATACACACCCACAATTTTTACCGATATCGACGGAACTTTTCACATGTATACTTTTGTGGTGGACTGGCGAATCTTTTTGTTTTCGCACTGCCACTTCCCAAGAGGTACATTAAATTGTGGGTACGACTCTATATCATGTGAGGGGTAAGTTTTCATAAATGATACGCTCAGTAAGGTATATACACATTTACACTTTATTTATACTCATTTTATATACATAATTAATCCTTCATATTTTCATTGAATCCCTCAAAGTGTAGGTCATTTACTACTTGCTCCTACTGTTTGATATCCCAAATACGACTCCCTACTTGGTTTCATCCCACCTGCTGGAATTACTGATGATAGCGTATGTTCCTCTTTGCATCCATCTGGTGTCGACGGCTGTAGCCCTTCACTAACACCGCATCAGCCAACTCCTCCTCATTGACTTGAAATAAGCCTTGAGCCCAACTTGAATTTGCTAGTTGTCTCCCGAGACTCTCTACTCCTTCATGCACCCGAGTTTTGATCCCACCATTGGACAAGTGGAAGGGAGGATTCTCGACCAATCGTGGCTGCTGCTCCTCTCCCATCCTCTGCCAAATGACGTCGTGCTTCAGCAAATTCTTGCTGACTCCTGACCTGCTTTCTTGGGCATTGACTTCTACATAGCCATATTCCATCACCTGCAATTGTTTTCCTTTGCTGTTACAACTGACCTGCATTGGCTAGCGCTGTATGAAATCGCAGCTACTGCCATGCTTTACCCGAAAATCCCGTGTGCCACCACACTTTAAAACAAACAGAAAGTACTGTATACATATGATTTGCGAAAATTCAACCCCTCTCACCCTTTTCCACCTCCTTAATTTTTGTCAATCTTCTTTACACATACCCACAGTCTTTATCCACTATCGATGGAACTTTGTATATGTATACTTTACAATCAATAGAAAAATACTGTCTCCCTTTCCCCCTTTCCAACCACTTAATTTTTTTAAACGATCTTTATACATGCCCACTATTTTTTTTTTTTTTTGATGTCAATGGTCCTTCGCACACGTATAGTTTAAAAGGAACTGAAAAATACTGTCTACATTTGGTTTCCGAAAACCCAACGCCTCTCACCCTTTCCATCCCCTTAATTTTTATCAATGTTCTTTACACATACGAAAGTTTGCACATGTATTCTTTAAAACCAACTGAAAAATAGTGTCTACATTTGGTTTTCAGAAACCCTACCCCCCTTCCCCTTTCCACCCCCTTACTTTTGTATACGTTCTGTATACATAACCACAGATTCATCCGATTTCAATTGTCCTTTGCACAACCCACTAATTTTTGTCAATATTATTTATACAAAGCTACAGTTTCAACCAGATTTTTATGGAACTTAGCACACGTACATGTTAAAACAAACAGCAAAGTACTGTCTACATTTGGTTTACAAAAACTCACCCATCACCTTTCTTAAAAATGCTTTCAGTTATTTTGTACGTGTTAATGTGTCTGTTTACTATATGCCTACCCACTTATAAGAAATATAAATAGGAATTGCAACGCTTGCCGGGAAAAGCTAGTATCAAATAAAATACTTTCCAAGTTCTTGCTAAAAATCGCGGAAAAGTAGGAAGGCCACCAAATAGAAGAATATCAAAGAGGTTTGAGAAAAGGAAGATTTTACGTGAAACAAATCTTTAATCCGAAAAATATTCTGAGAATAAGCGGTTTCATGGCATTTTTTTTTTTTTTTTTTTTTTTTTTTTTTTTTTTAAGCGTATGATTCAATTGACAAGAAGATACTTTTCAAACATTTGGATGATTTTAGAATAAATAGAAGTACTAGAGCGATGATTCAGCAAACATTGACAGAAATTGTTTCTAAAGTTGAGTTTCTTGGTGAAGTTTCACACATTTTCAAGATATGAACAGGCTTCAGGTAAGGAGATGATCTGTCTCCCATCTTATTTAACAACGGGTTGGAAAAATTAATGTGAACATTGAAACATTACATAAAAGAAGAAGGAATAAAACGGATATGTTTAGGCCCAATCAATTAGGGTGTAGAGGTGGAATGTCTGGCCTTTGCTGATGATCTGGCTTTACTAGCAGAAAATAAATAAGAGGCTCAAAAAAAGGTTGAAATATTGCAACAGGGCTCACGATCTCATATGGAGACACAGATAATATAGAATACAAATTCAATAAAGAAAAACATCTGGAAATTAAATTTGGAAAAGTTACGAGAGTCAACAAATTTAAATATCTGGGTGAATGTATCCAACCTAATGGGCTAGACAAGGAAGGGAATAAATCAAGAGCTATACATATGGAAGTAGCATATAGACTAACACAAAACAGATACGACAGGAAAGAGATCTCCTGTAATACTAAGATTAGACATTATACAACAGTTGTTAAGACACAGGTAATGTTCGGCGCATGAGAAAATGGAGATTGAGGAAAAGATAGGAAAATTGAAAGGCGGTATCAGGTGGAAGAGGAAAAATGATCTATGTTGGTATGCATAGAAAACTACAGAAATAATGCATAAGAGAAGGCTGAAATTTTATGGGCCTCTTATGAGAATAAGTGGCAGCAGGGTGACAAAAAGAATTTTCCACATCACTAAATTAAAGGTGACAACAAAACGGGTTGAGAAAACGAGAAAGGATATGGAAAATGTTGGGATCCATTCAGATGAGATAGAAAGTCAAAGAGTGTTTGAAACTAAAATTGATAAATTCAAGGAGTTTCAGGAACAATGTACAGAAGCGAAGACCACCTGGTCTGGACAAAGAAGGAACAACTCCAGAATAAAATAATTCTGTGAGGAGAAGAAAAGGCGAACCATTAAGACAGTTGCTTCTCGTTGACCAAAGTAGACCGAAATTGAAGAGGAAGAAGAATAGCAGTAACTTAAAAGATTCTAACTTGGGTGAGAAATCATCTTCCAACCTTCCCACTAACGATAAATATCTAGAAAGGTGGTATAAGGAAGAGAGAAATTAAAGTTATTGAAATTATGCAAAACAATTATTCCCAGGTAGCTGTTAAAAACACCGTTCAGTTAACAGAGGCGGCTCAAGGTCACTCTGCTGTATCCCCAATCCATTGCCTTTACCCAGCGTGCGACTGGGAAAAAAGTGCCCATTGACTAGTTTACCGCGGGCCTGCGTGGACGCAGTCGACTGCTTGGAGGGGTGGGCAATGGAGGGGGTGGTGAGGTGAGGAGCGGGTTGAGGGGAATGTGACCTTGAGCCGCCAGATGAGAGTGAACAGAGTATAACATTTAAAACCTTATTATGTCCGCTATTTAAAACACCAAGCAGATCATTTCTAAGTTGGGTAAATCAAACTATAGTACTTCTTTTTCTCCACTAAACTATTGCGTCCAGTTAAATAATTAAAATTTCCGTCCCAACCATGTCCTTTGAGAAGATTTTATCAAGGGACATCGTTGCCCACATGTGTAAAGCTATTTTCATTAATAGTAAAAAACTTGACTGTTTCATGAAATACGTGTATTAATGAAAATCATTACCTCGTCTCGCAACCAATACGGATCTGCCAGTTTGGATGAAATAGAGGGTGCGAACCATCTGGATGAAAAATGTCAACAAAGTTTGTATGGCTTTTTGCATCTGGAAAAGGAACTTTACACGGTACAAAACATAAAGACCTTGTAGCGTATCATCAGGGGGGGGGGGGGGAGAATTAATAATTAATTCTTAATATTTTAGCTATACAGGGTACTATAATTGAATATCAAAATGTAAATTATTCAAATGAGAATTGGATGATTTTGGGATTTGAAACGGTCATAAAAAGACATTTTATTAAAGATTTTTACAATGGCATCTACAAATCTGAGCGTATTTACCATTACGTTAATAAACAAGAGGTTGTGCAATTTTCTAAGCAACGCTCAGACGTACCCTTTAAATGCAAGCAAACAAGTATTGTTGTACTTTAAAAATCTCACAATTATTCTAATACAAAGTATGTTACCAGTTACGATGATAGCAAACAGTAATGAATTTTAATGGGTTGGGACGCCACGAATGATTAACCTGCATTCGACAGTTACACAGTCTAGCTCAGTGGTTTATCAGATCAGAGCATGGATCTTTATCTCAGATGCGCTTAAGGGTACAGTTTCAAGTGAGTTGCAGGCTGAATGGCTCCGTAGAAACACATTACCGTTCGTCTTCCATGGCAGGTAGCGCTGAGCGGAGATGACCACCTGGTCGATCGTCGTAACTGGCCACGCCAGTAGTACGCGGCAAGTCGCAAGTTAGAAGTGCGCCTCAGATGGTCTCAGGACACAAGTCAGCCCAGCACACATGGACCCCAAGTCACCAGTGACTCGTCTGAGCTCCGGAATGGAATGATCCTGGCTGCCCTCCTGACTGGAAGGAAGTAATTCCTCGTCCTTTTTTCTGCCGCCACGGAGGTAAACTCTAACTCCGCCTCTTGTGGCTCGAAGACGACATAGAACATAAAATTCCCCGAATCTTAGTACTATCTTCCCTGTGATTGGCTCACCATCTGACGTCATGTGATCTGTGGCTTCTCTTGGCCACGTTAAGTTTCGGCAATCCTCGAGAGCCGATGTCTCCTTCGGGAGGAAGGAATTCTGTTTAGGGCCTGCCCGACAGAAATCCCTAATCCTCTTAACATTCTGCCCATAAGGCCCCAGCCAGACTACCCTTCACTGAAGCGTCAAATCCTTGCCTTTCACCCTTTCACGCGCATCTTTCGAACATACAGTGGGCATCCCACTAAATGGAAAAATATTCTAATCCTTTACTTTATATACAACAAAATGTGATATGTAACAGGGAGCTTAGCGAATCGTTACAACCTTGAAGAATTGATATAACAGCTTGCATATGAGGAGACAATCAGTTGAGCGAAAGGATTGCGTCTAGTTAGAAGGTGATGGTTAGGAAAAAAAAATTGGGGGGGGGGGGAGGAGATTCTCTGTTCGTGTACAGTGAGATCATCAAGTTAGAGTTTGAAGAGGGTACAAAACAGGGCAGCTACTTGTTTGTGTAAATTCACGCTGATCACAATCAGTAATCGAAATGATGAAGAACTTGTATTGGGGGACAGCAAACACATGAAGAGAGTGAGGATGTGTGTAGATGATAAATAGGTGACGTATATCAGGTATATAGGAAGAGGAAGACAACCTGCTATGGCTTAATTTGGAGTGATTACGGGAAAATATGAAAATTGTAAAAGTGTGTAGGAGGACAAGGATTCGATTTCGTCTCTTCGATACTGCAAGACCTCAAACGTTAACGCCGAGCTACCAGGCCGTGAAGGAAATGTGTGTGGAATAGTGAAGTGGGTGACACCAACAAATCGAAGTTTATCTGCGACCAGTTTTGCCTCTTGCAAATGTGATGTGAACTGGTCAGACGGGAGGGAAAACAAAAAATACTAACAAAAACTGTTATCTCACAGTTACGTGTGGTTGAACGTACGGATGCTGTTGCTTCTGATAATATGGAACACAGAATAAACGCTTATACTGTCAACAAACATTAACCTTTCGTTTTTACTTCTGTGAAATGTCTTCATAGGCGCATGATTTCCGTAACGCATGCGTCGCAAAGACACTTTTTTCACATCCTTTTTTTATTTTATTGTTCTTATTTTTAGAAAAAAGCTAGATAAAAAAATGGTAGACAGTTATGGCAAGAAAGAGTTTGTGACATCGACGTATTTACTGAAATTATAATTTTGAAACTTCATTGTACAGTGGCATCAGTTATTTGGAGGTACAGAAGACAATTATTTACCATTTATTTTTCATTGTAAAACTGATCAGATTCTAATTTGAATTTTCGTACTGCCCGCAGTAAAGCAATTCTTAAAACAGTATTCTGTCGGCTCATCTTTCTAGAAGTTTTTCGCTATCAGAAATTTTTATCCAGACGACCCCGGCAGCGTAGGGGACTGCGTACTAGTCTCGCGTTGTGGGGGTCGCCAGTTCAAGCCCGGCTTCGTGTATAGGTGGTTTTAATTAAGTATTGCGTTTGTCTTGTGTCTTCTATACCGTGCTGAATCTAGTATCCATTGAGTGCACACATCAATTGTTACGATTTACATAATTATATAGTGCTGGCTGTGTGGTCTTGTAGCCCAATGCCAATTTAAAAATTTAAAAAATTAAAAAACCAATTATATTATTTTCTTAGCCTTGTGACGTCTGGAAACCGTATTCTGTCTAAATACAACTTTGTTTTTATTTCCAGGTTCATCTTTATATCTTTATACTTAATCTCTACATTTACTAAACTTAAACACAGCGTATTTTAACTGCTCTTATATATATTAGCAGTTGCCTGTAAATTCGTTTCCGTGGATTGTTATGGTACACACCACTCCCTTGAACCAACAATTTTGACCAACTTCCAGATGTTCGAGTTCTTTGAAATTGTGCACACATATTAAGAACCGGTGACACTATAATAATTTTATAGCAACGTTCTAATTCTAATTGCTTTGACAGTAACAACAAAAAATGGTAGAATGTGATGGAAATTTGAAATTCAATTTTAACCCAATTCTAGATGTCAGAATTGATCGAAATTTTGAATTTGTATTGAGAACAGATGGTAATATAATAATTTCATAGCTGTGTCTTGATATTCTCACTACTTTGACAGTAACGATAAAAAAAAAAAAAAGGTGGATGGAACGGAATATTTCATTTCAATGTTCATCCACATCCTGACGTCCAAATTATTTCAAATTTGCACACGTTTTAAGAAAAGATGACAATACAGTAATTTCATAGCAACGTTCCACTATTATAATTAATTTGACAGTGTCAGTAGAAAAATGATTTTAATGTGATGGAATTTTGCTATTGAAGTTTACCCAATTCCAGACGTCCGAATTGTTTGAAAGTTTGCACATATATTGAGAACCGACGACAACACAACAATTTCACATCAAAGTCCTGATATTCTAATTACTTTGACAGTAACAACACAAAAGTGGTTGAATGTAACGGAATATTTCATTTCAAACTTTACACACTTCCTGACGTCCGAATCTTGCTTGAAAATTTGCACACGTATTAAGAACGGATGGCAATACAATAATTTCATGTCTATATCTTAAATACTTTAATAGTAAAAATAGAGATGTTTTTGAATTTAATGGAATTTTGCAACTGAATTTTAACTAACTTCTAGACACCCTGATTACTTTAAAATTTGAATTTTTATATTAAGAACGGATGAAAATACATTAATTTCATATATATGCCCGGAAATTCCCAATGTGAACTAAAAAGTTTAAATTACAGTTTCAAGAAATTGAAGTACAATCTTTTGTAGCAATGTGAACTAAAAGATTAAAAATAATCCTTGAATACAAAATTTTTTTACAACAGTGCTAGGATGTCCCACAATTTAGTTTAACTTTTTTGAATAAACTTAAAATAATAATAAATTCACTGACTAAAAATTAAATATAAAAAAATGGGGTTCTCTCTACTTATTCATAATGATTCTACCTTTACGAAAACTACAATAAAAATTATTGTATTTAAAAATTACTGTTTTTAACCTTTTGGTTTACATTGCTACAAAAGGGTGTATTTAAGGTTTTTTTTAAACTATAATTTTATTTTTGTGTTGCCATGACCAAATTTGTAGAATAAATTTCATTCTGATCGCCTAGAAGGTGATGTCACCTTCTCGGCGTTCCAATTTTCACAAATCGTAGTTAATATTGCCCTTTGAAATGGAGTATAAGACGTGAAATATGTTTCCCTGTCCAGCCAAAAGGAGAGTAAGTGACAAAAGTAAGTGTGGCTAGCTATCTATCCGGAAAACAGACCGCGTTACACCTTCGATCTGAAAGTCCAATGTCGGGCTCCATTAGCGTTTCGGGATCTTGACGGAACGTTAACAACCAAACCCAGTTTTCGTTCACGTCCAGAAATCCCATATCCCACGAGGAAATAGACCAATTTTGGAATCTCTACGCTCAGAGTCATCCATTTTTATTCTCACAAATAACATTGTTTCACCAATACGCTGAGTCAAATGGGCGATAAGAAGTGACTTTGTTGCCTTAGAGCTGTCAGGACCACCCATACAAATGTTTGTCAATGTCCACATTTAACAGATTATACGTCAAAATTCCGTCTGGAATCAACTGTTGATGTTAATGTTACTTTATTCCCATACCCGTTTCGCCCTTATGGTGTGAGACATCGTCAGTGGCTGTGAATTTGTTTTACATGTGTTTCATTACATTTGACAAAAGCATTACAAATTATTATATACATATTTACATTATACTTACAGCTAGGGTGATAATATTTTACATGGCGGTCTGGAACAGCACTCTATGCTATTACAGATCTTGTTTTTCACAAGTAGAAAACTGTTTTACACTTTACATATTTCTGTGTAAACACTTGGCATTATATCCATTGAAATATTGACTGTAAGCTTCTTGTTGCATTTGTCTGTTACATTACATACATGTTGTTTTGACGAAATGCAGTGCTACCAACTTTGTTTCATTTTTTGTTTGTTATTGTATCTTTGTTGCTGTATTAAACTATTTCTCTGTTGTTTTTTTTGTGGCAATTTTATTGCGTTGAACAGTTTGTATTAGTTTTCCTGTGTAGTGTTTTTTTTAGTGAGTTAAACAGTGCTTTATTGGCTAAATTGGTGAATTCATTCAATAATGATTTTCCCAATCCTATGGCTTTGTGTATTTGGTAGTTTTACTGAATTGTTTACAAGTGTTGTCTGTGATTGTTAAATTTTAATATCATCATGTCTGTCTGTAGGGAAGTAGGGTGGTGGTTATGGTCTAATAAATGTTCGGCGAATGTAGAATGGTTTGTGCATGTTATTGCTCTAATATGTTTTTTGTACCTTATGTTAAAGTTTCTTGATGTCTGGTCAATATATATTGCTTTACACTGTTGACATGTTAATTGATATATGCCTGGTTGCTGGTGCAGGTTATTTTCAGTGTTGGTGTTCAACTGTTTGTGTATTGTGTTATTTGTCCTGAATGCAATTTGTATTCCTTGTTTCCTAAACTGTTCATTCAGTTCTTTAATATTTCACGCCCTTCAACACCAGTAAAATGATTGTGTGATTGAAATACACAATAGAGAAACCAGTGATTAAATTTACATGCATCTCGAGCTAACAACATTTTTACTTCCCGTGGCTTTACGGCCTCACTTGTTAAGCGGTTTCAGCTACCCTTTGGCTCGGTTGGTTGTGTCCGGTGCCTGACACGAAGTTTATTGGTTCGGGTCCTGGTGATGGAAGTAATTTCTATCATCAGGACTTGGCGAGCAGGATAGGAGAGGAGGTGATGCGCAATTCCGCATCACCAGATTTTGCACCAAATAGCTTAGTCAAACCCTAAACCTCTCGTGGTGCGGTTGGAGTGACGGTGTGGCGAAGCTGTTGATCCTGATTTGTCCGCCGGTCTGGCGGTCAGTAGGTGTTCTTCGGAATAGTAGACCAGAGTGTCAGGCAGCAGGTTTCATCCTATCCCTTCTTTCATCTTTTATGCATTCGCAACGCAAAAAAATACACAGCAAGGAAAATACACGTAACACAACCATTCACAAAAACAATAAAGACCTAAATAATAATAATATTTAATTAAATTGCAATGAAGCGCACGCCCCGGTGACAATCTTCCCCCTTTCCTGCACCAATCTAGATTTGTCCTCTACAAATTTTAACTTTAAATTCTTTCAACGTTTTTGGTAAATTATTAATCAATCTCCTTGGTACCTTATTTCAATCCCTGACACCCTTACCCAAAAAAATATAATCTTCCCACACCCTTGTGCCTGAAATCGAGTGCCAGCTTGTGGTCATGGTCATCTTTTCCATTCCATGAACTACTTTTCATACCTATTGCAATATCTTTCCATGCCTCATCACCAGTATATGCCCTGTACACTCCCATGACCCTCCTCATCCTCCTCCTGTCTTGCAATGAATCCCATTCCAGCTCCTTTATCATATCCGTCACTGATTGCATTCTGCGATAATTTCCAGAAACAATTCTAGTCACCCTTCTTTGCACCCGTTCCAACTCCTGTATTTGATACTCAAAATGTGGGTCCCATACTACACTACCATATTCGAGCAATGGTCTTACCAAAGTTTTGTAACCCAATTCCTTTACTTCTCTCGTACATCACCTCATCACTCTCTCCAACAAGTGCAGAATTTTGAAGCCTTTTCCTAACACCTCTCAAATGTGTTTTTTTTTTAATTTTTAATTGTGTCTTTACGCCTCGTTGACGTCGAGGTCATTAGAGGCGGGATGGGACTGGGGTCAAGGAACGGGAAAGAATTCCGCCATGGCCTTTTGAAGGAAGCATCCCGGCATTCGCCTGGAGTGATTGGGAGAAACCATGGAAATCCCAAATCTGGATTCCCGGAAGGGGATTCGAACCGGCGTCCCTCCCGAATGCGAGGCCAATGCGTTAACCGTTCACCCACCACGCTCGGTGTGTCCAATGGGTCCTGCCCAGTTAAGCTTGTTATGAAATGTAAGGCCAAGATATGTACATTACAAGTCTTCAACAAGCAATTCTTTCCCTAACTTATAATAATAATCAACCATTATTTTTTTATATGTGTGTCTAATAAGCTGACTCTTCTTTGCATTTATCTTCATCCCATGTTTACCAACCCAACTAGATATCCTGTCCAGATCACCCTGCACCTGTTTACAGTCCTCTACAGTTTTGATCCTTTTATATAGCGTTATGTCATCTGCAAACAATCTAATTTCTGATAGTAAACAATCAACACAATTGTATATATATTAAATATACTTCCGTGAAAAAATTCCCAACCAGCTTAGTGGTTGAGAAGGAAAAGGAGATGGACAGAGCGAGTGTGGTGAGCGAATGGTGACCTCTTAATGGGAGGACGTATGTTTGAATCCCCGTTTTCCATGATTTCCCGAATTAACTCCAGGCGAATACCTGGATGGTTCTTTCCCTGATTGGTTCCCGATTTTTGCCCTCAGTCCTTTCCTGCCCTTAATGACTGGGACGTCAACGAGGCGTATAGTCGTAATCGGAGAAACAAAAAAGATAGATGATGACTATAAGTGTAGAGAATGAAACCGAACTAAACAAAACTGGCGTGCTAGCTCCGCGTGCCGAAGGTCGCCGGTTCGAGTCCGGCCGAGGGCATGGGTGTTTAGTGTTGTGTCTGTGAATGTCTTGTCAGTGTTGTAGTGTCCTTGTGTCAATACTTGATAGTAACAAATCACATTGAGCTGGCTGTATGTCCCAGTAGCCAAATGCCATTAAAAAAAAAAAAAAAAAAAAAAAAAAAAAAAAAAAAAAAAAAAAAAAAAAAAAACCTGGCTGGTGTGCTGCTGAAATTAATTATAAAAATTTTGTAAAGTCATACTGGACGCCAAATAACGACTTCAATGAATAAAAATTGACTGCAAAGTTACGTCAGAAAATAGAAACAAATAACACTGTAAGTGGTTGAAGAATTCTATTTGAATACTACCGAGTTTCGACAAAACGTTAAGCTATGATAGATAAAAAAGCGAAGCGAAGGTATCAGTTTGCACCGTACAAGTGTATGTGTTGTAAACCCCTGAACAAGTCCGCCGCAGAGCAGGAAAGCGCTGTTCTCGCGGCCCGGGAAGAAAATTCCGCTTTATCGCCGTGTGGGTGCGCGGAGTTATAATTTGAGCGGCCCATTAAGCACGGCTAGGCAAATCCCCGCTTTGTCCGGGACGTGAGCAGATATACGCTCACCCAGGCCGCGTAATTTTCGCCGCTAGTTCCTTTGTATGCAGTACGGGACGCCTCGCAGCCCGCGGGCGATCCATTAAAATTAATGAAAGGCTGTTATGACTCGTTGTGTGGAACTGCTGAGCCCGGCCGGCACTAAGTGTTAATTCCTGTAATGACCCGAATCTGTTGCACAAACCGTTGTTTTCGGCTAGCTGCCGTATTAAGTGTGAGCAATGCGATTCCGTTGCTGTTGACACAAATTCTTTAACCCTCCCTCCGCTGCTGCATACAGTCTATGAATCTTCCTTTTTTGCGCGTAGTTCGCTGCTGGTACCTCTTATCGCATCTGTTTGCTTTCGTACAGTTTCACAAATTGAATCGTTCGATGTTACAAGCACTGAGCTGTCAAAAGGGATATTTCAAACCAGCTGTCAGTATCAATTTTTTTTTTCTACGAATGTAGTAGTCTAGTGGTGACATTCGGGCCAGACATTCGTGAGAACGCGGAATCAAATCCCCGTCCTACTATTGAAATTTGGGTTTTACGTGGTTTCCCCGAAAGCAGTCCAGATGAATGATAGGAAAAGTGTCTTCAAACCGCTATGGCCTAATTCCTTCCCGTTCATTGCTTTCATCCTCTACCGGCTCTGATCACATTGACGGCGAGAAGTCGAATAAAAAACTCATGAAAAATTCACACAGAGTACTTAGTGTATATAGTTTCGCCTATTTGCTACAGTGTAAACACAGATTCAGTTTCACGATTCTTATTCAGTGCACTGTGAGCAGTCTGGTAGCTCAGTGGTTAACGCGTCTGACTGGAGATGGAAAGGTTCCCGATTTGAATCCCTGTCTCGGCGGGGATTTTCATAGTCACTTAACCCGACCTTCACCTCCGCCACAGCTTGCTGTGTAAAGTGAAGTACACTAGAACGCTTCCGCGGTTCGGATTCCACGTTGAACTGTAGGACCCCTCTATCCGTCAGGATTGTCGGGTTAGGTTAAGGCGGCTGCGATAGGGGCGGAATGCGCATCCAACAAAAACCATATCTCCAGCTCATTATGACCACACGGAATTATTATTTATTCAGTGTACTAGGAAATTAACTCGCCATTTGCTAAACTAGTGTGTAATAGCATGTGATAACGCAGCACGTTTTATCAAACTACGTCTGATCGTAAACATCCTATGCTATTCTAATTACACAAATTTAGGTAATTTGTAAGTTGCTATTTGCTTATTTACGACAAAGGACCATCACACGTATTTCTGCCTCGAATTGTAATTTTTTTTCCTCTGCCCTTTGTATTTGCACGCAGTAACTTCCTCAACAAACTATTGCATTATTTATTTGAAATTTCCTGGTTAGCCAAGCAGCGCTGTAGTGGCAGCGAGTGTAACTAACACTTCGGGCATCATCGAGATTCGCCGAAGGTAGTCGAGCTATTCAGTTTACGTCCACTCTACAGGTCCAACGCATTTTTTAAAAGTTAGTAGGAAGACCACGTCACCTATCGATATTTGTTCTTTTATCCTCGTGAATAATACCTATGAGCTTCTGCACCTTAAACTTATTTCCTTCCCCTTCCTTCATTTATTTTCTTATCATACATCCAAAATACTTGAAGTATACTACAACGAATGCAATATGAGCCTTATGTAGCAAACTATGGGTCAGTTACTCGTGCTTGTCATTTTATTCGCATACAACGGAATTACATATACTGGAGAAAAGCATGACTCCTGTGCTAACTGAATGATGCTCGCAATTCCTGGTGACCAACAGCGACTGTCGAAAATATAACTGGGGTGGCGTTCCCTTGCGTTCCAGAGTGAGGTAAGTGTATGTGCTATTGAATATCGGGACGACTGTGATGTGTCTGAGTCTATGTTCTGTCTAGAGGGTTGGTTGTGTTGTGAATGAAATTATAACAGAAGTGGAAGGGTGAAACTCTGTACGCACATTACACGACAATTCTTTCTTTAGCCACCAAAACAGCTGCCCAGTTTCACATCGTCATACGACATACGGACCATCTTTACAGTATCGTACGCCTTCACTCTTACACCTTGCGAATAGCGAGCGATGTGAAAACTGTCCAGTTTGCAACGGCTAGATCTCAAAGACTGGATGAAGGAGAAAGCTTGAACTGGTCAAACCGGCATCTCTTCGCCACCCGCACGATGCGCGAAAAAAGACGTCATTAGTTAGGTGACAAAATGGCTGTTTAGGCCGCGTTTATCGTAAACGATGCAAGTTGACTGAAACTTGAGCGTCGGTGTTGGGGACAAGAGAGTCAACTATCATGCTAGTAATAATTTGAAGACAGTCCACTGTCAGGACAGTTCCCTAGTCGAATGTTATGTCGATATTAAAAGAAGGAATTATATGTATATAGAAGAAACATGATACCTTCATGAGGCTTTTTTTCTAAATAGCAGCATCTCTAAAATTCTTGTTCTTATATTTTATTCTTAACATTCCACAGAATTTCTTCACTTTCATGAAGTTCTGAAGATTTTGATGCCTCTACTTTACTTGACTTGTTAGTTGTCGCCATCTTGTTTGTTGAGCTCGCACGCCAGAAGTTGGTCGTGAACCGAGTCCACTATCCTCAGTCAACTGTCTGTCTTGTACCTGTTAACACGAGGAGAGTGGACTATCAAACGCTGCGTGCGCATCAAGACTCGATTCAGCAACTAGCATCGTCTAAACGCGGCCTTAGACAATCAACTCGATTGTCGCAAGAATTGAGGAAAAGAAATGTCAGCTCGTATGAAGTACTATCTACAGACAATTTATAATAGTAAGTAAAAGTAAATTTCAAAAAAAAAAATGTTACGTTCGAATATTGTTTCTATCTCACCATCATCTTTTCATGTATATTGGATCGGTATTAAGAATATCGTAGGTTTCATGATGGTGCAGCCGGGATACTGTTATGCTGATTTAAAACATATGAGAAAGGGTGTTAGCTGAAGCGAAGAATAGTTTTTCTGTTGTAGGTGGAAATGAACTATTTAATTTAAATAAAGGACATCAGTGAAGTCAGACATTGTAGACTCTAGGTGATTTATAATCTTATTCGTATTGAATATGAATCTCGATAACGAATAATTGTAAACTTACACCTAATTTAAAAGGTTACTATGTGAAAATATCAAAGATCATATTATATAAGAAAGTGGAAACAGAACTAGCGAAATGCAGGTACAATTGAAGTGAATTCCCTTTTACATACGAGAGATGAAGACTCTGTCAATCGAGAAAGAAACTCGAGCCAAAGAAAACCATGGAGCCATGGACTTCGCGCGTCCTATCGATGCGGGAAAGGGAGTTACGGATACGTAACTGCTTAGAATGGATATGGACTGCCGAGAGGAACACAATGATACCATTACCGTATAGCCTGCGATGTCTTACTTCTGTAAACCTTCTCTGAAACACGTGTTATAGCAGTTTTCTGAGTAGAAGTTTCATCGTGTACCTAAAATCAAAATGATAAGCAATTAAGTACCTAGCAGTATCTTTTTATGTACCTATCCCAAACATTAAGTTATCCTTAACGATATTACAAATAATAAATTTTGAATTTTTTACCTCATTCACGCCTTAATTGCTCAACAGATTTAAATGAACTTTGGCACGGATTTTAGTCTGGATAGCAAATCAATACTTTGTTTGGAAATTGTCGCATTTCGCCAACACCAAAGAGTTTCCTACTCAGCAGATGTTACAGCCACGTTCACACTTTGCTTATTACTGTGGTATGACAGAGTCATCCACAATGAATATTAATAAATAATTAATTAATATTCAGATTTTCCTTGTAATATTTATTTATCTAAATATTATAAATATTAGGGTTAATTCATAGGTGAATAATTATGCATTAAACCCGGGCAGCCAGATTTATTATTATATGATTTAATTTCTGTGCAAAACTTGCTATTCAGAAAATATCAAATGTGGGAAGTTGGAACTGCAGTTTTGAACGTTCAGAGAACGGGACAATGCCCAATGTCGTCGACATGCTGACGCCTCCGCTCACAAAGGTGTGGCGCGCGGGAACCGTTACCTGCCGAGTGTACTGACCTCATCCCTCCCCAGTGCCTCGCCAAGGTCAAGCAAAATGTGCGGGAACGGGTAGCAAATGTTAGCGACGACACGAAGAACGTGATGATGGACATATATCGATGCACCAATCGTGAACGGATACAGGGGTTCACAGTTGTTAATTCAAGGCTTCTGTTCCATGTGCGGGGAGGAAAGCTGGCTTTGCCGCGACAAGAGGACACGACGCCATACTCGACTTTACTTGCTGCAGAGACGAGCTACAGTGCGGACGTGTCACCCGAAACGCCCTTAGCCGTTGATCAGTGACTGTGTCTGGTCGCATAGTCTGGCTCAGATGGGATGGAAGCTGAGCGGTCCACCTGCCAGAGATTGTAAGCTGATGTGCTAGCGCGGACATATCCGCAAATCTGGCATTCGTTGCAGCAGGGGCACAGAGCGTGTCACACCTCGCCGAGAAGATGCGATTATGGTAAAGTACCGACGCGAGGTCCACAGTTCCATTGGGTTTTAACGAGGCTTGCTAACCCGTAAACGGCTCCTGAGATAAGACTCTGCTCCCATCATAACAATTACTGAGCTGTCCAACGTTTCATATTCTTAACTTCAAATTCGAAGCATCTTGCTCATTGTTTTAAATTCAAATGATGCTTTTAACATTAAACGGCGCCCCTGAGATTCTTTTGTAAATGTTAACTTTAAGTTTTTGGCCTGTGATGCCACTTTAAAACATGTTGACTTTGCAAAACCATTGAGATATCTAAATCAGTTTTATGTTTGCTTTTATCCGGCGGATTGTAAATGTCGGGTATTGCTTGTTTGTTGTCTTTGGATTATGTTTAACGTAACGTTAACTATACCCGGCCTTGCATAAGCCAGAATAAATAAATTGAGTATAATTTTGTGTGAAACTAACTTCTTGTAGAAATCATGGTTCTAGTTCACCATTTAACCAAATAACCAACTTATTGGATGTCATACATATTATTAATAATTATATTTCATCAACGTATTGCCCCTCCCCCTCCCTAACCGGCGGTCCAATACATTACGTAACTTTCAAATACTGCTTTTCAGTTAAAGAAGCAAAACGGTGTGATATATTGAATTTTGTGTTCAGTTTAAAAGTGCGAAAATGGATTCACTTGATAAACTAATAGTCCTGGAGCAATTTAAAGAGGCATTCACATTAACACTTGTGGAAGTAGCCTCAACTAGTTCCTACTCCCTTTTTTCCGTTTAGTGTAATGTTCACAGAGTTGATTCCTCTCTGTTAACTGTCACCATCAGCATATCTCTCATTCAAGTAAAGAGTGGCACTTTCTAAGTTTACCGCGGTTGGTGACTTCATGTGGCGTCGGCTAGCAAATTGCGGGGACGCGAGGCACAGCACGGCGTGCGTGAGCGACGCCTATACATCACGACGCCGGGATTAATGTGCCTCAGGCAGGTGGGAAGGCGTCTCTTGGTACGGCCACACTGGGACAGTAGTCAAGGACTCCAAAACGCTCCAGTCCAGTTTGAAGGCTCGTTCCCACGGCGCGTGCTAGGGAACGCCTGTCATCTTTGCCGCAGATGTTATCAGGGTCGGCTCGCCTCGACCCACCGCCAGGCGGTAGAAGATGAAAGGCGTGAGGCAACTTGACATACGACTGCATCGTCCACCGCATCGCAGCAGATGCCGTCCGCTGTGCAGCCACAGTTGGTACAGAGTCCAGTAACAGAACTGTGGCGTCGTTGTAACAGTGCCAGGTCTGTCCCAAAAGTATCCGACCTTCTTTCATATCACCCCGCTGGTGTTACTCTGCGTCAGCAGGCTGGTGGCATCCTTCGAAGTACTGGGGACTGCACCACTTTCGGAACCCACGCAAAATTGGAACTAACCTTTTGAAATTTAGTGTAATTGCTTCGTCAACATGTCCTCTTCGCGTTTTGCGCTCTTGCTTTCCGGAAAAGTTGCCAGAAATTTAATTAAAAATGCCGAAATATGAGAGGCTGAGCAACTGCGAAATGCTATCAGCACTGCAAAAATAATAAAAATTATCGATGCACGGATCATATTAACCTAAACAGTTTCGTGTATTCATAGAGTTCATGGTCAGGTTGAAATAAGGACTAGACCAAGAGAAAAAAAAAAAATACGAAATTTTCGTTCTGTGACATCCACCACGGAAATGGCGTATTTGTTTACTACTGAAGCAATCGATTATCTCTGATTGTTCGTTTCTATATAAGATGGCGGGCATCACCGTATTAAAACTCGGATAAAAATTGTATATTTGTTAATTTTGTGCGACCTTACACACCGGAGAAAAGCTGAAACGGCAAGAAAACATTATAACAAATGATTAAATCAACCTTTTTAGAGGCAGTCACTGATTTTTCAACCTTGGCGGCATCTAACGGCTGTGCGTCGCTATCATATTTCAGCAGTTTTAATTAAATTCCTGGCAAGTTTTTCACAAAGCAAGAGCGAAATACGTGAAGAGGACATATTGACAAAGCAATTAAACCAAATTTCAACAGCTTAGTACAAATTTGGCTTGGGTTGCGAAAGTAGGGCAGTCTCAGTTTGATTGAAGAACGCGCTCCCAGCAGCCTTTCCGCTTTTGGAAGAAGTCCTGGAACCTGTTTTTGGTATCGCATTTAGAGCGTTCTCCGTATTAGTTTCGAGTGCTCCTTTGTCGTCTAACCGGTGCTCTTTGAGCGGCATTTTTAATCTTGGGAACAGCCTAAAGTCGTAAGGAGCTGCGTCAGGATTGTACGAAGGCTGATGAAGCTGCATGATTTTGTGCTTTGTTAAATACTGCTGCACGCTGGCGCGTTATTGAGATGAAGAAGCCAGTCACCACTTGACCAAAGCTGATGCCGTTTTCTTGTAACTGCGTCACGCAATCTTTTCATAACTTCAGGATAATATTCTTTGTTGATTGTCTGACTTTTAGGAGCATATTTGTGGTGCACAACACGTTTATAGTTAAAAAAACAACAATCAGCTCCGACTTGACATTGCTCCCACTTTGGCGCGACTTTTTCGGTCGTGGCTCCAACGACTGCATCCAGGGGCCGGCGCTAGAAATTTCGGGCCCGGTTTTTTTTTTTTTTTTTTTTTTTTTTTTTTTTTTTTTTTTTTTTTTTTTTTTTTTAGCTCTACAAACTAGCCGGACGACAATAGGCGGATTCTTGGCTTCGAAAAGCCGGGGCCCCTGCAGCCGGTGACAGGGCCCACCTTCAGCCGGCGGCCCCGGGAACATATTTGACCCACTTACCCCCCCCTAACGCCGGCCCTGACTGCATCTTCCACTTCAAAGACTGTCGTTTTGTTACTGAATAATAACCATAAACCCACGACTCTTCACCAGTTATAATCTTTTTAAGCTGATTTTTATCATTATTGACCATTTCCAAATTGTCCTGAACGATTTCAAGGCGAATGTTTGTCAGCTCCACCGTTAGCATTTTCTGAAGGAATTTCTCATTCATGCGAACTATTTGCCAATTTTAAAATAAAATCTTTCCGAACACTAGTTTTTGGTTTTCCTAGATCAGATTAGTTCTCGCACAGTCAGTCGACGATCTTCGTTGATCTCAAGTCACACGTGTTCTATATTATCCAGTGTTTTTGTCGTCGATGGCCTCGCAGAAATGGGTGTACAGTTAACACATGTGCGGCCATCTTTGAACAGCTTATACCTCTTTTATTTGCGTTTTGCTCACACACTTGTTCACAAATGCCGTCTTCATTTCGCAGGTCTCCGCACAACCCTTTTCGAGTTTAAAGAAAAATTTATATAAATTCGTAGCTCCGATCTTTCCGTCACGTTTTACTGTAGCAAAATATGACAAACGTACAAAACACTTTATAAACAAACGCCTTCTCCGTGAACTAATTCGTCCTGGCGACAACTGCGGCATCTAGGGAGTTAGTGAAGCTATACTGCTGACACTCATACCCGGCATATGACATTATAATTGTCAGGAGCGAGCATATTATTAGATTGTTCGTGGTTTGATTAATATGATAAATAACTAGTCCACGATAAAGTTCAGTTTAAAGTTGTTTTTATTTTCATAAAAACGTCTTCAACGATACTGTTTACATGCAAACATACAATCCACAGATTGCATACAACACTCCTTCCACAGACAATACAGTCCTTCTCCGTCGTATATAGAGTCTGTATATACTGTTACTCATTCTCGGATGATCGCTTTGTATAAACTTCATCGAAATTTCTAGAACACTTCAAAGGATTCCGACAGATATTTCTCGAACATTAACAATACTTAAACAATCGAAACATATTAAAAACAATTAGAATTAATACATAATCATTTACAATCAATAAAAAATGGTCAGAAATGGAAATTAAAGATACTGAAACACAAAATTATTCACAGAAATCATTTTAAACTGTAGCAAATTGTCCTTTAGACATCGTAACTTGCATTAATACTTGGAATTACAAACATTTAAGCAATTCTCTTGCACAATTCTGTCCTTAAACATATTAAATGGCCTCTAAATAATTTATTTTCATAAAACAAAGTCTATATACATTGATTTACAGGAAATTGCAAAACAAACATACAGATCACATTCAACCAAAATCTAGCTTACTACAAATGCTTCATAAAATACAATTCCATTTAATTTTAGGTTTGAGGGCTGTTACACTATGATTGAAGGTCGGATAGTTATCCAGCACCAATGTTTTCTACTTTGACAAACCGTAAATATCGATAAAAATATACTTGAAGGGTTATTCCAAAAGCGACAGCTTGCAGAGTAAGAAGTGTATAGTGTAGAGGTCTTATTTTTTTATATATATTTTCTTCATGTTACTGAGACTCAAACATAGTAGGCTAGTCTAATATAGACTGTTGTAGCTGTACGATTTTGTCATCCGAAATATCCTGCGTACTGTATGACCAACGGAAACAGTTGGCAAAGTGTCCCACAGTAAGGGAGCGTCCATAAACTACGTGGATCTTTCGAGGGTGGGGGGAACGAGTTGGGCAGAAAGCTACGCTGAGATACTTGGGGGAGGGGTGCTTTCTGAGCCAAGCCATGACGCTTTACATTTATATTATTTGTCACGGTTAAAATAAGGTACGATGGTCTGAAAAGAGAATACAGTACAAAATGTTTTCTAGAATCAATAGGGAAAAAGGTTACTTACTCTAGCAGGGGTGGGGGTTAGAGGCAAATGCCACGTCAGGCTGCGTAGGAGAGTGGGGTTCGGAGGAGGCCAAAATGAGACTACGTAGTTTTTGGACGCTCCCTAAGGTTTGGACAATTATCAGCGAGCGAATTACACCAAAAGTTTTTTGAACAACGAGGAAAATATATTTTACCCATCATATATTCTACAGGGTGATTCAAAATAACGTGGACAAAATGACATGGTAGATCTGTCATACAATAAGGGTCAAAAATCGCATAGGAACAGAGGGTCGCAAACGCCTGTAGAGGGCGCTAGAGCGACGAGAGGGCGTTGCGATACAAACACGAGCCACCACGATCACCAGACCTGTCTCCCTTGGATTTTTTCTAGTGGGGATTTTTAAAAGGACTTGTGTATGAAACACCTGTTGAAACGCCGGAAGACTTGGTAGGAAGAATCGTTGCGGCAGCCGGATGTGTTCGAGATACACCTGGTATGTTTGAGAAGGTGCGCCGTTCCATGCAACGGAGATGCCGGGCTTGTCTCCATGCATCTGGCAAAAACTGTGAGCGTCTGCTGTAGGCTCAACATTTGGCTTGCATTAGTCGCATGTGAGTGAGTAATTATCAATAAAATGATCTGTATTGGTTTTGTTTCTTCTCTTTGTGTCAGTGTTATTTTAGACGCCCTGTAGCGGCTCCGGATCGCAGTTGCGACCCTCTGTCCCTATGCGATTTTTGATTCTTATTGTATGACTGATCTACCATGTCATTTTGTCCACGTTATTTTGAATCACCCTTTATATGTAAGTTCTCTCAACAATGATCTCTTTCCCGTAACAGTCTAGTGAACATTAAGGATAACACAGGACAAACATAATACGTAATGTACTCCAGCAGTTGCCTCTGTAGGATTCAAACCAGAGTTCCTTCTGATCTAGTCCCTAATAGTTAAACGGTGGCTCCTGCTGCACCACAGGAGTCATACGCAAAGTTTTTGTTATGTATAGAGTTTTTATTGATTGAAATGATTGCTACATACAGCGCACCCAGTTGTGAAAGAGGTTTGTTTCATGTGTCCCGCCACGTTGCTTGCAGCTGCAACACGTCAGTCGCGGGATAATTGCATAACTGAACGGAAATAGAGTACCAATAATAGAATCTGGATTATCATCGGAGGGGATTTAATCTCCATAAATGAGCGAGCCATAACAGGTGCTGTAACGGTGCTTGCGAATTCCATTTCCGACCATAGCACATTAACGTATTCCACACGCAAGTGTCACGTGTAGCTCACGGTACGCAGGAAATAATGGCCATGTCAGAGGCACATGTTCGACGATTCATTTATTTGAAATATGGACAAGAAATTAAACATAAATAGTCTGAAATACATACGTTGCACAATGCACAAAAACAAACTGACAGCGTAATCAATTCGACGAGGAAAATTCGAATTTAATTTATGATTTCAATACCTTTCCAAAACTGTCCCAAAAGTTGTTGGACCGTGCAATCAGGGGCGTAGCTACTATGGGGCTAAGCGGTGCAGTGCACCGGGGCCCCTACGCTCAGGGGGCCCCCAAGCATACCTCTGGGGGCCCCAAAGCGCAGTTCAGAGGCCCACGAGCCTTCACGGCAAACTGGCGACTTGTTTTTTAGCTCTACCGTCTTCTAAGGGGGCCCCCGGAGACACAAGAAGCCCCTCACTAAGGGCCCTCGCTGTTCATGGGGCCCCCAACCACTGCTCTGGGGGCCCCTAAGCACAACCCAAGGGCCCCCATCCTCAGCTCTCAGGGAGCCTATACTAGCACACAAAGCAAAAAAAGGTCGCCCGTCTGGCCTGAGGGCCCAAAATAAATTTTTTGCACCGGGGCCCTTGCTGACCTAGCTACGCCACTGCGTGCAATGCTAACAGGAATTTTACGATCGTCGCCATCTACAGACAAATAAAAATATACTGACCCATTTTGTAAGTTTTTTAACGAGCGATGAGCGAACGTCTGCGCTCAGGCTGTTATTCCGGAGGAGGCGAGTTCAAATCCCCGTCCGGCCATCCGAAATTTGGTTTTCCATGGTTTCCTGAAATTAATATTGGGATATGTGTGTTAGATGTAAAAAAAAAAAAAAAAAAAAAAAAAAAAAAAAAGTATGTAAAGCGGGAAACAAAAGAGAAAAAAATTCTGTTGATATAAATGGAATTAGCCTTCCAGAAGACCAAAAATACTTACAATAAGAAAAGCCTCTCTTGGAACACAAAGATAAGACATTACAACACAGTAATTAAGCCGGAAGCACTCTATGCAGCAGAGACACTAGTCATGGGGAGGAAAGGACAAATGGAGAAATTGGAAATCAAAGAGAGGAAAATTTTGAGGAAGATCATGGGTCCCAAATTCCAGAATAACAAACAAGTTTTCTACAGAAACGAAGCCCTCTACGCAAAGTCCAGGAGACTCTCGGAAACCATGAAAAAAAAAAGGATTGATTTCTATGGACACATATTCCGAATGAATCACAACAGACTAACAAAAAAAAATCTTTGACTTCTTTTATCAAAAAAAGACTAAGCCCAACTGGTTTAAGGAAGTGGAAAAGTATCTGAGAGAATTCCAGATTACCGAAGTGATGTTAAAGAATGGTACAGCCAAGACCGTGACCAAAGACAAAAGTAAGAGGTTCCAAGTTGCGATAAACACCAGAAAACCGATTCAAATATCAGAAGAGGAAAGAAGGAAGAGATCAGATAGAATGAAGAAATACTGGGAGAAGAAGAAAACGCAAGCATCCAAGAAGTGATTGATCTTACGTACCCCAAAGATGGGTGATCCGAAAAAAAAAAAAAAAATTTAATAAATAAATTTAAATAAATAAATTTAAAAAAAAATGAATTTCAAACGTGTTTTGAATTTTTCCATACATAAACAGCAGAAGAACATGATGATAATTCTGCATCTGACTTATAAATTTTTTTTACAGAATATGGTAATATAGTCGTATTGTATACTGAGTGATTCTCAAGGACTATCATGTTTAGCAGTTAGCATATAGTATTTTTATCTACGATTGCAACTGACAGATAATAATTCCAGTTTCGTAACTGCATAATTGTTACAGGGGTATACAAAAAGATTGGATTATGATTTACGTAGCTGATGCATACTGCAGAAAGTAGGGTGAAATTTGAAGAATAAACGGCATTACGCTACAAGCATGAGCTGATTAATTTTTGTTTACTTGTGTCTTGGAAGAGGTATTTTTAATCAGTTTACCGCTATCTATTGCCCCAGTTCAGTTATAATTATAATTTATACGATAGAGTGTGATATAAGATCCATAGTAATAATAATAATTAAGTATAAAATGATTGGTGTAAATAAGTTATTAATACACATGGTGAAACGGCTTCTGTGTAAATCTTAAATAAGTGCATAAGTAAATCAGGTTGGCTAACCAGTAAGAAGCATCGTTATGTATGATTATCGCTGAGATTAACAAAAAGGTTTGTGTATTCGTTGTTACGAAAAAAGGTTGTTGCGTCTCAGGACTAAAGTTTTTTTTTGTATGAAATGAATAAAAGAATGGAATTACAGATAGTTAAATGCTGTGGTGAAAATAAATTTTTTAAAGTTGAAAAACTGAGAAGAATTGGTTGCTCTGAAGCAGATAATTTATGAGCAGCAAAGCTGGTTTCCTAAATCATTTTGGTGATGAGTCCAAAAGGCATTACGGGCTGCATCTAATAAACAAATAAATAAAACCACAACCTAGCAAGAGTAAATAAATCGATGTGTTATTGGTAGAGAATTTGTTATTAGTAGAGATGAGCGCAGAGTATGAAGCATGACCCATAATACACGTATCCTAGTAGTGATCTCGATGTTGACGAAGCGTAAAGCCACTAGTAGAAACAACACTAAAATTACCTAAAAATCTCAAACATTGCATTGAAATAGCTAATAACAAAACAATACTATTCCTATCCTATTTTAATTACCATCGAGGTCCCACAGCTCATTAGCTTCACACTGATGCATGACTATAAATCAACATACTTTCCCTTAAAACATATACAACATTTTTATTCCATCCGGAAAAAAAGTATCAAGGACGGAAAAAAAATAAAAAATTGAAGTGACTTGAAATAGGTGCGGGAAAGATAATTCTTAAGGTTCAAAAACAGGTACAAAATCTGAAAAGACAACATCGGTTGAAAAAAATCATATAACAGTTATAACCGTGAGAAAGTGTTGATGAAACAGTTCCATTTTTTTGCAATTGTATTCTTCAGTTTTCGTTGATAGTTGTTCCTAATAATTAATAATTAACGTCTATGATCGTTGGATCAGCATGGGAGCAGTTGCAGAGTCTTATGTTCAACAATGTCCGCTGAAGAATGAGCTCCGAAACACTTGTGCCTGCATCAGCATTGTACTCTGCCGTAAAGCAGTTGATATTTTTTTTAAAAATATCGGATTTTCGATACATCGATATTTTAAAAATATCAATATCGCTTATCGATATATCGGAAAAAAGTATCAATGTATCAATATATCGGCAAAGGTATCCATGTATCGATATATCGAGACTTTCATAAACGCAATTTAATAAAAACAAATCTTGTAAAAATAAGGCTGTCACCTGATAAATAGATGTGTGATATTGTTCTTAACCAAGTTTTCACTTTAGAATGGTTTCTCTTGGTGATGATGATTGTTGATGTTTTTTTTTTTAAATTTGACCATTATGAATTTCATATTGTTCATCAAAATTTATAAAACTCGAAAGAGATGCGAAAAAAATCTTATTTTGTGTATTTTTAAGACTGATAACCAGTACAGTTGAGGCACTTATTTAGGTAGAAGTTTAGATATCTTAATTATGGCCAAGTTGCATAACTATGTTTCGTAAGATTATTTGGTGATATTTCATTTAAATTTGTATGTTGATACATTATTCTGTGGTGTCTTACTTTTCATGCTCTCTAATTGGCAACTACTTGTTATCTACAATTCCCACTATTCCTGCTAACACACTAATTTCAAGTTGGACCTACCTGGACAATCCGCACGCTCATTTCAAACAATTGACCTGTGTTCGATTCGTGCTGAGCGAGAGATGCATTGCCAACACTGTAGTCATCATCTGAGTAGACTTGGTATCTGTAACTTCCAAATTAATTATAGAAACGTAGTAAGATTTACTTAAGCTTGCTGATCTCTATGCGTAACACAAATTTGAGGGATATAGTTTCATCCATAGCAAACGAAAAATGATAACTTGTTTTAAAAAATATAGACGCCGATATCCAGATTTCAGTATAAAAATATCAATATATCGCGTTACAATATCACTCATAAATGTCGATATTTCAAAAAAAAAAATAATATCGATATTTCGATATATCGATATATTTATTATCAACAGTCCTATTCTGCCGACATATCTGTCACATTGCGCTTTACCGACCTCCACGTTCTTTGATGAGGCGTGGACGCCCACATCCTCATCGCTGACATGCGGTTTCGTCGTTCTTCAACCACTTTCCATACATGCTCACTACTGCAGCACGCGGACAACTGACCAACATAACTTTCGGAGAGTTGGTTCCCTAACGCTGGGCCATAACAATCTGCCCTTTTTCAGAGTAAGTTACGTCCCAATTTTCCACACGTAATGTCAATAGAATTCCTCCCTATGCATCTCTGTTCCGCTTATGTACTTTCTTTACCACATGATCTACCCGCAATGTCAACAGATGGAATCTAATATGGGGATGGGCAGGGGACATAATGTTTTAGATCATCAGTTAACATTTTTTTCTGAGTAATTTTCACCCCTTGCCTTCGACACGTGTAAATTCGGATGTCCACTTTCCAACTGTGCCGCAGGAAGACACCCACCGCCAATGTTACCATCATATCCTCATAAATGTCCGCTTGTAACACTTTTTCTTACGTAAATACGAGTATTGATCATAAAACGAAATTCTTTCCTTTTGGTGTCAGACGTACATCTAATGAGTTTTAAGCATCGGTTATCTAAATTAGACTTCGTCCCAGGATTTTACAGTTATAAACAATTTTTTTACGAAAGGCAACGAAATTATTTTTAATTTTCCTTTGGTCTGGAAGATAACGTCTTCATGATCAGGTGACGAACTTATTTGATGGCCCCCTATAATCGTATATGTAGGAAAAAAATACCAATAAAAACTCAATCAAAATCTCTGGGATACAGGTTTCAATCTGCGTAAAATCAGAAAATGCAATATGTTAGGTATATAATGCAAGGTGGCCTGTCTCACATTCTGATAGAAACTAAATCTGAATATTGAAAGAAAAAGTCAAGCAAAAATTTTGATATCAGATACTAACATTCTTTGTACCACACATCGGTAAAATCTTACATATATATATGATTTAAGTTGGTAAATGCAGGGCGTTTTCATATTTCGACCAAAAATATGTGTCTCCTTATACTTCACTTTCATGCCACAACTACATAGCATAGACCATTGGAGTTTGTGTGTGGTAGTAGAATTCCGTCCCCTGTCGTGCACTATGGTCGTTAGATGTCGGTAGCTATGGGGGAGTGGGAGATATGGGGGTTGAAAGTGGTCGACCTGCGGCAATTTCATATTTCTGTCAAAGACACATGTGTCTTGGTGTTGTAGCAGAATGACCAAATATGGGTCATTCCGTACATTTTGTATATTTTTATATATAAAAAGAATAAGAGAGGAAGTTTAGGGAGAGGATTGTCAGATGTTTGTGGGACCTGAGCTAGACGCGCCAGATTGTCGCGACAGGCCGGCGGCTGCCAGGGACAATGGACACCAGCTAGTCTCTCTCACGCATTTGGTCAAGCGTATAATCCATTGGCTCCGGGGAACCGGTACACTGGGGTGAATAAAGTATCCAAGCCCCAGGTCTACGACGGGCAGTTTGGAGGTCACAGTCCGAGGCTATCCCGAGTTCGCACGAATCGAGAATGACAAGGTTCGCCTATCGTCACAGCCGGAAGGAGGAGCTTGAAAATGGCAGGACCAATCGAGAGAGACTTTCCTTTGCATTTTGTAATGCTGGTGTATTTTTGCCCTATGTAAACCACGAGCGACGAGAGGAGGCTTTTTCCGGCGGACGCTGGAGGGGACTTGACTCCGAGCCTTCAGACTGGAAGGAGCGGATCTTCCGAAGCTGGAGATCGCTCCGTCTTGGCATCGAACCTGAGGGTCAATAAGCGTGTCTTGTACAGTGAGGTCGCTGTGCACGCATCCAGTACGCTTGCACGGACGTGGTGCACTATCCGCTATAGCGAAGGGGCTATAGTAATTCCGCCGTCGCGGGAAATACATCGCCGTCACGGTAATAATTCTACAGTGCAGTGTGGTACTTTTATTCGGTCATTGAGTACAGCCCTGTAATGACCACTGAATGATTAGGAGTTCTCGCACCCCCAAATATTGAGCTAGCTGGGGCAGACTTTCTTAAAGCCACACTTGGTGGATAATTTAAATTATCCTGGCGCCCGGCATTTGAGATCGGATACAGTTAATTGTCAATACTGTGTTTGATTTATGGTTCCCGATCATTGTGAAGGGAACTTTCATTTGAAAAAAATCAAGTGTGTAGCTTTCTTGCTTGCCAATTAACATTGGGAGTTTGTTTCAAGAATAATTTTAAAAGTGGTTGTGTTTTAATGCTTTGTTTATTTGTTAATATGTGTTGGAAATTGTAAGAAGAAGCTTTGCATAGTTCTTTTTATCATATTTCAATGTGTCAATGTTAACGGTAAATAAGCCTCGCTTGTACGCCATTATGAGTACCCAATAAATTAGCAGCCTAGGGTTTCTTTTAATTATAAAAAGAAGTAAAAGGTTTTCACCCTTACCTCCCCAACGGCATATAACGCCACAGCGTATCACTTTTCAGCGAAATCTATCTATCGGAGATCACTGACGTCTGTGTGTGGTAGTAACACAGATTCACCTTTCCATCACAACGTTGGCCGAATTTCAGTAACTGTAGGAGTGTGGGAGATATGGTAGTTGAAAAGTGGTCGATCAAGGATATTTTCGTATTTCGTCCAAAGACATGTCAACGTAAATTTCACTTTGCTGCCTGAACTACCTAGCGCAGGTGACTGGCGTTTGTGTGTGGTAATAGCATGGAGTCTGCTATCGTGTACTATGGTGGTTAGATGTCGGTAGCTGTCAATCTAAATTCTTTACAATCTCGAACGAAGTCGTGAGTACCAGCAGGTTAACAAAAAAATGCTTTTAAAATATGACTACTGTTCTCATTCCTTATTGTTGAAAAATTCTTTTCAAACTGCGTCCAGAAGCCGACAAAGATATACTTTCTTGATCTGTGTACTTAATCATGTGGTAAAACGACCGATGCTTATTGGTTATTATAGCAACTGCAAGTAAGGTGAAACATCTATTATTATTATTATTTATTCACAAGTAGCCTGTGGCTAATACATTTAACAAAATTATATGTACACTATATAATAACAAAAACAAAACAAACAAAAAATACCACAATATAATAATTTTTACAAAGCCACACAGCTTTCCAGCCATGAACCCACTTTTTCTCTAAATCTTCCAACAGATACAGAATCCTTTATTTCTTGCGGTAATTTATTATATATAACTATTCCTTTATAAAAAAAACAGTCTTTTGTGCCTTAGCACATGTATTAATATAAAATATTCCCAGTGCTTGTCATTTCCAAAATCTGTTCACTTCAAACAGTATCGGTACACTTAATTATTGGCGCTATTCTTTCACTTTTAGAACTCTCATTTTCTTTTATAACATCCTCGATATTAAAATTAATGTCACCTTAAGAAACTGGATTTGCCGAGGTTACCTTATCCTCCGTTAAAACCAGTTTCGAAGTAACATCAGGTTGTGACAACACGCTCTCCTTTAAGTCTCCGGTCCACAGACGTTGATTGAAGCGGAAATTAAAGCGATTTACTGCTCTCGTTCAGCGAGCCCTGCCTAACGGCTGGTGGACGAAAACACACGTGTTCTACGCAAGGAACAGCAGACACATTAAGCATTCCACCAGGGATGTAACGGTCAAATCTTTCTGTGCACATCCACCACTGATTTCAACCGATTTTCATTTCGGTCAGTAGGGCACCGCTTGCTAAAAGTAACGAAAACCATGGAGGAAAGGAATATATGGAGAAGAAATACCGCTTATTCTGTGACGCCGCCTCTAAACTCTCGACTGATACTGCGCATGCGCGGTGGCGGCCATATTACGTATCCATACAATTGCTATTTGGAAACAGTATATCCCGAAAACTAAGCAAGATATCGAAAAATGTTAATCTTTATTTTCGATTTTTTTCACCGTGTTACATAAGAATCCATCATCAAATTTTACTTTTTGCGAAATTTTTCTTCTGTATTTCAACTCACTTTTGAGACAGTATATCTCGAGAACTAGGCAAGATACCGAAAATTTTTATTCTTTACTTTTTACTTGCCTCGTCTTTTTAAATAAGAATCCATCATCAAATTTGACTTTGACCAATTTTTTCTTCTGGATTTCAACCAAAAACATCGCACATTTGAGACACAGAATATCTCGAAAACTAGCAGTATATCAAAAAAAAATATTATTCACTTTTATTTGTCTCATTGAGAGAGATAATAATCCATCAACAGATTGTGGCGTCACGTACGTCCTAGAGTCGAGGTTTTACTATTACTATTACTCCGCGATTCACTAAAAGTGTGTGGCGGAGGATGCATTGCACCTATCAGGAAAGGTAATGGTTTGGAAGGGATATACGGGATATGGCAGGAGACGCCCATGGGCTATTGTGGGTAACCATCCCAGCATTCGCATGGAGCGATCTGGAGAAACTATGTAAAACCCATATTCCCCGTGTCTGTATGGATAGGTAATATGGCGCCCACGCCTCCCCACTCCTCTCCACCCTGCGTCACTTCAAAGCGTGGTGAAGGTCCCTTGCGTCGTCTCCATATATTTCTTTCCTCCATGACGAAAACGCGTAACACTGATATCGCTTATATCTTTGCAACCGTACTACCGCGTGCCTTATTTAGTTATCGTTGTGTAGAAGAAGGAAGCCATTATTCGACCACGCACATGTAGCGTGCGCACGCGGTTCCATTGTCGCACTACGCATCAAGCGCAGCTAAATTTAGCATCGCGCGTGACGTTCACAGGTCGTAACTCGGACATACGTTTGTCGACCCGAGCAGGACGCATCGCGTTTGAGAAAGCTCACTCTTTGTTCATTCCATTACCTTTCTTTGAGGAGAGAGGAGTTTGGTGGAATTTAGGATTAAAAGTAGAAAACAGAAAGTTAGGTATGAAATGTAGTATCAAAAGAAGTGGAAGTAAAAATGGTTGTGCCACAGGGTAGCGTATTGGGACCATTGCTATCCATTATTCTAATGAATAATTGTGTTAATTGTTTACTATCTGAAATAAGATTGTTTGCAGATGACATAATGCTGTATAAAAGAATCAGAACGATAGAGGATTGTAAACAGTTGCAGGGTGATCTGGACAGGATATCTAATTGGGTTGTAAACATGAAATGAAGATAAATGCAAAGAAGAGTCAGCTTATTAGATAAACAAATAAACAACAAAAGGTTAATTATGAATATAAGGTTGGGAAAGAATTGCTTGCTGAAGACTTGAAATGTAAATATCTTGGAATTACTTTTGATAACAAACTTAATTGGGCAGGACACATAGGACAGGTGGTAGGAAAAGGTTTCAAAGTTCTGCAATTGTTAGAGAGAGTGATGAGGGGATGTACGAGAGAAGTCAAGGAATTGGGTTACAAACTTTGGTCAGACCATTGCTCGAATATGGCAGTGTAGTATGGGACCCTCATTTTACATATCAAATACAGGAGTTGGAGAGGGTGCAAAAAAGGCTGCTAGATTTGTTTCTGGAAATTATCGCAGAATGCAATCAGTGACGGATATGATAAAGGAGCTGGAATGGGATTCATTGCAAGACAGGAGGAGGATGAGGAGGGTCATGGGAGTGTACAGGGCATATACTGGAGGCATGGAAAGATATTGCAATAGGTATGAAAAGTAGTGCATGGAAGGGAAAAGATGACCATGACCACAAGCTGGCACTCGATTTCAGGCACAAGTGTGTGGGAAGATCTTTTTTAGGTAAGGGTGTCAGTGATTGGAATGAGTTACCAAGAGAAATGATGAATAATTTACCGAAAACTTTGAAAGAATTTAAAGATAAAATTTTTAGAGGGCAAATGTAGGTAGGTGCAGGATAGGGGGAAGAGGTGTGTAGGGAAATTGCCCGGAGCCTGTGCTCCATTGCAATTAAAAATTAAATTAAATTAAAAAAAAAATTAAGGGTGATCTTTGGACGTATTCTTTTGCTATTAAACCTGTGTAAAAACGACTTAGATCTGTGTGCAGACAACTATTCGAACATTACAGTTTTACAAAAGTAGAAAATTCAAGTTATGAAACAGTTATCTGACTCTTTCAGAACAAACCTTAGAATTTAAAACTATCAGCTCACAATTCTTTTTATTGGCGCCGAGCGTGGTGAGTGAGTGGTTAACGCTC
>JARYHS010008074.1:49908886-50052249 GCA_031002005.1 Vandiemenella viatica
GTTAGACGACTGAAGAGGCATAACACTCCATACGATGAAACTGGAGTTAGGGAGAACAGTTGGTCACCGCAGTGTTCTAACAAAAGAACAATAGAATCCGAGGTTCCAACACGTCTGCTCGCTGCCCCGTCCGTGGCTGGAGTCCTGCGGTGTTTGTGGCTGCCGCGTTTGACGGCTGCCGCACGGATCCCGCCGCCGAAGGTGCTGCAACCGCAGCGACGAGCTGCGCCGCGGCGCCGTGCGACCGCAACGTCACTCCTGCAGCGGGACTCAGCCGCGGCATGTTGCCGCACCGCGGCACTTGCCGCGGTTCAGCCGCCGCTTGCCGCAGCAGTGCTCGCCACGGATCTGCCGCCGCTACGCGAGGACAGCTGCTGCGTCACACCTGGTGCGGCTGCGTCACACCTGTGCGGCTAGAGGGGGGGGAGGCAGGTGGTTGCTCAAGTGGTCTGGCAACACAGCAATAGTAGGGGGGCCCGAAGGGCAGCTGGTGCTATGGTTGGTGAAGGCAGGTGTTCAAACAAGTGGCCTGGCAAAAGAGCAATAGTAGGGGGGCCCCCCAAGGGCAGCTGGTGCTAGGGTTGGGGAAGGCAGGTGTTCAAACAAGTGGCCTGGCAAAAGAGCAATAGTAGGGGGGGCCCCAAGGGCAGCTGGTGCTAGGGTTGGGGGAGCTGAGGTTAGTGAAGTGGCCCTCAAGTCAAGTGGTCCTCAAGTCAAGTGGGAGGGGGAGGGGACGAGAACAATAGAATGATACAATGTATCCAATTGGAACAATAGAAGGGGGCGTGGCTAACATTAGTTCCGAATTCGCCACTAGGGGGCTGGTGAGCGCGCTCCCCCTTTTATAACCTACTGACACGGGTGTGGTTACATTTCACTTTGCAGCCACAACTACGTAGCGAGACCACTTTTGATTGTGGTAGTAACATAGTGTCTCCCATCGAGCACTATGGTGGTTGCATGTCGTTAGCTAAGGGTGTGTGGAGATATGGTTGGTTCAAAGTGGTCGTACCTAAGGCATTTTCATATTTCGACCAAAGTGCTCTAAAAATCTTTGGAATCTCGAATGTACTAGAATTTTCTTGAATGTACTAAAATGCTCTAGAATGTTCTTAAGTAGTGTTATACAATATTTTCAGCAATTAACAAATATAAATAATTTATGTGTAACATGTTTTGTGTGTAAACCGATTTGATGTGACTTTCACTGGCGGGTTGCTGATTCAGTAGTGAGGAACATAGGCTATTTATTAGTCCCGAAACTTTAAGGTTCAGTGCTAAAACATAAAACCTTCAAAATTCTTGACAAACACGAGCGAATTCGTGGGTACCAGCTAGTAGTAACTCAAAACACTGACACATAAAACCAACAGAAATGATGGCTATCGCAACTTCAAACTGCTCCAAGAGGTTGTATAAAAATTTGATTTCTTACTGGCAGAAATATCTCATTACACTGTTATTTCTGAACAACGTACGAATAATAGTTTTTTTTTTCTTTTCGTACAAATATTGAGTACAATATGGAAAATCCGAACCCATACCATCATGAATAACATCATTGCAGAGAATCTCAGAAGTCAAAAGACATATTCAAACGAACGAAATACGTGGACTATCAATTAATTCTACACTTGCTGAGTTATTGGTTAAGACTGGACATTCTGCCGCAGAGAATTGTGTCGAGTTAGTGGATTATAAAATCAAATGCAAAGAGAGCAGTGATGAAGTTTTCTGTGCAACAAAGTGAAAGTCAGAAATATGTACCCTTGCTCGGTGGCTATTAAATACACCAGAGTGGCTTAATTGAGACTGTGTGTAAACAATAATTAGTGAACGCAGTACGGTGGTTAATTATTTTACTTGAGTTGTTTCAGAACCCCACATTAGTTGAGACAATACTGTAAGACAACAGTCTTGTTAACATCTCGTTAAATGTTTCTGGTTTATAACACTTCCCGCTTAATATTTCAAGCGTACTCGAGCGAATGTTTTTACGGCTCACCGCTTGAAGCAACTGCCTTTTTGAAAAACAGACACCAAACTCTCGAATGAAATTGTCGAATAAGCATCAGCAGAATGTTTGCTCTTATTTTTCGAAACAATACAGCTACAATTGAATATTTATAAGCTGCAAATTGTAACTTTCTGGCCTTATTTCAAATTTTGAAATATAATTATTATTATTATTGTGATTGAATTTTAATATTGCAAGGAATAACTTGGGCGAACTGTTAGGTTTACATGAGAAATCATCAATGCTTTTACTGGCTGCCCCTCATAACATACAAACAGGCGTATTTACGTTAACGTTAATGACATAGATTATTCCAACCTATGCAACACTCTGTTTTAAAGTAAATTATGCAGGCTATCAATTAAGTATGTTAAATACTTCATTAAAATTCAATATCATTTATATTACTAACAGGAAAATATACAAGGTTGATTTAAGATTTTCTTTAAATTCACAAAAAATATAGTTAAAATTAATCATCTTTACTTCTGTGAACGCCAGTATATTTTATAAAAATAGCCAAAATTAAATAATTTAAATTCAGTGATCCGAATGTTTAATTATAAATTAAATGTTTGCTCCGGACAATGGACAGTTCATTCGACGAGAGAGATCTTTGGCCTAACAGGATCGTAGCTGGGCAATGCTATGAGCTTGAAGTCAGACTAGCATTGAGTCTTTCTCTGGCGATGTGTATTTACAATATGTAGAGACGTCTGGATAACGTAAAAGCAACCTTATGCTGTTGCCTTGTTGGTTCTGCCGTGAACCAATGTAACACAGGTCCTCAGAAAAAGCCTTTTGCCTGAGTTCATCCGCTCAAACAAAATCAGCTGGCGTCAGAATTAAGGCAAGCAGCAGTCTCACCATCGAACAGACAGTGGAGTCAGAAGCCAAATCGACCAGACTCGACTCGCCGGCAGACATAGAATGTTGTTTTTAATCTGCTTAACGTCTCTCTAACACCGTGGTCTTTGGAGACGGGAAAGAAAGGGGGGGGGGTGCAAGGAATGGGAAGGAATTCGGCCATGGCCTTTTGAAGGAAGCATCCCGGCATTTGCCTGGAGTGATTTTGGAAACCATGGAAAACCCAAAACTGGGTGCCCGGACGGGGATTCGAACCACCGTCCTCCCGAATGCGAGGCCAGAACGCTAACCATTACACCACCACGCCCGCTGCATAGATCGCCTCTCCCCGTCTGTCCACAACGCTCAGATGTGAAATAAAATATCCCACTTTTATTATTAAACCTAAAACTTATTAATGTACCTAGCAGTCAAAAGACGCGTTCGTTACAAAGTAATTCGAAAGAAAAATTTCATCTATAACTTCTTTGAAACATTAATTTAATGAAATTCGTTAAATTAGTGTGTTTGGCAGGCAATCTATATTAATATTATAAATGCGAAGAGACTCTCTCTCTCTCTCTCTCTCTGTCTGTTTGTTACGGTTTTTTTTGGCTAAACTGCTACTCCAATCGGGATGAAATTTGACAAGGAGATGCTATTTGACATTAGGATGGGACATGGGATACCATATTCTGTATAGATAAGAACTTACTGTCATTAAATTATGAAAACTATATGAACTGTTAAAGACTAATGCTTAATATCTATATGTCTCTGTAATGCCTAACGGTAGGGAGCAATGGCAGCGTAGCGCATATTTATTCTCTCAATAAAGATAATAGTGGTTAAAAAAAAAAAAAAAAAAAAAAAAAAGTGGTAACGTGCATGCCTTCGAAATAGACTCCCGTGTGACATCGGGTTCAAACCCCACTGGGAGCAAAAAATTTTATGAATTGTTTTTGATAGTTTGAGCCAAGCCTAGGATTTTGTAGTAAGGATACCATGTTCTGGCAAATCTTTGGCGATAGTATAGTGCCCTAAGCGTTTACTTTATTCAGGGTGCACTGGTTCCACAGGCAGTTTTTGTGTCATCTAAACTAATAATATTATATATGCGAAAGTAAGTCTCCGTCCGAAATACTTTGTAACAGCTTTCAGCTTTGTGTATCCAATTCTAGCAAACAAATTCTAAATCCACGCGTATGAAGTCGCGGGTAACAGCTAATACAAGTATATAGGAAGGAAACATTCATATATTATAGAGCTAACGCTGGGGGCTGGCATGCAGGAAAACAAGGTTTTATTCGTCGTTCCAGTTATACACATTTACTTATAAGTACCATTGTATTTACCACCATATAATTCAGCAATACCAGTGTCCACTGCATTGTTAAGCCTGTTGATCTATTGTTGTATGATTAGGTCAGACAATTACAACATTTATTTTTAAATTCTGCGTGAAATTGCCGAGAAATTAATTTTCTAAGTTGGGGCTTGACAGCATACTGACCTGAGTAACAATTGCTATATTTCAATGAATTTTTAGGTGATAATTTACTTGGTAAGTGTTAATTTTGGTTATTACTTTTTTAGTTTGAACATTTAACCATATACTTTTTACCTATAAAATATGTTTTTCTAGTTTCTTTACTAAATAATCTAGAAAAACTAACGTGGACTTATAAGTACCGTCAGGCCGGCATCGGTAGCGTAGGGGCTAGAGTTCGTCGGTTCGAGTCCGGCCGAGGGCATGGGTGAATGCCATTAAAAAAAAATAATAGTACCGTTAGGGAGTTGTGGGTAGTTTTATACAGATTATTGGTCAATAGATTTAGCAAGTATACAATTGGTTTCATCATTGTTTTAGATATTTTCAAATGGGTATTTTTATGAAATACGCTCTGACTGAAGCCCTTCTCTTAGAAGTTTATAATTTATCAAGGCAAAAATGAATAAATGACTCGAATGTTCTCAGATTACTCATTAGGTCAAAGAGTGGTCTTGACTGAAAAAATGGAGCAATGACGATATTATCTAGTATTATCATTATTTTTCATCAGTTTCATTATTAAAAAACTGAAACAACTTTTGTTTGTGGGAGAATCAGACCCTACTGCAAGGGACTTTCTAATAATCTGCTGAAGGAAAACTAAAAAGAGGAGATTGTGACAGTGAATTTACAAACCTATATATTTGCTACTGGAAATGGAAGGATAAAAAGGTCATACATTTAGTATCAAATTTTTATGGCAGCGGTGAAACTCCACTACACTGGTTGGGGTCAATGGAAACTTCAACAGATGAGCCCTCTCTTGGTTTGGATTGGTGACCTGGTGGATCTTGGACCAGAGGGCAGTAGATCCCGTAGCATTTTGCCCATCCTGCCACCCTGTTGTTACACCACTAGTTATATGTAAGGAAAAAGATGGATTGAAGTCGAAAATTTCATACTCAGGAGTCATCAAGGACTACAATACCTTCATGTGTGGGGTTGATACTACTGATCAGCTGATGGCTTTGTGCAATGCTGACAGAAGATTACCGAAATCATGGTAAAGATTGTTTTTGGGAATTCTAGATGTTGTATCATATATAAATCTATAACATAAATGGTCCGATATTTGAAAAAAGTCTGTAAATTTTTTTAGAAGATCCTTTGCACAAGGTATGATGACCATGAAGGATATCGGTAAGAAGAAAACGTCATCTATATATATATTTCACCAAGCCCTCATCCATTCAAACAACACAAGTCATACTATTCCACAATGAAAGATGTAAGATTGGGAAACAGAGGTATACACTGTCCCTAAATTGTAAAAATCAGATGAAGATGTGAAGTATGTAGAATGAAGAAAATACAGTCAAAACATCATTCCAAATTTTCCACTGCAATGTTTTTTGTGTCTGAATGAGCAAAAAGAATTGGTTTTTTTTAATATCAGGAGGCAAACATTTCATACCAATATGAACATAATTGATTTCAATTGCTATTGCTGTACATCCTGTGATACACAAAGTCCCTGACGGTACTTATAAGTACCGGCTTAGTAATTACCACTTAGAGTTCAAAAACAAAAAAAACAAAAAAAACAAAAAAAAAAATGTGTGTTTAATTTCAAGTACCTTTATACAAATATATAATTGAAATTATAAATTTCCCTTTATTTCCAATAGCCGGTAGGAAAGGGATAGAGCTAACGCTGGGGGCTGGCATGCAGGAAAACAAGGTTTTATTCGTCGTTCCGGTTATACACATTTCGGTTTTACAAGTTTTCTCAAAGACGGCCGCGTAGCTCAGGCGGTAGAGCCTCTGACTGCGGCACGGACGACCGGGGTTCGACCCCCGACGAAACCGAGGATCCTTTCTCGAAGCTGAACGTCCCGAACGCCCTCTCCCCCTCCCCCCTTTCCCAGGCCCACTCAGCCTACTGTCAAATGAGTACTGCGGAGGGAACTCCGCGGGAAGCTAAAGAAAAAGAGCCGGACCGTGTCGCTGACCACAGTACGTCCACTCTAGTGACCTACGGTCAGGAAATATTAATGCAGAGCTCTGTCTCCTCTAATCCTACGGGAATACGGATTGAAAACTGTGATAACCCAATGCCTTACCTTCATGTTTTCTCATAATCACTCAAGTAAAAAACTGCGACAGGTCCTTCAAAACAGTATCGTCGGATTCAGTTCGTTAAAACATTTTTTCAATCGCTTTAGTAACTCATTAAATAAACCTTCGGTATTCTGTCGGTGTAAAATGGGTTACAAGAAAAAGATTATATTGTAGTTTTAAGCAAAACAAGCATTTTCTCGCTGTGTCATCGGCGCGGACCATGGAATGCGTAGTAAATGTGTTTGCTTTTTGTTTTTCTTCTGGTACCAAAGCATAAACGAGTCTAATATAATATCTTCTTATCCTTTACGGGAAATTAAATTCCACAATTTCGTTACGTTTATTCGAGTGTGAATTGTTGTTGTAGTGGTTTTACTAGCATTTGCAATGTAGTCAAATGTACTATACCTCAAAAAACTAAAGAAATAAGTAACAAATTTACGTAGTATAAAAACAGTACTAACAAAAACCAAATTGGTTTTGGTAGTTTTAGGGAGTTGCCTGGACAAAGAGACAGCCTCCTTATAGATTTATAGTATAATCTTGCTTGTGAAAAATGCAACCCGAAGAAAGAGACATGCGATTGCAGGGCCGCATTTAAGCATAGGCTATATAGGCTGTAGCCTAGTGCCGGGAGATCCACTGCCGAAAGGGGGGCCCACACCACACGTATAGCCTACGTGCCGACAAAGCCTAAATGCGGCCCTGCCAGTTTGTGCGGGGTAAAATTTTGATGCTACAGTTTGCGAGTAATTGGTTATACTTATTCGCCAACAATGACGGAAACCAAGCAGGCAACATGGTTCAGGCAAGGATATTCATGCGAATCTCAGTAGGTGGGATATATGCAAGATATTTCAGATGAAATGGACAAGGGAGGCCAAATTGATAGTGTAGCACTAGATCTGTCTAAGGCGTTTGACAGAGTAAGCCATAAAATGGTAGTAAATAAGGTAAAAACCATTGGAGTGGATAAGAAAGTCATTTGCTGGGTAGAAGAATTTTTAAAAGGTAGAAACCAGAAAGTTAGGGTAGGAAATGTAGTATCAAAAGAAGTTGAAGTAAAAATGGGTGTGCCACAGGGTAGCGTATTGGGACCATTGCTATTCATTATTCTAATGAATAATTGTGTTGATTGTTTACTATCTGAAATTAGATTGTTTGCAGATGACATAATGCTGTATAAAAGAATCAAAACAATAGAGTATTGTAAACAGTTGCAGGGTGATCTGGACAGGATATCTAATTGGGTTGGTAAACATGGAATGAAGATAAATGCAAAGAAGAGTCAGCTTATTAGATACACAAATAAAAAACAAAAGGTTAATTATGAATATAAGGTGGGGAACGAATTGCTTGCTGAAGACTTGAAATGTAAATATCTAGGAATTACTTTTGATAACAAATTTAACTGGGCAGGACACATAGGACATGTGGTGGGAAAAGGTTTCAAAGTTCTGCACTTGTTGGAGAGAGTAATGAGGGGATGTACGAGAGAAGTCAAGGAATTGGGTTACAAAACTTTGGTCAGACCATTGCTCGAATATGGTAGTGTAGTATGGGACCCTCATTTTACGTATCAAATACAGGAGTTGGAGAGGGTGCAAAAAAGGGCTGCTAGATTTGTTTCTGGAAATTATCGCAGAATGCAATCAGTGACGGATATGATAAAGGAGCTGGAATGGGATTCATTGCAAGACAGGAGGAGAATGAGGAGGGTCATGGGAGTGTACAGGGCATATACTGGCGATGAGGCATGGAAAGATATTGCAATAGGTATGAAAAGTAGTGCATGGAAGGGAAAAGATGACCATGACCACAATCTGGCACTCGATTTCAGGCACAAGGGTGTAGGAAGATTCTCTTTTTTAGGTAAGGGTATCAGGGATTGGAATGAGTTACCAAGAGAATTGATGAATAATTTACCGAAAACTTTGAAAGAATTTAAAGATAAAAATTGTAGAGGGCAAATGTATGTAGGTGCAGGATAGGGGGAAGATGGGTATGTAGGGAAATTGCCACCGGAGCCTGTGCTCCATTGCAATTAAATTAAATTAAAAAAAAAAAATATATATCTGTGAACACTTACATAAATTTGGAAGACAAGAAGTACCAACCGTTCCACATGCTCTATTGTCTTCATCAAACTCGTACACTGTTGGCACGACAAGAAATATTTTTGAACAACAGAAAAGGTCATTGATTCGTTGTGATTTTATAATATGCCTATGAAAGATATATTACAACTAGCTGATACCCTCGACTTCGTACGCGTGGATTAAGAATCTCTTTGCCATAATTGAATATAGAAAGTTGTTGGTAACGAAGGATTGGTCCCAAACAACACCGAGTCGGTATAATATTACAGGAAAGCTATCACTGTATCATTCTACCGTCGAACCTGTCTCTTGAAGGGAATCAATTTCCAACAAATTTCTGTCACCATTCGATAAGTTCTCAAAACTTCGTGACTACAACTGTTAATCATACCGGAAAAAATGTTCCGGTGCCCTTCCTACAGATTTTCTTGTCCAATTCCATCAATAACAATATAGCCATTTACGCGTCAAAACGTAAAAAAAAGACAGAGACCTACTTTCGAATTTATAGTATTATTACTGCAGATCACACACACACAAACACAGAGAGAGAGAGATTAGGAACAACGGCTGAGGGATCATTATAACGTAAAAAAAGTGTACACCTACAGCATTTACAACCGCCCACGATTTGTCTTGCATTGATCCCCTATATTTGTGATATCTACAGTTTAACATTCAATCCGAATAACCGACGGTCCAGGCATGACTCTTAAGATAAAAAAAAAAAAAAAAAATCTTTGTTTCCACGGATATTTGAACCGGAGACCACGACCCAAACAGCAGTAAGCAAGCGCTTTAAGCGCTGAGCTACCAGACCGCTATATGGAAAGGCACTACCGAGACCTACACATCCTAAGCGTCTGTTTATCGCCATCAGTAATTTCTCGAAATTATATACAGAAAATTTTTCAACCCAATATAGACAGTATTTTTCTTCTTGTTTCAAAGGATAAGTTTGCAAAGTTTCATCGAAATCGGATGAAAACTGTGTATTTGTATGAAGAACAAACAAACAAAAAACAAACAAACATACATATATTCATCTTTATATATATATATGGATTACATGCAAAGGAATCTTCTGTTCACGTATGTAACTAATGGCTGCCATACAAGTGATATAATCTAGCACATCTGTACGACTGCAGCTTTGTGAATCTCCGGCGGAAGGGAGACACAAGTAACCTTGGTTTCCCGCTCATTTATCACACCTGTCCTACTCAACACCCCACCAAAAGCAGTATATCACCTTCCGCCGGCACAAATCTTCGGGAGTTATACCAAAAATAGCTCCAAATTTCTGAGCCAATTACAGTCAGCGTAGCGAGCGCGACTCGTTAGCATAAGTGATTAGTGTGGCGCGCTAAATCATCGCGCGGACGCATTTTATCGGCGGTGCGGCGTTATTAATTACGTGGATTTAGCGCTGAGGTGCAGGCCGGGTAATTAGCGTCGATTGTGTGGGATCGGCTGTGCACTTCTCGCGGCGTGGCGGTGTCTGACGTCGCGTGACGCAGAGTGGACGCGCCAAGCCGCAGATGGCTATCTGCCTGGCCGCGCGCATTAACTCGGCGGCCTGTTGTTGATGGCGTCACGCCTCCAAGACGTAACAACTCTGCACTGCTCTAAAAAATGTCTGCTATGCCAGTCACGCGAATCTAGCGTCGTCAAATGTATTCGGTGCTCAGTCAGTCTTGGCGTCATGCATGTACTGAAACCTGATCGCGTAACACACGTCTGCATGTTCCTTCACAATTCTCGAAATGAGAGATTGTTATTGTATCGCTGCAACTGCTTTGTGGTTTGAACTCGCTGCTGTGATACACCGGTGTGTCGCGTTGGGGACTGGCATTGAACAGTTTGGATTGAACGACATGTCAGGGCGTCACGCTGGGATAGATTTAGATAGAACGTAACTACGGGGAGTCATTCTGTAGCGTCATGGTGAGGAGTTTGGCTGCAGCGTGGAACTGGGACGTGGGGCTACAGTGATACGCCGTGCGTTACGCTAAAACCACACGCTGAGGTGTTTGGGTAGTCCGGCACGCTGAGGCATCATGCTGATACGTCACGTAGGGGCATTACTCCGAAGCGTTTCGCTAGATAGTGACGCCGGGTCATCGTGCTCAGACATTGCGTTTAGGGCCTTATTACATTTGGCCGCCTGGCGGCGCAACCAGCCGCGCCACTGGTGTTTCTGTTGGCGACGCGTGCAGGAAACTGGTGGCGCAGCCAGCCAGCAGTTCGTTGTTTCCATCCTCGCACAGCCGAACAGTCTGCTGTTCCTCGCATTGTACGCGAACTGTGTAGTTCAGTATGTCCTGTGAACTACAGAATGCCACTGTGGAAATGAGTGTAGATAATACAAAAGGGAAAAGCAAGAAGAAGCCCTGATTGAGTTCCAGAAGTTATTGGACACAAAAGTGAATACTGAAGACTTCATTCGTGCAATTGAACAACAATCCGCAATTTGGGATGCCAGTTCTGAAGCTTACAGTAATAAGCAAATAGAATTGAATGCTTGGAATGAAATTATTTGTACATTGCTACCCTATTTCGACCAGAGGTCCTTGGCTAAGAGGAATAACCTCAATAAGTAATTAAAAATTATATAATTCTTTGGTAAAGTCGAAGTTTTAATATATCAAGTTCTAACTAAATCTGTCACTTTTTGTGATGGCTTTGCTTCATCTGTCTGTATGATTGTGGCTTTCAAATAAAAAACTGCAGTTTAAGTATAACAAGTACAGATATAATTATTATTATGTATGTTGACAATTTAGAAATTAGTAAAAAGAAAGTTATCATTTTGTTTAAAAGTGACAGTTTAATGTTTTTGACAAACATTCACATGGTTTTAGCTGTAAAGCAACAAAATTAAAAAAAAAAAAAAAACTAGTCTATATCCACTAAGGGAGCGTCCATAAATTACGTAAGATGAAATAGGGGGGGGGGGGAAGGGAATCAGGCGAAATCTCAGCAAATCTCACCAAGAGGGGTCTACGGAAATTTCAAGTGAGGTTTTTGAAAAATTGCTAAAAAAAAAGGTCTACAAGTGATGCGAAAGTCGATTTTATGGGGTATTTCGTCTAAAAGTATAGGTGATAGTACAGGCTACGAAGCAGGCGGTTCTTTCGTGTTAGTAAAATGCGGTTTGACAATTCCCAAATAAACTTTTTTTTAAGATCTTATTACGTTTGATTAACGTATTCCGTTTATTTTAATGTACAAGCCTGGAGAACTAAATAAACTAAGTCGAAAAATAAAACAGAATGCAAAGACTAGTAGAATGATCTTCTGAGAGTAATTCTTGATAGGAGTGCTCATTTGAAATGCAGAATGATCCCTGGCCCATATTTCTACAATCTCGAAATTATTATAATTTCTTGCTGCGTTCATCGGTGCATATAAGTCATTAATTATTTTCCACGATTTTAATTTGGGCCGTAAACATTCGAAATTTGAAAACACCATCGAAATTGCTGCGGTAGTTTTTGTGCGATGACTTTTCAAACCCTTCAGACAGACGTAGCTTGCTTAGAAATGTTTGAGAATACAAGTGTAAGCCAGTGATCGTTTTTGCGTATTGTCACGGATCCAGAATAGCTCCCTTTGTTAGGGAAAAAAGTTATAACAGAGTGACTTGATCTCACCAAATACAAACTTGACCAGTGTTTCATCCGAATGATTAACTTTGGAAAATTTGGGTAAAATCTCTTAAGCGTTTAATAGACGTTTTAAACGCGGACAGAGACAATCGCGCTATAGTACAATTGTTTCTATACTTAAATCGGCTGAAAAACAAACTTGACTTGGATTTTACCATAAAGCTTTGCTCTGCAAAATTGGAAGAATTTTGTTTGTTTTAAAGGGATCATCCATCGCAGCAACAATTGCTTCGAAAGAATCACGATGTTCTTGATTGAGGCTGGTCAAACATTCATAATGTAATCTTTGGTCGTCGTGTATATAGCAGTCAGAAAATTTAATACAGTTTCCATATTATTAAATAGTTAGGCGATTCTGAAAAAATGAATTGCCTGAATACTCGTTTAGTTAACACATCTGAAGTCTGATGTCCACTTTAAATAACCTAATAACTCACGTATAGCAGTGGCGTAGCTAGGTCAACAAGGGCCCCGGTGCAAAAAATTTATTTTGGGCCCTCAGGCCAGATAGGCGACCTTTTTTTTGCTTTGTGTTGCTGGTAAGGGCCCCTGAGCGTAGGATGAGGCCTTTGAGTTGTGCTTGGGGGCCCCCTGAGCAGTGGTTGGGGGCCCCCTGTGCAGTGAGAGGGCCCTCAGTGAGAGGGCCCTTAGTGAGGGGTTTCCTGTGTCTCAAAAAGAAAAAAAAGGTCGCCAGATTGCTATGAAGGCTCATGGGCCTCTGAACTGCGCTTTGGGGCCCCCAGAGTTATGCTTCTTGGGGGCCCCCTAAGAGTAGCGGCCCCGGTGCACTGCACCGTCTAGCCCCATAGTAGCTACGCCCCTGACGTATAGTGAACACGAAAAAAGACCATTAGCGAAACTGTTCAGTAAAATACGTAAAAAGCAAACAAACTGAAGTGTATAAACTTTCGTCACAAAGCAACATTAGCGGAAGTTTCAATTAACTTGAAATTTAAAGTAAGCCGGAATGACAATTGGCATTCGTTGTTGCAATATGAGTGATTAAATTTTTATACTGCTTTCATTAACGACATGTTACTGAAAAATAGTTCTATGTTGTTTGTTTGTTGTTGTTTTTTTTAACTATAATGTTTTTCCATATTTTTTAAGAATGAAATGATACGGAACTTAATTAATGTATTCTTGCAATTAATTTCATAGCAATTGTAAGAACGAAGCAATTGCTTAGGTATTAAACTGTGAACATCACGTCTAATTTTAATAATATCTCTGGTCGCTGTTAATTTCTGATCGAAGGCCGGCGTGTTACGTCACCGTTCTCTAGCCAACAGCTATCGAGGTGAATGAGCGTAATCTATAAGAAAGATACCACTTGAAAGAAATTTTACTAAAACGAATGAACTGGTTTTAAAAAGATCTTTTTATTGTTTATGCAAAATAATTATTAAGCGTATTCAGTTTAATAATACGTTTGTCCATATATAGATTCATCAGCACCTGAAAGTATTTCACACCTGATGGATTTATTCTAGTTACAACTGTTACCATTCCCACAAGAGAATTATTTTTATCACCACCGTATGTTCGATATGGTATGACCTTTTCTGTTGGAGCGCAGTTTGCACAGTGGTGGCAACGTGAGCGACAAGTAGATTACGGTTTCCGCAGGCTGCTGCAAATCTGCGCACACAGAGGTGGAGTCAGCCTCCAGGATTCATAAAAGAACCGCGGCGTCAGGCGGCTGACTCGCTCCATCCATCTTACATGCGGAAACACGTATCAGAAAGCAACGAATCGATTCGCCATTCAACCCCAGAGGGACAAAAAAGCAGGCGAGAATTCGGCGCCTTCACAGCTCCGCTCGTAAGATTGTTAGTTAAACACAAAACCGATTAGAGATCGTTATTATCACTGAACTGCAAAACTAGAATAGCCTGAAAAGTTGTTAGATAACAGAAAAGATATTTCAGTAGAGTATTATATACCTAAAAGACTAAACGTCAATCACAAAGTAAGTAAACTAATTTTTTGGACCGCAAGGATTACCAAATTTGCGTGAAAATGTTTGATTCCTAATCTTTGTCTACGAGGACAATTACTTTTTTAAATTGCGATACAGGGTGTTCCAAAAATGACCGGTATATTTGAAAAATCAATAAAAACTAAAGGGCAGCGATAGAAATATACCGTTTGTTGCAATATGCTTGGGACAACAGTAAATTTTCAGGCAGACAAACTTTCGAAATTAGTTACAATTTTCAACAACAGATGGCACTGCAGTCTGTAAAAATCTAAAGTACGATATTTTACACAATGCCACCATGCGCAAACTTGCAATCTGTGAACAGCACACGCTTACAGCAGAAAGACGACTTACAGAATGGCGAACTCACAGACTGCGTTTACTTCTATATCTTTCAAATCGCCTGCAGCGCCATCTGTTGTTGAAAATTGTAACTAATTTCGAAAGTTTGTCTGCCTGCAAATTTTACTGTTGTCCCAAGTATATTGCAACAAACGGTGTATTTCTATCGTTGCCCGTTTAGTTTTTATTGATTTTTTCAAATTTACCGGTCATTTTTGAGACTCCCGGTATAAAGAATGCAGAGTATTAACTCGCGAGAAGGGTCTGGTGCAGTGAGGAAATGCAGCTCGTATACCAGTTAATACGTTTCTCCGTCGTTTCCTGTAGTAATTACTGTCAAATAAAGCAAAGAGTTTTTACTAATGAGAACGTATTTACAAAATAGAGCATCCCGCAATCATCTAGAAGAATACTTGGACCGACCCCAATTTGTTCCTCATTAGCTACAGATTTTAAAACAAAAATACACTTATCATACAAAACCAAGCCACACATTTCCAAACAACACTTAGATCTCCTCCCCTTTCACAACAATTAGGTCCCCCGCAAAAAAAAAAAAAAAAAAAAAAAAAAAAAAAAAAAAAAAAAAAAAAAACGTAATATCACCAAGTATGTTCGGTGAGCGGTTAACATTCTGGCCTTGCATTCGGGTTCAAATCCCCCACCGGGCATCCAGATTTGGGTTTTTCATGGCTTCTCCAAATCACTCCAGGCGATTCTTTCAAAATGTCGTTCCCACTCCTCAGCCCTATCCCGCCTCTAATGACTTCAACGTCTGTGAAGCCTAAAGCCATAAAAAAGGAAGGATCGCCAGGATCAAAAAGATTCCCAGAATCACTAGGATCACTAGGATCACCAGGGTCACCAGAATCACCAGAATCAGCAGTTCCACCATGGTCTCTAGGGTCATCACGATCGCCAGGAAACCAGGGTCACTAGGGTAACCCGGATCACCAACGTCTTCAGTATCACAAGGATAACCAATGTCACAAGGATCACCAGTGTCACAAGGATCACCAGTGTCACAAGGATCACCAGTATCATCAGGGTCGCCAGGATTACTATGGTCACCAGTGTCAGCAGGATCACTAGGATCACCAGGATCACCAGGTTCACCAGGGGCACAAGCGTCAACAGTGCCACCAGGGTCTCCATGGTCATCACGATTGCCAGGGAAACCAGGGTCACTAGGATCACAAGGATCACCAGTATCATCAGGGTAACCAGGATCACCAGTGCTACAAGGATCACCAGTGACACAAGGATGGGATGACCAGTTTCATCAGGGTCACCAGGGTTACCAGAGTCACCAGTACCACCAGTGTCTCCAGGGTCGTCATGATCGCCAGGGAAACCGGGGTCACTAGGATCACTAGGATCACCAGGATCACCAGCGTCACCAGGATCACCAGGGTCACCAGGATCACTAGGATAACTAGGATCATTAGCATCGCTACGGTCGCCGGGATCACCAGGTTCATCAAAGTCACCAGGGTCACCCAGGATCACCAGGATCATCAATTCCTCATTGGAGCAATCGTGGTGATTAAAGCTTCACGTCCTTAATAGTTGTTGTCATTTCACATCATCATGACTAAAACTAATTAGGAAAAAAACACAAGACATCTTAAACAGTCCATCATTTATAGACTCAGATCACTATCTCATTGAAATTGACATTTTAGCCCCTTGGATTCTGATCTGAAGAAGAAATCGAAGGATGATACAGGAATTCTTAAGGAAAACTTAACAAGAAAACTCCTAAAAATTGGAAATGAGCTCATGGGTAGAGCAGTGAAAAACATAAAAGGAAACGAAAGCACAGATGATAACAATTGGGATGAGAACCATAGAGACCGAGCTTGGTGGTGTAACGTTTAGCGTTCTGGCCTAGCATTCGGGAGGACGGTGATTCAAATCCCCGTCCTGGCATCCAGATTTGGGTTTTCCATGGTTTCCCCAGATCACTCCAGGTGAATGCCGGGATGCTTCCTTCAAAAGGCCATGGCCGAATTACTTCCCATTCCTTGCCCCCCATCCTTTACCATCTCTAAAGACCTCGCTGTTAAGAGATGTTAAGCAGTTAAAAAAAAGAGGGAAAGAACCATAGAACCCGGAAGAAATAGTATTTCAGTCAGAACACGGAAACATGGGATGAGTTTCGGCAGCAAATAAAAATTACGTCAAAGATCATCGGGGGAGAAAAGTTAAAATACGAGAAGAACAGGTTTTAACGTATTGAAGACCAGAAAAATAAAGAAATTGTATAAAACTTTTAAATACGAATTACATCAATAACAACTACCGAACCTTCGCTTTAAAAGAATGGGTGGAACTCTAGCTTTGAATAATAAAGAGAATTGCCAGCTGTTGGCCAGTTATTTTGAAATCCTTCTAAACAGAGAAGAAACCACTCGAAAGTCAAAGCCACGAATCCTTGAAGGTAAAAAAAAAAAAAAAAAAAAAAAAAAAATCATTAATGAGCTCAAGAACAGCGAAGCATTAGTAGAATAAGTATTGAAGAGTAGTAGAAATGTGGAACACTGGTGGGGTTAAAAGAACCGAAAATTTACTTTCACAAATATGTGAGAATCATAAAAAAGAAAATATCCCTAAAAACTGGAAATTTGCCCCTATACATGCACTTCATAGAAAGGGAGACTGAACTGGACCAAATAATTACAGAGGGACAACGTTGTTACCTATCTTCTTTCTTATTTATAAAAATGAATGTTTGTTTGTTTGTATATTCGTCTTCTATGCGTTCCTATACCATTCGTCCGATTACGATCAAACTTTGGTGAGGTACTGTGTGCACATGTACGAAGGTTTCTGACAAAAATGTCACCCCTCTCCCCCTTTATAACCCTTAATTTTATAGGAACCCACATTTTTTATCCGATTTCCATGGCACTTTGCAAACATATACCTTAAAATAATAAGAAAAATACTGTCAACATTTGGTTTTCGGAAACCGAATCCCTTTTCCCCCTTCTACCCCCATAATATTTGCCAATGATTTTTATACACACCCACAATTTTTACCGATATCGACGGAACGTTTCACACGTATACTTTTGTGGTGGACTGGCGAATCTTTTTGTTTTCGCACTGCCACTTCCCAAGAGGTACATTAAATTTTGGGTACGACTCAATGTCATGTGAGCGGTAGGTTTTCATAAATGATACTCTCAGTAAGGATATATATTATTTATACCCGTTTTATATACATACTTAATCCTTCATATTTTCCTTGAATCCCTCATATTGCAAGTCATCTACTACTTACTCCTTCTGCTTGATATCCCAAATATGACCCTCTAATTGGTTTCATCCATGTTGATGGCGTATGTTCCTCGCTGCCTCCATCGTCCGCTGCTTCTGCTGGTGTCGACGGCTGTAGCCCTTCACTAACACCGAATCAGCCAACTCCTCCTCATTGACCTGAAACAAGCCTTGAGCCCAGCTTGAATTTGCTAGTTATCTCCCGAGCCCCTCTACTCCTTCGTGCACCCGAGTTTTGATCCCATTGGACAAGTGGTAGGGAGGATTCTCGACCAATCGTGGCTGCTGCTACTCTCCTATCCTCTACCACATGATGCAGTGCTTCAGCATATTCTTGCTCACTCCTGACTAAGGATTGCAATCCCGCAGTGTTTTCAATCCCGCGGGATCCGCGCGGGATTTCCGCCAATCCCGCGGGATCCCGCGGGATCCGTGCGGGATTGGTACAAACAGTTTTTTTAACGCAAATATTCAAAACATAGTTACTTAAAACGTTAATAAATTAAATAATAATTAAATTAATAAATAATTTTTAATGTTAAATGATAAAAATTAACAGTTAACAATATTTTGATTGGCAAAATGACATTAAAACTTTTTAGCGTGTCTTAAGTGTATTTCGAGGTTTTACATTTTTGTTCTTTAATCTAAACCAATTTTTAAATAAATAATAAAAATAGAAAATATTGAGTCTTAGGTCAATTATGTGCCTTACAATACATCTCATAAGTTTAAAAATACGGTTTGCTTAATGGCCAAGTTACCAGAGGTTGTTTTTTTTTTTTTTTTTTTTTATTTTTTTTTAATTATAAATAAACGTTCCATAACACCGAGAAAAGCATTTCATTTCACAAAGTGAAGTGAATATACTCTGTAAAGTGTAGACTTGGCTCAGAACAAGATCTCATAACTTTTTGCCACTGCACAAGCACGAGACTTGGCCTTTTTTTTGCGTGATTCATTATTATATCTCCTGATTCCTTGATTGACATTACAGTTGATTCCATGTTATTAAAATAAAATACTCACCAACACGTAAACTGTTAAGTATTTCAGATTAACTTATGTGGTGTAACGACGTTATTAGAGTGGAAATTATTATTTTTTTTAGTAAGAAAGGAGACTTTCTCGGCGAATGATTGTAAGTTAGTGAAGTCTTCATAGGTTGTATCTCCAGATTTCATTGCAAAAACACGAAATTACACACGTGAGAAGGACGGCGGAGGCAGCAGTCGAAGTATTGTGTTCCTACAACACAATTCGTCGATACACCCGTGAAAATTTCATTATAACTTTTTTTTACCTTTAGTCGAAATAGTAACAAGGAGAAGAGGGATTAATTGAAAGCCTGAGCGGCACATGTAAGCAGGCGAAACGCATTGAGGCAGCGGCCAAAACAACAATAAGTCAAAGGATATACAATTTCCTTTTGATAGCTGTTAAATAAATAGGTAGGCGATCGTTGAAATTACGATAATATTAGTTTCATATCAACGAATATCAAATTTTCAGCCGCAAATTAGGAAATTGTCACAATTACTTTATCTGCAAATACAGAAAACGGGAATAATAAAACCGTGAATAAAAAGCTGTAACCGTGTAGTTCAGATAACGTGTGCGACACTTAAAAAATAATTATTTAGTTAGAAAATCGTACTAAATACGCACCATAAATCAAATTACAGAAATGTGTACTCGAAACAAGCGTAAGTTTTGATGAATACGTAAAAGTGTATTTATTTACTTACGAATGACGAAGGTTGACAAAAACAAACGCTTTTTCACATGAGTCAAATGCCAACTGGAAGGGTACAGGCAAACAGTGCAGCACATCCGATAGAGACCGAGTGGGGCAGCGAGTCACACAGACTGACACGCGTTTCCGCCGTATTTTGCGGATTGCGGATCCGCTTAATTTTGTGCGGGATCCGCCAGACTGTCAAATGATGCGGGATCCCACGGGATTGCGGGATCCCGCTTTGCCGGATTGCAATCCCTACTCCTGACCTGCTTTCTTGGGCATTGGCTTCTGCATAGCCATATTCCATCACCTGCAATTATTTTCCTTTGCTGTTACAACTGACCTGCATTGGCTAGCGCTGTATGAAATCGTAGCTACTGCCATGCATTACCCGAAAATCCCGTGTGCCACCGCACTTTAAAACAAACAGAAAATACTGTATACATTTTATTTGCGAAAATTCAACCCCTCTCACCCTTTTCCACCTCCTTAATTTTTGTCAATCTTCTTTACACATACCCACAGTCTTTATCCACTATCGATGGAACTTTGTATATGTATACTTTACAATCAATAGAAAAATACTGTCTCCCTTTCCCCCTTTCCAACCACTTAATTTTTTTAAACGATCTTTATACATGCCCACAATTTTTTTAAAAATTTCAATGGTCCTTCGCACACATATAATTTAAAAGGAACTGAAAAATACTGTCTACATTTGGCTTCCGAAAACCCAACGCCTCTCACCCTTTCCACCCCCTTAATTTTTATCAATGTTCTTTACACATACGGAAGTTTGCACATGTTTTCTTTAAAACCAACTGAAAAATAGTGTCTACATTTGGTTTTCAGAAACCCTACCCCTCTTCCCCTTTCCACCCCCTTACTTTTGTATACGTTCTGTATACATAACCACAGATTCATCCGATTTCAATTGTCCTTTGCACAACCCACTAATTTTTGTGAATATTGTTTATACAAAGCTAAAGTTTCCATCCGATTTTTAAGGAACTTAGCACACGCACACTTTAAAACAAACAGAAAAGTACTGACTACATTTGGTTTACAAAAACTCACCCTTCTTAAAAATGTTTTCAGTTATTTGGTACATGTTAATGTGTCTGTTTACTATATGCCTACCCACTTATAAGAAATATAAATAGGAATTGCAACGCTTGCCGGGAAAAGCTAGTATCAAATAAAATACTTTCCAAGGCCTTGCTAAAAATCGTGGAAAAGTAGAAAGGCCACCAAATAGAAGAATATCAAAGAGGTCTCAGAAAAGGAAGATTTTACGTGAAAAAAATCTTTAATCCGAAAAATATTCTGAGAATAAGCGGTTTCATGGTAATTTAAAAAAAAACAACAAAAAAAACGAATATTCAATTGACAGGAAATTACTTTTCAAACATATTTTAGAATAAATAGAAGTACTAGAGCGATGATTCAGCAAACATTGACAGAAATTGTTTCTAAAGTTGAGTTTCTTGGTGAAGTTTCAGACACTTTCAAAATATGAACATGCTTCAGGTAAGGAGATGATCTGTCTCCCATCTTATTTAACACCGGGTTGGAAAAATTAATGTGAACATTGAAACATTACATAAAAGAAGAAGGAATAAAACGGATATGTTTAGGCCCAATCAATCAGGGTGTAGAGGTGGAATGTCTGGCCTTTGCTGATGATCTGGCTTTACTAGCAGAAAATAAAGAAGAGGCTCAAAAAATGGTTGAAAAATTGAAACAGGGTTCACGATCTCATATGGAGACACAGATAATATAGAATACAAATTCAATAACGAAAAACATCTGGAAATTAAATTTGTAAAAGTTACGAGAGTCAACAAATTTAAATATCTGGGTGAATGTATCCAACTTAATGGGCTAGACAAGGAAGCGAATAAAGCAAGAGCTATACATATGGAAGTAGAATATAGACTAACACAAAACAGATACGACAGGATAGAGATCTTCTGTAATACTAAGATTAGACATTATACAACAGTTGTTAAGACACAGGTAATGTTCGGCGCAGAATGAGAAAATGGAGATTGAGGAAAAGATAGGAAAATCGAAAGACGGTATCAGGTGGAAGAGGAAAAATGATCTATGTTGGTATGCATAGAAAACTACAGAAACAATGCATAAGAGAAGGCTGAAATTTTATGGGCCTCTTATGAGAATAAGTGGCAGCAGGGTGACAAAAAGAATTTTCCACATCACTAAATTAAAGGTGACAACAAAACGGGTTGAGAAAACGAGAAAGGATATGGAAAATGTTGAGATACATCTAGATGAGATAGAAAGTCAAAGAGTGTTTCAATCTAAAATTGATAAATTCAAGGAGTTTCAGGAACAATGTACAGAAGTGAAGACCATCTGGTCTGGATAAAGAAGGAACAACTCCAGAATAAAAAAATTCTTGGAGGAGAAGAAAAGGCGAACCAATAAGACAGTTGTTTCTCGTTGACCAAAGTAGACCGAAATTGAAGAGGAAGAAGAATAGCAGAACTTAAAAGATTATAACTTGGATGAGAAATTATCTGCCAGCCTTCCCACTAACGATAAATATCTAGAAAGGTGGTATAAGGCAGAGAGAAATGAAAGCTATTGAAATTATGCAAAGCAATTATTCCCAGGTAGCTGTTAAAAACACCGTTCAGTTAACAGAGGCGGTTCAATGTCACTCTGCTCTATCCCCACTCCGCTGCGTTTACCCTATGTGCGAGTGGGAAAAGAGTTCCCGGTGACAAGTTTACCGCGGGCCTGCGTGGACGCAGTCGATTGCTTGGAGGGGTAGGCAATGGAGGGGGTGGTGAGGAGAGGAGCGGGTTGAGGGAAACGTGACCTCGAGCCGCCAGATGAGAGTGAACAGAGTATAACATTTAAAACGTTATTATGTCCGTTATTTAAAACACCAAACAGATCATTTCTAAGTTAGGTAGAAAATAGGGAACAATTTCAACGAGAACTATGTGTTAATATCTCTTTATAAAGAAAGCACTTACAATAATAATAATAAAAAGGCTTCCATAAATCATGTAATTTACTTACAATTATACTAAATGTAACGATCTTTATTGTACATTGGCTGTTAGGAGATTAACATAAAACGTCGAGTGTTATTGTATTGAATGTTATTGTCCATACCAAAATTATACCAACATTGTTTTACTGATTTATTTTATTATCCATTGTGAAATATGACTTTATTACTTTACTTGTTTAAAATAATGAAAATGTTGAAGCTGGTCGTATCGTCGATAGACCGAAGGTCATGAAAATAATTTTTTTAAAAAAGTTAGGTAAATCAAAATATAGTACTTCTTTTGTCTACTAAACTATTGCGTCCAATTAAATAATTAAATTTCCATCCCAACCATGCCTTTTGAGAAGATTTTATCAAGGGACATGTTGCCACATGTGTAAAGTTCTTTTAAAGCATAGTGAAAAAACTTGACTGTTTCATGAAATACTTGTATTAATGAAAATCATTACCTCGTCTCTCAACCAATACGGATCTTCCAGTTTGGATGATGAGAGGGTGCGAACCCTCTGGATGAAAAACGTCAACAAAGTTTGTATGGCTTTTTGCATCTGAAAAGGAACTTTACACGGTACAAAACATAAAGACCTTGAAGAATTGATATAACAGCTTGCATATGAGGAGACAATCAGTTGAGCGAAAGGATTGCGTTTTGTTAGAAGGTGCTGGTTAGGAAAAAAAATTAATTTTTTTTTTAGGGGGGGGGTGAGGAGATTCTCTGTTCGAGTACAGTGAGATCATTAAGTTTGAAGATGGTACAAAACAGGGCAGCTTCTTGTTTGTGTAAATTCACGTTGAACACAATCATTAATCGAAATGATGAAGAACTTGTATTGAGAATCGTTGGGGGACAGCAAACACATGAAGAGAGTGGGGTTCTCGCCTCGTATTCGGGAGGAAGGCGGTTCGAATCCCCGTCCGGGCATCCAGATTTGGGTTTTCCATGGTTTCCCCAAATCACTCCAGGCAAATGCCGGAATGCTTCCTTCAAAAGGCCATGGCCGAATTCCTTCCCATTCCTTGCCACCATCCTTGCCCCACAACCTTGCCCCCCGTCCTTTCCCGTCTCTAAAAGACCTCGATGTTAAAAAGAGACGTAAAGCAGTTACAAAAAAAAAAAAAGAGTGAGGATGTGTGTAGATGATAAATAGGTGACGTATATCAGCTATATAGGAAGAGGAAGACAACCTGCGATGGCTTAATTTGGAGAGATTACGGGAAAATATGAAAATTCTAAATGTGTGTAGGAGGACAAGGATTCGATTTCGACTCTTCTATACTGCAAGACCTCAAACTTTAACGCCGAGCTGTCAGACCGTGAAGGAAACGTGTGTTGAATAGTGAAGTGGGTGGCACCGACAAATCGAAGTTTATCTGCGACCAGTTTTGCCTCTCGCAAATGTGATGTGAACTGGTCAGACGAGAGGGAAAACAAAAAATACTAACAAAAACTGTTATCTCACAGTTACGTCTGGTTGAACGTACGAATGCTGTTGCTTCTAACAATATGGAACTCAGAATAAACGCTTATACTGTCAACAAACATTAACCTTTCTGTTTTTACTTCTGTGACATGTCTTCATTGGCGCATGATTTCCGTAACGCAAAGACACTTTTTTCGCTTTTTTATTTTTTGTTTTATTATTATTTTTAGAAAATAACTAGATAAAAATGGCAGTCAGTTATGGCAGGAAATGGTTTGTGAAATCAACATATTTATTGAAATTATAATTTTGAAACTTCATTTTACTGTGACATCAGTTATTTGGAGGTACAGAAGAAAATTATTTACCGTTTATTTTTCATTGTCAAACTGATCAGATTCTAATTTGAATTTTCGTAATGCCCGCAGTAAAGCAATTCTTAAAATAATATTCTGTCGGCTCATAAGATATTTCTAGAAGTTTTTCAATACCAGACATTTCTATCCAGATGACCCCGGCAGCGAAGGGGATAGCGTGCTAGACTCGAGTTATGGTGGTCACCGGTTCAAGCCCCGCTTCGTGCTTAGGTGGTTTTAATTAAGTATTGTGTTTGTCTTGTGTCATCTATAACGTGCTGAATCTAGTATCCACTGAGTACACATATCAATAATTGTGATTTACATAATTACATAGTGCTGGCTGTGTGGTATCGTAGCCAAATGCCAATTTAAATATATATATATATATATATATATACAAAAGTTGTTGAATGTAACTGAATATTTCATTTCAAAGTTTACCCTATTCCTGACGTCCGAATCTGTTTGAAATTTTGCACACATATTAAAAACGGATGGCAACACAATAATTTCATACCAATGCTTTAATTACTTTAATAGTAACAAAATTGTAGTTTAAAAAACTAAAATCACGCTTTCGTAGTAATGTGAACTAAAAGGTTAAAAATAATATTTAAATATAAACATTTTGTTTAACAGTGATAGGACGTCCCACAATTCAGGATAAATTAATTTTTTTGAATAAGCTTAAAGAATAAAGTCACTGATTACAAAATTAACTTTAATGTAAAAAAGCATGGGGTGCTATTATAGTTGTCTTATATTTTTTGTCGTTGGCTGTTTGTAAAGACAGAGCCATTGTCAAAAGTTATGTAGAGCGCACCCCACGCTTTTTTAACATTAAAGTTAATTTTGTAATCAGTGACTTTATACTTTAAGCTTATTCAAAAAAATTAATTTATCCTGAATTGTGGGACGTCATATCACTGTTAAACAAAATGTTTATATTTAAATATTATTTTTAACCTTTTAGTTCACATTACTACGAAAGCGTGATTTTAGTTTTTTAAACTACAATTTTATTTTTAACTTTTTAGTTCAGATAGTTTAAAAAGTATGTTTCTTACTGTTGGCTTTTTTTCTTTGAGTTGTAGTTTCATTATTAATTATTATTCCCACGAGTAAAATACAATTAATTGGTCAACTCAACAAGAGATCCAATAGCACGGTAAACGAGGAAGGCTACTTTTCTATAATAGCACGAAGTAATATTTCGAATACTTACTATTCATCATCACGTTAAGCGACTTCAGACAGAGAAACCTCTCTGGATAGGAGACAGCAGAACACGATCATCTACAGCAACCAAGGCTCGTAAATCACACCCGGGAAACTGGAGAACGATGATGATGATGATGGCTATATTGGGTGGGAAATCTCCGAAGGGTGTGGCCGCCAAATGACGAAGATTTCTCGAATCGCACCTGTGCACTAATGTCGCGGCTGCATTTGCCTAACTCAGTAATCCCATCAAGTATAGGATACACTGACAACGTGGTGAGAGTGAAATTATTGAATTTTTATCGGTTCTTAATAAATGTGCAAAATTTAAAACGATTCGGACGTCAGGAAGCGGGTAAACACTGAAATGAAAGATTCCATTACATGGCAACCATTTTTCTATTGTTACCGTCAGAGTAACGAGAATAGCAGGACGTTGCTAAGAGACTACTGTATTGTCAACGGTTCGTAAAACGTGTGCAAAATTTTTATGTTTTTACTGTCAACGTAATCAGAATATCAAGACATAGCTATGAAATTATTGTATTGTAATCAGTTATCAATACATGAGCAAAATTTCAAACAACTCGGACATCTGGAATTGGGTTAAAATTATATTGCAAAATTCCACGACATTCAACCATTTTTCTGTTGTTTTTTTTTTTTTTATTATTTATTTATTTGACCTTAGGTCTTGAAAGACCATACAGTCAGCCTGGTAACAAGTAACAAGGTAATAATATTAATAGTATGTAAAAATATGCATATATATAAATACATTAAATATGTAGGTCACTGTCTTTGATATAATCCTTGATGATACAATATATTCTGTTATTATTTGTAGCGAGTAGTACTGCAATGTTAGTTGGAAATGGCTGCTGTGCTCGCACAAGAGACTTGATGAATGTTGATTGCTGTTGTTGAAAATTGGAACATTGAAGAATAAGTGATTAAGGTCCTGTATTTCCTGTCCGTTGCATGTGCAGTAAGGTGTATTTACCGCCTTGATGCGAAAAAGATGACTACGGAAGGCGCCGTGGTGGAATCTCATACGAATAATAGAAGTAATGTACCGTCGTTGAGTATTCCATCTTGAAAACCAAGGTTTTCGTGGAGGGTACTGTCAAAGTAATGAGCATAGCAGGATATAGCTATGAAATTATTGTATTGTCACCGGTTCTTAATATGTGTGCCAAATTTCAAACAGCTCGGACATCGGGAAGTGGGTCAAAATGGAGTTGTAAAATTCCGCTACATTCATACATACATACATACAAGTCAAGCTAATATAAAGCGTGTAAAAATAGAAAAGTTGTTGAATTTAATGGAATTTTGCAATTGAATTTTACCTCACTTCTAGACATTCTAATTACTTGAAATTTTGAATTTTTATATTAAGAATGGATGACAATAGATTCATTTCATATATATCTCCAGAAATTCCCAATGTGAAATAAAAAATTTAAATTACAGTTTCAAGAAATTAAAATACTAGCAATGTGAACTAAAAGATTAAAAATAATCCTTGAATGTAAAAATTTTGTACAACAGTGCTAGGATGTCCCACAATTTAGTTTAACTTTTTTGAATAAACTTAAAATGAGAATAATGTCACTGACTAAAAAATTATCTGAAATAAAAAAAAAAAAAAAAAACCATGGGGTGCTTTCTACTTACTTATATTGATTCTACCTTTACGAAAACTGCAATAAAAAATTTAAGATTACTGATGTTTCGTACCTCATGCTTTTCTTTACTTTTAATCAGTGACTATTCTTATTTTAAACTTGTTCGAAAAAGTTATACTAAATTGTGGGACAACCTACCACTGTTGAACAAAATTTTTGTATTTAAAGATTATTTTTAACCTTTTGGTTCACATTGCTACAAAAGCGTGTATTTAAATTTTGTTAAACTATAATTTTATTTTTACATTGCCATGACCAAATTTGTGGAATAAATTTCATTCTGATCTCACGTCACCTTCTCGGCGTTCCAATTTTCACAAATCGTAGTTAATATTGCCCTCTGAAATGCAGAAGAAGACGTGAAATATGTTTCTCTGGCCAGTCAAAAGTAAAGTAAGTGGCGTGGCTAGCTATCTTTCTGGAAAACAGACCGCGTTACACCTTAGATCTGAAAGTCCTGTGTCGGGCTACATTGGCGTGTCTGGATATTGACGGAACGTTAACAACCAAACCCAATTTTCGTTCACGTCAAGAAATCCGATATCCCACGAGAAAATTGACCAATTTTGGAATCTCTACGCTTGGAGCCATCCATTTTTATTCTCACAAATAACATTATTTCCCCAATACGCTAAGTCAAATGGGAGAGATAAGATGTGACTTAAAGCTTACGGTACCACCCATACTAGATGTTTGTCAATGTCCACATTTAACAGATTATAAATAAAAATTCCGTTTGGAAACAACTGTTGATGTTAATGTTACTTTATTCCCATATGCGTTTCGCCCTTATGGCGTGAGACATCGTCAGTGGCTGTGAATTTGTTTTACATGTGTTTCATTACATTTGACAAAACCATTACAAATTATTATACACATATTTACATTGTACTTACAGCTAGGGTGATGATATTTTACATGGCGGTCTGGAACAGTACTTTATGCATTTTACAGATCTTCTTTTTTACATATAGAAAACTGTTTAACACTTTACATATTTCTGTATAAACACTTGGCATTATATCCACTGAAATATTGACTGTAAGCTTCTTGCTGCATTTGTCTGCTACATAACACACATGTTGTTTTGACGAAATGCAGTGCTACCAACTTTGTTTCATCTTTCGCTTGTTATTGTACCTGTGTTGCTCTATTGTGTGTTTTTTTTTTATGGTGGTTATTTTTATTGAGTTGAACAGTTTGTATTAGTTTTCCTGTGTAGTGGTTTTTTTTTTTGTGAGTTAAACAGTATTTTATTGGCTAAATTGGTGAATTCATTCAATAGTGATTTTTCCATTCCTATGGCTTTGTATATTTGGTAGTTTTCTTGTATTGTTAATAAGTGTTGTCTGTGATAGTTAAATTTTAATATCATCATGTCTGTCTGTAGGGAAGTACGGGGGTGGTTATGGTCTAGTAAATGTTCAGCGAATGTAGAATGGTTTGTGCATGTTATTGCTCTAATATGTTTTTTGTACCTTATGTAAAAGTTTCTGGATGTCTGGCCAGTATAATATATTGCTTTACACTGTTGACACGTTAATTGATATATGCCTGATTGCTGGTGCAGGTTATTTTCAGTGTTGGTGTTCAAATATTTGTTTATTTTGTTATTTGTCCTGAATGTAATTTGTATTCCTTGTTTCCTGAACTGTTCATTCAGTTCTTTAATATTTCACGCCATTCAACACCAATAAAATGATTGTGCGATTGAAATACACAATAGAGAAACCAATTATTAAATTTACATGCAGCTCGAGCTAACAACATTTTTACTTCCCGTGGTTTCAGCTACCCTTTGGCTCGGTTGGTTGTGTCCGGTGCCTGACACGAAGTTTATTGGTTCGGGTCCTGGTGATGGAAGTAATTTCAATCATCAGGACTTGGCGAGCAGGATAGGAGAGGAGGTGATGCGTAATTCCGCATCATCAGATTTTGCACCAAATAGCTTAGTCAAACCCTAAACCTCTCGTGGTGCGGTTGGAGTGACGGTGTGGCGAAGCTGTTGATCCTGATTTGTCCGCCGGACGAGGACATTAAGTCTGGCGGTCAGTAGGTGTTCTTCGGAATAGTAGACCAGAGTGTCAGGCAGCGGGTTTCATCCTATCCCTTCTTTCATCTTTTATGCATTCGCAACGCAAAAAATGAGACTGCAAGGAACATACACGTAATACAACCATTCCCAAAAACAATAAAGACATAAATAATAATAATAATATTTAATTAAATTGCAATGAAGCGCACGCTCCGGTGGCAATCTTCCCCCTTTCCTGCACCCACCTACATTTGCCCTCTACAAATTTTAACTTTAAATTCTTTCAACGTTTTTGGTAAATTATTCATCAATCTCCTTGGTAACTTATTCCAATCCCTGACACCCTTACCCAAAACAGAGAATCTTCCCACACCCTTGTGCCTGAAATCGAATGCCAGCTTGTGGTCATGGTTATCTTTTCTTACCCATGCACTATTTTTCATACCTACACCAATGTCTTTCTATGTCTCATCGCCAATAAACGCCTTGTACACTCCCATGACCCTCTTTATCCTTCTCCTGTTTTGCAATGAATCCCATTTCAGCTCTTTTATCATATCTGTTACTGATTTCATTCTGCGATAATTTCCAGAAACAAATCTAGCAGCCCTCCTTTGCACCCCTTCCAACTCCTGTATTTGATGCTCAAAATGTGGATCCAATACTACACTATCATTTCCGAACAATGGTCTGACCAAAGTTTTGTGACCCAATTCCTTTACTTCCCTCGTACATCCCCTCATCACTCTCTCCTACAAGTGTAGAGTTTTGAAACCTTTTCCTATCACCTGTCTAGTGTGTTCTTTTTTTAATTTTTGATTGTGTCTTTACGCCTCGTCGACATCGAGGTCATTAGAGGCGGGATGGGACTGGGGTCAAGGAACGGGAAATAATTCGACCATGGCATTTTGAAGGAAGCATCCCGGCATTCGACTGGAGTGATTGGGGGAAACCATGGAAAACCCAAATCTGGATGCCCGGACGGGGATTCGAACCGGCGTCCTCCCAAATGCGAGGCCAGAGCGTTAACCGCTCACCCACCACGCTCGGTGTGTCCAATGTATCCAGCCAAGTTAAGCTTGTTATCAAATGTAAGGCCAAGATATGTACATTACAAGTCTTCAACAAGCAATTCTTTCCCTACCTTAAAATCTTAATCAACCTTTATTTTTTTATTTGTGTATCTAATAAGCTGACTCTTCTTTGCATTTATCTTCATTTTATGTTTACCAACCCAACTAGATATCCTGTCCAGATCACCCTGCAACTGTTAACAGTCCTCTACAGTTTTGATCCTTTTATATAGCGATATGTCATCTGCAAAAAATCTAATTTCTGGTAATAAACAATTAACACAATTATATATATAAATTAAATATACTTCCGAGGAAAAATTACCAACCAGCTTAATGGTTGAGAAGGAAAAGGAGATGGACAGAGTGAGTGTGGTGAGCGAATGGTGACCTCTTAATGGGAGGACGTAAGTTTGAATCCCCGTTTTCCATGATTTCCCGAATTCACTGCTGCAGAATACCTGGATGGTTCTTTCAAAAGGTCATCCCTGATTGGTTCCAGATTTTTGCCTCCAGTCCTTTCCTGCCCTTAATGAATTCTACGTCAACGAGGCGTATAGCCGTAATGGAAGAAACAAAAAAAGATTTATAATGACTATCAGTTGCGGCATAAATTTTCAGGGATAAAAAATCAGTATGTTACGATTTGCTGATGACATTGTCTTGTTAGCAGAGAGGGCTGAAGATATTGAGAAGTTATTGAATGGCATGAACAAAATACTAAAGGAAGATTTTGGACTGAATATAAATCAAAGTAAGACAAAAGTGATGAAATGTAGCAGAAATGATACCAATAGTAGCAGATTAAATATAAAAATAGGATCGGATGCTATAGGAGAAGTGAGTGAGTTCTGTTACTTGGGAAGCAAAATTACAACCGATGGCCGCAGCAGGAAAGATGTTAAAAGCAGAATAGCACTAACAAAAAGAGCCTTCATGAAAAAGAGAAACCTTTTAGTTTCAAATATTGATCTAGGAATTAGAAAGAACTTTTTAAAACTCTATGTGTGGAGCACAGCATTTTACGGTAGCGAAACATAGACATTAGGAATACCGGAAAGAAAGAAAATTGAAGCATTTGAGATGTGGTGCTATAGAAGAATGCTAAAAATTAGTTGGACAGACAAAGTAAGAAATGAACTAGTTTTGGAAATGATGGGTGAGAAAGGAAGTTTATGGAAGAAGCTTACAGGAAGAAGAGACAGGCTTTTAGGTCATATTTTGAGACATGCTGGATTGGTTAATTTGTTAGTGGAGGGAACAGTCGAAGGTAAGAACTGTAGAGGTAGACAGAGATTAGAATATATGAAGCAGATATATGAGGACGTGGGCTGTATGGGGTATGTAGAAACGAAAATGTTAGCGCAGGATAGGAAGGGATGGAGGATTGCATCAAACCAGTCTAAAGACTGACGACAGCAAAAAAAAAAAAGCAGTGTAGAAAATTAAACAGAATTAAATAAAACTGGTTGATATAACTGCTGAAATTAACTATAAAATTTTTGTAAACGTCTGTCAAGTCATACTGGCTGCCAAATAACGACTTCAATGAATAAGAATTGACTGCAAACTTATGTCAGAAAATAGAATCAAATATCACGGCAAGTTGTTGAAGAATTCTATTTGAATACTACTGAGTTTCGACAAAACGTTAAGCTACGATAGATAAAAAAGCGAAGCGAAGGTATCAGTTGGCACTACACAAGTGTATGTGTGTTGTAAACCCCTGAACAAGTCCGCCGCAGAGCAGGAAAGCGCTGTTCTCGAGGCCCGGGAAGAAAATTCCGCTTTATCGCCGTGTGGGTGTGCGGAGTTATAATTTGAGCGGCCCATTAAGCACGGCTAGGCAAATCCCCGCTTTGTCCGGGACGTGAGCAGATATACGCGCACCCAGTCCGCGTAATTTTCGTCGCTAGTTCCTTTGTATGCAGTACGGGACGCCTCGCAGCCCGCGGGCGATCCATTAAAATTAATGAAAGGCTGTTATGACTCGTTGTGTGGAACTGCTGAGCCCGGCCGGCACTAAGTGTTAATTCCTGTAATGACCCGAATCTGTTGCACAAACCGTTGTTTTCGGCTAGCTGCCGTATTAAGTGTGAGCAATGCGATTCCGTTGCTGTTGACACAAATTCTTTAACCCTCCCTCCGCTGCCGCACACAGTCTATGAATCTTCCTTTTTTGCGCGTAGTTCGCTGCTGGTACCTTTTTACGCATCTGTTTGCTTTCGTACAGTTTCACAAATTGAATCGTTCGATGTTACAAGCACTGAGCTGTCAAAAGTGATATTTCAAACCAGCTGTCAGTATCAATTTTTTTTTTTCCTACGAATGTAGTAGTCTAGTGGTGACATTCGGGCCAGACATTCGTGAGAACGCGGAATCCCCGAAAGCAGTCCAGATGAATGATAGGAAAAGTATCTTCAAAATGCTATGGCCGAATTCCCTCCCGTTCATTGATTTCATCCTCTACCGGCTCTGATCACATTGACGGCGAGAAGTCGAATAAAAAACTCATGAAAAATTCACACAGAGTACTTAGTGTATATAGTTTCGCCTATTTGCTACAGTGTAAACACAGATTCAGTTTCACGATTCTTATTCAGTGCACTGTGAGCAGTCCGGTAGCTCAGTGGTTAACGCGTCTGACTGGAGATGGAAAGGTCCCCGGTTCGAATACCTGTCTCGGCGGGGATTTTCATAGGCACTTAACCCGACCTTCACCTCTGGCACAGCTTGCTGTGTAATGTGAAGTACGCCAGGACGCTTCGTGGTTCGGATTCCACGTTAAACTGTAGGTCCCCTGTACCCGGCAGGATTGCCGGGATAGGTTAAGGCGGCTATGATGGGGTCGGAATGCGCAGCCAATAAAAACCATATCTCCAGCTCATTACGACCACACGGAATTATTATTTATTCAGTGTACTAGGAAATTAACTTGACATTTGCTAAAGTAGTGTGTAATAGCATGTGATAACGCAGCACGTTTTATCAAACTACGTCTGATCGTAAACATCTGAGCCGTGCTCGGCTCTTGTTGTATCTTTGCCTTCTCTTCTCTTCCGCTCGTGATTGTTTCCTCTTTGGTGTTCCCCCGTTAGAGAGCGCTGGGGCTCCTGGCGATAGCGGGTCACGGAAGGAGGCGTGTGTCATCCACTATTTCTGTGCAGTCGGGACTGAGACGTGCATGTTCTGTATCAGGCCCGCTACCACCGTCTTCGATACTATTTGGATATGAAGAACCGCCAACGGCAACACGCTGCCTCGCGCCGCCCGGGCGCATTGGACGGTACTGAGATGCCACAACAACAACTCGTGATGGAAGTGGATGCACCGGTTGAGCAGGGCCCTCCTTTGGGTCCAGTTAAGCCTTTCTATGTATCCTACCACTACAACGTTACCAGCTACCTACGAGAGTTGCAGTACCGGACAGCTCTCCCGTTTTTTGCATGGCCAGAGCGGGATGGGCTGCAAATCCTGGCCTGCAGCTTGAGTGATTACAACATCATCGGCAAGCAAATTGTGCAGATCATGGAAATGACATATTCACCTGAAGAACTAGCGCTTATCAGGAAGATTAAGGAGACGAAGAGCAGCTCTTCTGCCAAGACTGAAGAACCGTCGCCAGTTGGAGTATCGTCTGGGACATCAGCCAGCAAAGCCTCCAGTCAACAAGCCACCGACTACGTCTGTGAGCACGCAGTGCCCAACGTCGTCGAAGAAGAGGAAATCCCCTGGCATTGTCCAATGTTTCCAGTGCCAGGGGTTCAACCATTTTGCTCGTCAATGCACCAGCAAGCTTAGGTGTGTTCGCTGCAGGGAGGAGCACTCTCCGGCCGAATGTCATCGGCCGAGGGAGGAACCTACATGCTGCAATTGCGGACTACGGCACGCGGCGTGTTACCGTGGCTGTCCAGCCTGCAAGCGCCTGCAGAGAACCAGCCGATGGGCCAAAAGCAAGACCTGTCGTCAGACTACCAAGATCGCTGCCACTTCCACCGATGGGAATCACGTCCCACCTCGTCGTGTGAGAATGACGCCTCGTGCCCCACCCGGCCGAACACCTGGCCACAGCGATCATCGCTGTTGCAACCATGACCCGATGGAACAGCAGTGGGGCGCAATGATGACCCATATAATTGAGCTGCTAGTACAGCTCATTGTCTGTACTACAAACAGATTGCCGATTCCTGCGCCTACAAATGTAGTCGCCGGCAACTATGATCCACACCATATGGGAGAATAATCAGTAAAAGTGCCAACAGAGAAGCTAGACCTAACGTGGAGTAATGACACATCAAATGATGTAGAAGTAAATGTCGAAAGACAAAAACTTCACAATACACTGCCTAATGAAGTAACAGGCAGAGAATGGCGCCGCCAAAACGAGGGGGGCAGCAGTTCCGTGTTGACATCAGTCGAGAGAAGATGTGCGACAAGGAAAGTTCTCGCCGCGCTGCCGTGCCGGGCGGGTCGAGTGCCTCAGCGCACTCGGCTTCGCCGGCGGCAGTGGCGGCCCCGTCGACGACCCGGCTTACGGACTCGGACCACGCAACGGCTCTACAAGACACTCAAGGACCCGCCAATGCACGTGACGAAGTAGTGGGAGCCCTAGGCAGGACTGCCATATCTCGGTCAGCAGTTGAAGAGACCTCTTAAGTGATTTCGAAGCTCAACCCGAGAAGACCAGTGAGATGGACACTGAAACCAGCTGACCAACCAGCCAGACAGCAACCAAAGCGAAGAAACTCAGCAAGACACCCGCGTCACAGCGAAGAGAAGTATTTCGCCGATTGACACGGGGAAATCTAAGCAGCCTAGAGCAGAACTTCGTGCTAATCCTGGATTCAGCATTCCACTTACGCAGCTTTCCTCAGCAACCAAGAGCAAGAAAGCTGCACCCAAGAACACAAAGAGCACGCCCCGCACCACTCTTCAACCAACGCCGTCCACATCTACTAGTGGAACATCGGGGAAAGAAAAGGGGAAACGAAAGCCGACTGCAGGAAAGCCAGCAACCAGCAACAATAAAGATCATTAAGATAATGAGGGTTTTGTGCTTGCCCAGCACACATGCAAACCCGCCACACTGCCGAAATCAGTACCAATGGAAACAAGTAATCGATACCAAGCTCTCCAAGAAGAAGAAGTTCCCAAAACTAGAAGTTCATTCATATTTCATACCACCCATTGTGGTCGAGTTTCAAGAAAACTACAAGAAACTTCATGATTGGGTAAAGAATATAGCTAAAGACCCATTCCACGCCAAGACAGCTGGAGGAGATAAAATAAAATTTACCTTCTCAACCATTGAAGACTACAAACACATCACGAAACTACTGGACGAGAAGAAGACACCATATTATACTTTCCCTACCGGGGCAGTAAAGCTGCTAAAGGTAGTGTTCCGAGGCATGCCAAGATCTTTCCCGGTGGCAGACCTCAAAGAAGAATTGACCTGCATGGGATACGAAGTACAGACCGTTGTACAATTAAGGTGCCCTGGTTCGAACATCAAGATGCCGCTGTTCCTTGTGGTGGTCCCGGATACTCCACAAAACCGCGGGATATTCCAGGTGGAAAGTCTATACCACCTAAAGATATCAGTTGAGAAACTCCGCACCTCTGCTGGGCCGCCACAGTGTTACAACTGTCAGCTGTACGGACACGTGGCAAGGCATTGCAAAATGCACCCGGTGTGTGTGAAATGTGCTGGACTTCATGATTCTAACAGTTGTACAGTCCCGAAAAACAGAGATACCGCCAAATGCAGTAACTGCCAAGGAAACCATGTGGCAAGCTATAAAGGCTGTGTCGCATACAAGAAGGCCCGTGATCGTCTCCGTGGCACAAACACCTCCAGTGAATCCACGGATAACAACAAACAGCAGACGCATGAACAAGTCCAACAGGGAACTGAGACCCAGCCGGCTCCCAAAAACAACACCGCCACAACAATGCAGCAGAAGAAAAATCCTTGGAAGACAACAAACACTACCAACCGCCGCACTGGCAACCGCTCCTTTGCGGCAACTACAGCTGACGACAAGGTAACAGAAGCCACTACCACCCCTGCAGAAACGACTCATCAGACGCCTGAATCCACAACCGCGACCAGTCGCAGATAAGAAAAACAACTACCATGCTAACAGACAAGATCCCAAACAAGCATCAGTAGAAAACTCAGACAGGCTCTGGGGAATGATTGAAACCATGATGAGCATGGTGCTCAACCTGGCCCAGAGGATAGACTCCCTGATTGGCATCATACAATCAAGCAATATGCAGGCTCCGGCCAACACCACGTGCAGTTGCCATCAACATCATGGATAGAAGAACTACCATAAAGAATCTCAAATATTATGTCTGGAACGCCAATGGCATTTTTAGGCAAATGATAGAATTCCGGCAATTTCTCAATGAACAAGACATAGATGTGTGCCTTGTGTGTGAATCTCACTTGAAGCCGGGGCGGAGTCGCGGTATATATTAAGAGAGGCATCCCACACTGCCAGATCGCTGTCCCTCCGATGCAAGCCATCGAAGCAGTTGGAGTGGAGGTTTTTTTTTTATTTTTATTTTAATGGCATTTGGATATTCTCCTTACAGCCAGCCTCATATCATTATAATACTTGCATCAGTGAGTACATGGATCAATAGCAGCATAAGACTGAAATAGGAATACAATTATTTTCACCATTGATAACACATCCAAAGCCAGCGCCAAACTGTAATATGATATCATACACAATATAAAAACACAATTACATCTACAGTATATAAAAGCAATTCAATCCCATTAAACATAATTTAACCACACAAAAGATACGGCATTCATGTTTCAACACTCGGTACCACTGCACAGACATATCGCAGCCCCGCAGCCATGCCGCAACATAGTATAATATGTAATACAACAATGCAATCTCACACACAGCATAACAATACAATTAGTGTATAATGTTTACGCAAAGATGTGACGCATTTCAACACAGAGCGTCACTCCACAGTCATACCGCATCTAGACCACAATACAATATACAATATAACAACGCAATCGCATTCACTCTGTACACAACGTGATTAAAATATAATATAATATAATATGAAATACAATATATACCATGTAATTACAGAATTACAAGATCCAAACAATAACATTAAATCTTGATGTTGTTCTCTTCCAGGAACCTCGTTATTGTTTTGTAGATGGTAACATCTTCCAGAGCCAGGAGGTGGGTAACGTTTATTGGTAATTGTATTCCTAATCCCACAAGTTCTTGTATAAGCTGTGTGCTCTCCCGCCATTTTTGCTTGCAGGCAAATAGGAGGTGGTTGGGTTCGCATATACTGCTTCCATCGCATGTGCAGGTTGGAGTGTTCAGTGAATTAATACGGTGTAAGTGTTTTGGGAAGAAGCCATGATTGAATTTTAGTCTGCTAATGGTGACAATTGTTTTCCTTGGTACGTAATTCGTTTGATGCCACTGCGATTTAGGGATTGTTGGATGTATGGTGCCGTAATGTTTTCCTTTTGTTTTTATTGTTTCTTCCCACGATGTTTCCCACAAGTTGCTTTGCCTTGGCGCGCAGGGTGGACAGGAGATCAGTCGTCTTGATATATGGATATGTTGTACCGTCGGAGGCTGCCGACTTAGCCAACTGATCCGCTCTTTCGTTGCCGTAAATTCCCGTGTGCGCTTTTATCCAGATAAAGATGGTCCGTTTTCCCATTTCTTCTAGTTCCCTGACACTTTCCAGGATCTGGTACGTTAAGGGGCATCTCCACGCATTATTATTCAGATGATGTAGAGATTCGAGGACACTTCGAGAGTCAGATAGTATGATCACTGTCTTGGAGCTGGTGCTCTTGGCATATTCTAATCCCTTGAGTATGGCAACCATTTCGGCGGTATATATCGTTGCTTCGCTGTGGAGTTTATACATCGATTCGACTCGTGCGTGCATATCCACGAAGGCACAGCCTACCTTGCTACCGATCTTTGAACCATCGGTGTAAATGTGTACACTATTTTCGTATTGCGCAAGAGTTTCCAATAAAAGGCTTGTGTTCCGTGCTGTATTTTCTGTGAATGGTATGTCCAAGTTCATCTCCATTTTGATTACAGTTGATTTGTATGAGCCTTCGAAGCAAGGCATTTTCGTTGAGGAAATGATTATAGGTTGGTATTGAACTAAGTCGATGTATGTTGTAGCGAGGCAGTAGGTATTTTTTTCCTACGCCAGTAACTGTCCACAGTGGTTCTGTGCGCCAGTACCTCTAATGCACCTATTAAGGGATTGTTTCGGAACTGCATAATCTTTCGAGATGAATTTCCCACATAGGTAGTATCGTCGGATGTTCAGTGGAGGTTCCATGGCTTCTACCAAGAGTGCGTTTGTGGGTGTAGAGCGCATTGCGCCAAAACTATATGCGCAGTGCTTTGTATTGAACCTTATCTATTTTGTTGAGCAGAGTTTCAGCTGCAGAGCTATAACAGAGGCACCCATAGTCAATTATCGGACGCACCAAAGCTCTGTAGAGGAGTAAGAGTACTTTCGGGTCAGCTCCCCACCAGCAGCCACTTGTTGCACGCAGCAAATTGATAGCCTTCTCACATTTGTCTATCACGTATGTTATATGTGGACCCCAGCTAAGTTTGGAGTCTATTTGCATGCCCAGGTATTTGATTACCTTTTTGTTTGGAAATAGGTACGGCCCAAGTCGTACAGATTCCATTTGTTGTAATCGGTGTCTCGTGTATATTACGACTGCTGATTTTTCTGGTGCAATCTGCATCCCATTATCTTGCAACCATTTGTTTAATCTTTCCATCGCTGTACTAAGCAATTTTATGCATTCCGTCAGCGTTTCGCCTTCTGCGTATATGCATATGTCATCTGCATATTGTAGTATGTACACTCCCCTGGGTAGTATTTTGGCCAGGTCATACGTGTATATATTGAAGAGGATCGGTGATAGAATCGATCCTTGCGGCAGACCCTGGCTCGTGTGCCGCGGTCCTATCGTAACTCCTTTGTGTTTTATGATCAGTATTCTGTCCTGCAGCATTGATATTAGGTTGTGTGTAAAGGTTGCGGAGAAGCCCATGTTCTGCATCTTCCCCGCTAGTAGCTCGAGGTTGACATTGTCATAGGCGCTGTTGATGTCAGTATAGAGGGCTATGAGATATCGGTTTCTACTTAGGCTGGATTGGATGTCTGTGACAAGTCTTACTAGTAGGTCATTGCTGCCTCTCCCGCGTCTGTACGCCCACTGATGGTCTGGCAGAAGGTCATTGTGTTCGGCAAACCATTCGATCCTATTCTTTACCATCCTCTCTAGTTGTTTATATGGGCATGGCAATAGTGCTATGGGCCTGTAAGCTGTGGCTGTTGACGGGTTTTTTCCCGGCTTCAGGATCGGGATGATTCTCGAAGTTTTTAATCCTGCAATTCTGTTGTCTTTTATTCCAGACATTGTTTAGAACTTTTAGGAGCATCTTTTTCCCTCGTGATGGTAAGTGTCCTATCATTCTGTAGTGGACAGTTGTCTATTCCTGGTGCCGTAGTTATTGGAATTCTTGGACGCTTTATCAAATTCTTCCATGTTAAAAGGTCTTGACATGGGGTCGCTAGCTTCATCTCAGGTGGGGAGTTGCACATTGGGTTGGCGGAAGGAGGTGCTAATGTTGTTAGTATTTGTTCCAGCATTTCCGTACTTATGTTCGACGTCGGGTGCACTGTTTCAGTTGATCGTTTGTAGTTTTTGACTTTTGTCCATATGGTGGTAATTGGGGTGTTTCTATTGATTGATGCGCAGAAATTTTTCCAACCTTCTTTCTTCATCTGTTTCAATATTCTTTTTGTACGAGCTTGTGCTTTGTTTAACTCTACGAAATTTTCCATGTTGCTGCATCTACGATATTTTCGGAGCGCGTCTCTCCTCTCTTGAATAGCCTTCTCGCATTCCTCGTTCCACCATGGTGGGTGGTTCCTGGTAGTGTTCATTTCTTTTTGTTTCTTTTGGGGTATGCCTTGTTTGGCCGCATGGTTTATAACCCGATCAGGCTGTTATAGATCTTCCTCTGTCACTCCACCATCGTTTAGGTTGTTTAACTGTGTCGCAGCAGTATCAGTGTATACGTTCCAATTTGCGTTCCTGATATTCCATTTGTGACCTGATGTTGCCTGAGGTTTTTTGCTGGGTTGATTTAGTCTCATGGTGATCAAAATCGGGTAGTGATCTGATCCCAGAGGCTCGTGGATCACTCTGTGATCGAGCAATGCTGCAATATTCGAGGAGGCCAATGCGATGTCCACTACTGATTTACGTTCCTGTCGGGTTACAGATTCTTGTAGCTGTGCCGTCATTAAGTATAACTAGATTTTCTTCTTCTGTTATCTCTACTATTATTCGGCCAAGATGATTTGTTTTTCCGCTCCCCCAAGCACTGTTGTGCGCATTCAGATCTCCGGTGATAATATATGGGATGGGTAGTTTTTGTAATAGCCTTAATATTTGAGGTTTTGTGAGAGCCGTGTTGGGCGGTCGATATATCGTCGCTATTGTCAGCCAGGTATTGTTAACTCTTAAGGAGATGGCGCAGGCTTCAATCGGTAGTCCTGTGGTGTCAAGTTGCACTGTGTTGTACGTCATTCCCTGTCTGACGAAGATAGCAGTTCCTCCATATCCGTCATCACGATCACAACGAATGATGCTGTAGCTTTTAATACTCATGCTGTCAGTTGGTTTCAGCCATGTTTCGGCGACTGTGGCAATATCTACGTCGTGCGCTCTTAATGCCTGTTCAAGACTTTCCTTATTAGATTTTAGTGAACGGGCGTTCCATTGTAGCATTGTAATCTGTCGTCCTTGGGCCATAGATTTCCTGGGAGAGGTTTAGTTCAAACCAATTGCAAGATGTCGCCAACATAGGTTCTGTAGTGAGGCTTTCTCTGTTTGGCAATAGCGACCAGGAATTCCATTGTGGTATTTTATTTGATGTGCGATTTTAATGTCACATAAGATGTTTTCCATTGTTGGAGGATTTAAGCTCCGATGGTAGTTAATAGTTCCTGTAGTTTAGTGCCAATGAGTGTCGGGTCTATTATGCCACTGGTTTTGGTTTCTTCTAGTATAGAGATAATGAAGATCAAGAGCTTTTCAACCAGTGGGGAGGATTTATTGGAGGGTGGGATAGTTTCTGTGCTCTCTTTGCCATAGGTTGACTCTAAAGGTATTGGTTGAATTGTAGTTTCATGGTGGTTGTTTATTATTGGGCTTAAAGGACCATCACTTCTCCAAAATAAATGTCTGGGAATTGTTATTCTATTTCCTGCTACATTTGATTGGGTCGAGTTTCCTTTTAGGCGGCTGCGTGGAGCTGTTTGGCGGAAATCATAGCGGCTTCCGACTTCACGTGCTTGAGAGCTGCTACCATCATAGGCTACGATGGAGCTTGGAGGCAAGGTTTGCGGAACGACTTGTTTGGCAGCTATAGGAATAGGAATTTGCTCCGGTGGTTGCTGACCCATTTGTACAAGTTGAGGGCTGGATGCTGCTATGTTCGCGTATGAACGCGGGTATGTCAATTGTGGCCAGTATTGGGGACTATTGGCTACCAAAGTTTGTTTCCTTTCAGCTCGCTGTCTATATTCCGGGCAAGAACGGTCGGTGGACAAGTGGTGTCCTTGACAGTAAATGCAACTTAGCTGGTTTTCTGAGGTGCAATCTTTGAGATTGTGGGGGCCTGCACATCTGCTGCAACGAGGTTGGCTTTTGCACTGTGATTGACTGTGATTATATCTAAGACAACGGTAACACTGTAATACAGGTGGCACATAGGGTTGGACTTCGCAACGCATGCCATATAAGTAAACGTATTGCGGTAATACTTGGGACTGGAAGGTTAACACACATACAGGTAGGGGGCGGTACTGAGTGCCGCTATCCGATGGGACTTTTTTTGTGAATCTTCTGACTTTCAGTACGGGGAAGGGAGAAACTATTTCACTAATTATTTCGTCTGTGGACAGTGAGGTGTCAATGTTTCGAATCACTCCCTGCTTCCTCGTCATGTAGTACGGGATGTACGCCTCTAAGTTGTTGTCTTTAAGTGATTTTAGTTCCACCAAGGAGTTTGCGGAGGCACTAGATTTAGCTTCAATTCTAATTCTAGTTGCGCCCTGCTGAAGTTATGTTACTGATTTCTGATCTTAGGTGGTTGTTCTGGCAGAAAAGTATTTTTCCAACAGACATAGGATGGAGTCTGCCTATGTTGTTGTTAGTGCTTTCGACCATCACATAGTAAGGGCCATTGTCAGTATGTGAATATCTATTGTCTTGGCTACTTTGATTTGAGGGGTAGTCAGATTTGTCGTAGTTACTGGATGAGTCCCGGTATGGCTGCGATGTTGACATAGGGGTTAAGTTTGTCACGTTCGGGGATATCTTTTCATTAACTAATGAATCATTTACATTGATAGGTTGCGGGACTATTGCAGTAAGTTCTAGGTTATGTTGACACTGGTCTTTTTGCTTCGCGCGTTTACTCACTGGTGATGACTGGTTAATCTTCTGAGGTGAGCGTGATCTTGGGCGGGATCGCGATGCCACTTTTTGAGTCTGGCGAGGCTGCTGTTGCTCTGTTAGATCTCCGACCTGGTCGTACTGCATCTCTTCCGCTGCCATATGTGGGAGTCGTTCGGCGTATGACGGTTCTTGTACAGGCTGCATCTGGATGCCAAGATTTTTTCCGGCTGTCTTGAAATGTAGGAGGTAGTCTGAGGATCTTCGATGTCGAAGAGAGGATCGAAAGTTGGGTTTTGCATCGTATAGTACGTGTGTAATGCTGCGCCCACTGCCTGGCTGGTCGACGGAATCGTTCCAGAGGCCTCAGCCATAGCGTTCCGAGACTAAGTCTCAGGAGCACTACGGTGTATTAACGTCTTTCTTCGCGTTAGTTGACCACTATTGTTTTAACACTTAAAATAGACAGTCGATAAATACACTAACACACACTGTACCGATTAGTGAAATCCAATCACTTGGTAAACACCACTCGACACTGCTCGCGCGTAAACACGGAAGTGAACCGAACTGTGCGATGGCTCAGAGTAGACGGAGTGGAGGTTGACACAGCTGGTAGAAAGCTGACAGTAGTGGCTGCATATCGATCTCCATCTAGACAGCTTGTCGAAGCTGACCTCATCGCACTGGCCACCATGCGGGGTAAGGTGCTAATAGGCGGTGACCTAAACGCTAAGCACCCGGACTGGAATAGTCCGGGTGCGAAATCCGGCTGGGACCATCTTGAGGAGAATAGCAAATCGACAAAATATGTGCGTGTGGGGCCCTCAAGAGCCGACGCACTTCCCTCCGAGAGGCACAAGGCCCGACGTTCTGGATGTGGTGATAACTAAGGGTCTCACAGGCTTCATCTCTATGACAACTATAAACCGCCTGTCCTCGGACCATTGCCCGGTGCTGGCGGAGATTGAAGTGGGACCATGGCGAGAACAGCAACCAGACCAAGTTGACCTCCGCAGCACTAACTGGGAAATGTACCGGGAATTCATCTCTGCTGCCATCGCAGACCTGAGGGTGGAAGTAGTGGACACAGCCCTCAGAACATTTGAGGAGACAGTAAGAGAAGCGCTGCTGGAATCCACTCCTCTCCAACGTCGAAGAACAGCGCCGACACTACAACTTCCGCCACATCTCTTAGCGGCTATCAAAAACAAGAATAGGGTCGCAAAAGACTGGCGCCTCACCCGTAACCCGGCTACGAGAAGACTTTTAAACAGGCTCTAAAGAGAGCTCAAGGTGGCTCTGACCGAATGTAGAAATACGACCTGGGACGCCCGGATTTCTGCACTTAAACCGGAGAACGGGTCTCTATGGTCTCAGACGCGCAAGTTCACGAAAAGAAGCCATCGCATCCCGCCTCTCCAGGGTGAGAACGGGCTAGTCTATCAGCCAGAGGATAAAGCCAACGACCTGGCAGATAGTTTTGAGCGAAATTTCCGTCCATCGGATGTTAACGCAGACCACCACGCAATAAGAGCTGCCCGAAGACGCCTTAGAGTCTTTCTTCAAGCAGACAACGAAGAAGAACAAATCGAGGCTATCTCTCCCCAGGAAGTGGTCAGCTGCCTCCGACGACTCAGACCAAACAAGGCTCCCGGCCATGATGCTATAGGAAATCGATGCCTCAAGAACTTGCCTCCAACAGCCGCAGAATATCTCACCAGGCTATTCAACAAAATACTGCAAACAAAGACGTATCCCAGAAGATGGAAGCACGCGGAAGTTGTGGCAGTCCATAAAAGTGGAAAGGACCCTATTTTTCCACAACATTACAGACCGATAAGACTATTGCCCTCGGTTAGCAAGCTATTTGAACGCTTATTGCTGAAACGCATCAACACCTACACTGAAGCCAACAATATCATACCAAACCATCAATTTGGATTCAGGAGAGGGCACTCCACGACCCAACAGGTACTAAGGATAGTGGAGGCAGGGACTCGAGCCTTTCTGCAACGCGAGTACTGTGCCGTGGTGTCGTTGGATATTGCACGAGCATTTGACTCTGTTTGGCACACTGGACTGCTCCTGAAATTCTATCAGCTGGGGTTTTCAGGACCTATGGTCAAACTAATAAGGACCTACCTGAATGGAAGAACATTCCAAGTTCGAGTTGATGGAAAGCTGTCTAGCAGAAGAAGAATCCAGGCCGGGGTCCCCCCAGGGGTCGGTGCTTGGCCCTACGCTTTATACGCTGTACACGTCGGACGTATCCTCCGCGGACCGAGTTCTGACAGCGACTTACGCAGATAATACTGCTTACATAACCAGCAGTCGAAGCCGTGCCATCGCCACCCGGAGACTTCAAGAAATATTACAGCAGACTGAGGCTTGGGCCAGAAGATGGCGTATAGAGGTCAACGCCACCAAGACCCAAGCCATAATGATTACACGCAAGCATGGTCCACGAAACGGTAACCAACAAGTACCACAGCTGCAATTAAACAATGAAGCCATTCCATGGAAGACGACACTTCGCTATCTTGGGGTTCTTCTTGACTCAAAACTCACATGGCGTCCACACATCACTGGTGTACTTAACAGAGCCAATCGAAGACTACATGAGATATATCCATTGCTCAATTAGAACAGTGCACTTCCACCGCCACTGGGGGTGAAATTATATCTCACCCTGGTCAGGCCGCTGATTGAATCCGCCTGCCCTGTCTGGGGATATGCGGCGCAAACACACACCAAAAGACTACAAAGCTTACAAAACAAAGCGTTGAAACGTGCACTTCACCTGCCTTGGCGCTTCCCCACAGAAGCCCTACATAGAGCGACCGGCGTTCCGACCATCCAAGAAAGATTCAAGACGCTTGCACAAGCATTCTACAAGAAAGCCGAAACAAGCATCAACCCGATGATATCCACATTAGGCCGATATGAAGTCAATCCAGGTCGGCACAAGAGGCCAATCCAACTAATCATGTAAAAAAAAAAAAAAAAATTTAGAGCCAACCAAAAAGATACACCAAAAGTGAAGTCATGACATCTCAACTGCTCTTGGAGTAAATGTCGAAGGACAAAAACTCCGTAGTACTCTGCCAACGAATAAAGGGCAGTGAATGGCCTCGATGAAGGAGGGGGGCAGTGATGAGTTGTCGATCAGTTAGGGCCAGTTAGTGACCAGCCGGTGAGTCGGTCGGTCAGTCGGAAGCAGAGTACTTCCCTGTGTCGCCGTGACGCCGTAAGCCTGGTGGGGCGGCGGAGTCCGGGTTGGACCGGGCGACCAGGGAGGCTGTCAGTCGGTGTTTGCGCTAGTACTTCCCGGAGTGATTGCGTTGCGGGACTAAGGAGGAAACAGTCAGTGAGGCAGTCAACAGTCGGTTGGTTATGCTTGGTATTTCTCGCAGTGGCCGTGACTCAGCTTGATGGTTTGAAAAGGCCGCCCGTGGGTTATACTTCTGGTGAATTGGTGGGTCCCTCGCGACCGTGCTTCGACCACCTGCAGAGAGAGAATTTCTCCGATACACCCTTCACCGAGAGTGCTGTGCCGAAGTTTCGGGAACACCGTGGCGATCGACCCGGGTGGTACCTTTCGAGCTGAAACCTGCCTTCTCGCCCTAGGAGGGTATTGGAGGTAGTGGCCATCAACTGTAACCACAAGTGTCGCCTTCGTCGTTAGCGGTCTGCCTCAGCCATAAATTGTGTTTGGTACAACTGGCAGAGTGTTAGATGCTGGTAGATGAGAACGAGCCGGTCTTGTTATTTCTGTTATTGATCTACGTGGAATTGTCGGTGATTACAGGATTATTCATACGTTAATCTACAAGATCGAGGCTAGTGTTATTTGACATTATATTAGTCATTTTCTCTGTCAATTACTACTACCAGTGTGTCGCTTTCTACCTCGTCGTTAGCGGTCTGGCTCAAATATAAAATTGTATTTGGCTAGTAGATTATTAAGAGCCTGGTATAAGTAGGATTGTTTGTAATTATAAGGGTTATTCAACGTGTAAGTTGCCAGACCAAGGTTTGGTCCATAATATTATATCATTTTGTGATAACAAGATTATTCATATCTTCGTTTGCAAGACCAGGATTGGTGGTATATGATATTATACAGGGCGTTCGCCGGAAAACGCTACCCTCCCAGTCTGTTGCCGTCGGCAACTTGCTCGGTCAGTCTAGCCAGCAGTTTCCGCCAACCGGCACCGTGAATCACCGCACTGTTTAACACCTCCGCTGCCCCAACAGTGCATTGCAGTGACCCTTACATCGTTAAGAACGGTTTCTTTGCATTGTAGATACTTTGTGACTTCAGTCTCTTATTAATCAGTGTTGTGAATAAACGTTTCTTTGCGGTTTGGCTGGTTTGGTAGGCTTCATACTCTTATTAATCTGTACCGTGTTTGAGTGTGAGTAAAATTATGGTACGTTACAGTTTGCAACAAAGAATATTTCTCTACGATACATATGTGAAGAAGAAGTCGTTTAAAAAATGTCGCAGTAAATTTCGTCGCGAATTTCCTGGCGCTTTACTGCCAGCTAAATCAACAATTCTGCGTGTGGTTAAAAAAGTAAGAGAAACGGGTTCATTTTTTAACAAAAAGAGACTGTCGGTCAACCGTATTCTCACAGAGGAGAAAATTAACGATATCGCTTTTCGACTAGAACAGTCACCCAAAAAATCATTAAGTCAGTTAGGGCAGCGTGTGTCTCGAAATATGTTCAGAAGATGTGAAATGTGCATTACACAAGAGGTTCAACACTTCCAGCATCTTTTATAAGGTAAGCTAATGAATTACGTCACATTTAAATGCTTAGCACACAAGTTTATGAAGTTTATGAAGCGTAATTATTATGAAATAGTCCGCGGCCGACGGTCGAACAATGCCGGAAACTGAGCGCTCGCTCGCCGGGAGCAGTTTCTTCCTTGTAGCGCTAACAGTGGGTTGCGTTTCCCGGCGAACGCCCTGTAGTTGTAACATTTTCTGTAAGTTTCAGCATTATCATTAATAATTGTAATAAACCAATGTTTAAACAAGGCTTGAACTGCTAACCATGTTCCCACACACTTCCCACTGTATCCTTGTGGATAATTACTGTCCGTTAGTAGTAGTAGTAGCACCGCCTCAACAACCTATGCTATTCTAATTACACAAATTTAGGTAATAATTGTCGTAAATAAGCAAATAGCAACTTATAAATTCAAAGGATCATCGCACGTATTTCTGAATCGAATTGTAATTTTTTTACCTCTGCCCCTGGTATTTGCACGCAGTAACTTCCTCATCAAACAATTGCATTATTTATTTGAAATTTCCTGGCTAGCCAGGCAGCGAGTGTCACTAATACTTCGGGTATCATCGAGATTCGCCGAAGGTTGCCAAGCTAAAAAGTTAATAGGAAGACCACGTCACCTATCGATATTTGTTCCTTGATCCTCGTGAATAGTACCTATGCGCTTCTGCACCTTTAATTTATTTCCTTCCTCGTCCTTCATTTATTTTCTTATCATACATCCAAAATAATTGAAGTATACTACAACGAATACAATATGAGCCTTATGTAGCAAACTATGTGTAAGTTACTCGTGCTTGTTATTTTATTCGCATACAACGGAATTACATATACTGGAGAAAAGCATGACTCCTGTGCTAACTGAATGATGCTCGCAATACCTGGTGACCAACAGCGGCTGTCGAAAATATAACTGCGGTGGCTTTTCCTTGCGTGAGGTAAGTAAGTGTATGTGCTATTGAATAGCGAGACGACTGTGATGTGTCTGAGTCTATGTTCTGTCTAGAGGGTTGGTTGTGTTGTGAATGAAATTATAACAGAAGTGGAAGGGTGAAACTCTGTACGCACATTACAGGACAATTCTTTCTTTAGCCACCAAAACAGCTGCCCAGTTTCACATCGTCATACGAGATACGGATCATCTTTACAGTATCGTACGCCTTCACTCTTACACCTTGCGAATAGCGAGCGATGTGAAAACTGTCCAGTTTGCAACGGCTAGATCTCAAAGACTGGATGAAGGAGAAAGCTTGAACTGGTCAAACCGGCATCTCTTCGCCACCCGCACGATGCGCGAAAAAGACGTCATTAGTTAGGTGACAAAATGGCTGTTTAGGCCGCGTTTATCGTAAACGATGCAAGTTGACTGAAACTTGAGCGTCGGTGTTGGGGACAAGAGAGTCAACTATCATGCTAGTAATAATTTGAAGACAGTCCACTGTCAGGACAGTTCGCTAGTCGAATGTTATGTCGATATTAAAAGAAGGAATTATATGGTATATAGAAGAAACATGATACCTTCATGAGGCTTTTTTTTTTTTTTATTTTTTAATAGCAGCATCTCTAAAATTCTTGTTCTTATATTTTATTCTTAACATTCCACAGAATTTCTTCACTTTCATGAAGTTCTGAAGATTTTGATGCCTCTACTTCAGTCCGCTTACTTGACTTGTTAGTTGTCGCCATCTTGTTTGTTGAGCTCGCACGCCAAAAGTTGGTCGTGAACCGAGTCCACTATCCTCAGTCTACTGTCTGTCTTGTACCTGTTGACACGAGGGGAGTGGACTATCCAGTCCTGCGCGCGCAGCAAGACAGTACACTCGATTCAGCCAACTAGCATCGTCTAAACGCGGCCTTAATGCACGCCGTGTGGCCTTAGACAATCAACTCGATTGTCGCAAGAATTGAGGAAAAGAAATGTCAGCTCGTATGAAGTACTGTCTACAGACAATTTATAATCATTTAAAGATCGATAAAAGTAAATTTCAAAATATTGTTTCTATCTCACCATCATCTTTTCATGTATATTGGATCGGTATTAAGAATATCGTATGTTTCATGATGGTGCAGCCGGGATACTGTTATGCTGATTTAAAACATATGAGAAAGGGTGTTAGCTGAAGCGAAGAATAGTTTTTCTGTTGTAGGTGGGAATGAACTGTTTAATTTAAATAAAGGACATCAGTGAAGTCAGACATTGTAGACTCTAGGTGATTTATAATCTTATTCGTATTGAATATAAATCTCGCGTAACGAATAATGATAAACTTACACCTAATTTAAAAGATTACTATGTGAAAATATCAAAGATCATATTATATAAGAAAGTGGAAACAGAACTAGCGAAATGCAGGTACAATTGAAGTGAAGTCCCTTTTACACACGAGAGATGAAGACTCTGTCAATCGAGAAAGGAATTCGAGCCAAAGAAAACCATGGAGCCATGGACTTCGCGGGTCCTATCGATGCGGGAAAGGGAGTTACGGGTACGTAACTGCTTAGAATGGATATGGACTGCCGAGAGGAACACAATGATACCATTACCGTACAGCCTGCGATGTCTTACTTCTGTAAACCTCCTCTGTTATAGCAGTTTTCTGAGTAGAAGTTTCATCGTGTACCTAAAATCAAAATGATAAGCAATTAAGTACCTAGCAGTATCTTTTTATGTACCTATCCCAAACATTAAGTTATCTTAACGATATTACAAATAATAAATTTTGAATTTTTTTACCTCATTCACGCCTTAATTGCTCAACAGATTTAAATGAACTTTGGCACGGATTTTAGTCTGGATAGCTGCATAGGATACTTTTATCCCGCAAAATCAATACTTTGTTTGGAAATTGTCGCATTTCGCCAACACCAAAGAGTTTCCTACTCAGCAGATGTTACAGCCACGTTCACACTTTGCTTATTACTGTGGTATGACAGAGTCATCCACAATGAATATTAATAAATAATTAATTAATATTCAGATTTTCCTTGTAATATTTATTTATCTAAATTTTAAATATTAGGGTTAATTAATAGGTGAATAATTATGTATTAAACCCGGGCAGCCAGATTTATTATTATATGATTTAATTTCTGTGCAAAACTTGCTATTCAGAAAATATTAAATGTGGGAAGTTGGAACTGCAGTTTTGAACGTTCAGAGAACGGGACAATGCCCAATGTCGTCGACATGCTGACGCCTCCGCTCACAAAGGTGTGGCGCGCGGGAACCGTTACCTGCCGAGTGTGCTGACCTCATCCCTCCCCAGTGCCTCGCCAAGGTCAAGCAAAATGTGCGGGAACGGGTAGCAAATGTTAGCGACGACACGAAGAACGTGATGATGGACATATATCGATGCACCAATCGTGAACGGATACAGGGGTTCACAGTTGTTAATTCAAGGCTTCTGTTCCATGTGCGGGGAGATGAAAACTGGCTTTGCCGCGACAAGAGGACACGACGCCATACTCGACTTTACTTGCTGCAGAGACGAGCTACAGTGCGGACGTGTCACCCGACACGCCCTTAGCCGTTGATCAGCGACTGTGTCTGGTCGCATAGTCTGGCTCAGATGGGATGGAAGCTGAGCGGTCCACCTGCCAGAGATTGTAAGCTGATGTACTAGCGCGGACATATCCGCAAATCTGGCATTCGTTGCAGCAGGGGCACAGAGCGTGTCACACCTCGCCGAGAAGATGCGATTATGGTAAAGTACCGACGCGAGGTCCACAGTTCCATTGGGTTTTAACGAGGCTTGCTAACCCGTAAACGGCTCCTGAGATAAGACTCTGCTCCCATCATAACAATTACTGAGCTGTCCAACGTTTCATATTCTTAACTTCAAATTCGAAGCATCTTGCTCATTGTTTTAAATTCAAACGATGCTTTTAACATTAAACGGCGCCCCTGAGATTCTTTTGTAAATGTTAACTTTAAGTTTTTGGCCTGTGATGCCACTTTAAAACATGTTGACTTTGCAAAACCATTGAGATATCTAAATCAGTTTTATGTTTGCTTTTATCCGGCGGATTGTAAATGTCGGGTATTGCTTGTTTGTTGTCTTTGGATTATGTTTAACGTAACGTTAACTATACCCGGCCTTGCATAAGCCAGAATAAATAAATTGAGTATAATTTTGTGTGAAACTTACTTCTTGTAGAAATCATGGTTCTAGTTCACCATTTAACCAAATAACCAACTTATTGGATGTCATACATATTATTAATAATTATATTTCATCAACGTATTGGCTCTCCCCCTCCCCCTCCCTAACCGGCGGTCCAATACATTACGTAACTTTCAAATACTGCTTTTCAGTTAAAGAAGCAAAACGGTGTGATATATTGAATTTTGTGTTCAGTTTAAAAGTGCGAAAATGGATTCACTTGATAAACTAATAGTCCTGGAGCAATTTAAAGAGGCATTCACATTAACACTTGTGGAAGTAGCCTCAACTAGTTCCTACTCCCTTTTTTCCGTTTAGTGTAATGTTCACAGAGTTGATTCCTCTCTGTTAACTGTCACCATCAGCATATCTCTCATTCAAGTAAAGAGTGGCACTTTCTAAGTTTACCGCGGTTGGTGACGTCATGTGGCGTCGGCTAGCAAATTGCGGGGACGCGAGGCACAGCACGGCGTGCGTGAGCGACGCCTATGCATCACGGCGCCAGGATTAATGTGCCTCAGGCAGGTGGGAAGGCGTCTCTTGGTACGGCCACACTGGGACAGTAGTCAAGGACTCCAAAACGCTCCAGTCCAGTTTGAAGGCTCGTTCCCACGGCGCGTGCTAGGGAACGCCTGTCATCTTTGCCGCAGATGTTATCAGGGTCGGCTCGCCTCGACCCACCGCCAGGCGGTAGAAGATGAAAGGCGTGAGGCAACTTGACATACGACTGCATCGTCCACCGCATCGCAGCAGATGCCGTCCGCTGTGCAGCCACAGTTGGTACAGAGTCCAGTAACAGAACTGTGGCGTCGTTGTAACAGTGCCAGGTCTGTCCCAAAAGTATCCGACCTTCTTTCATATCACCCCGCTGGTGTTACTCTGCGTCAGCAGGCTGGTGGCATCCTTCGAAGTACTGGGGACTGCACCACTTTCGGAACCCACGCAAAATTGGAACTAACCTTTTGAAATTTAGTGTAATTGCTTCGTCAACATGTCCTCTTCGCGTTTTGCGCTCTTGCTTTCCGGAAAAGTTGCCAGAAATTTAATTAAAAATGCCGAAATATGAGAGGCTGAGCAACTGCGAAATGCTATCAGCACTGCAAAAATAATAAAAATTATCGATGCACGGATCATATTAACCTAAACAGTTTCGTGTATTCATAGAGTTCATGGTCAGGTTGAAATAAGGACTAGACCAAGAGAAAAAAAAAAAATACGAAATTTTCGTTCTGTGACATCCACCACGGAAATGGCGTATTTGTTTACTACTGAAGCAATCGATTATCTCTGATTGTTCGTTTCTATATAAGATGGCGGGCATCACCGTATTACAACTCGGATAAAAATTGTATATTTGTTAATTTTGTGCGACCTTACACACCGGAGAAAAGCTGAAACGGCAAGAAAACATTATAACAAATGATTAAATCAACCTTTTTAGAGGCAGTCACTGATTTTTCAACCCTGGCGGCATCTAACGGCTGTGCGTCGCTATCATATTTCAGCAGTTTTAATTAAATTCCTGGCAAGTTTTTCACAAAGCAAGAGCGAAATACGTGAAGAGGACATATTGACAAAGCAATTAAACCAAATTTCAACAGCTTAGTACAAATTTGGCTTGGGTTGCGAAAGTAGGGAAGTCTCAGTTTGATTGAAGAACGCGCTCCCAGCAGCCTTTCCGCTTTTGGAAGAAGTCCTGGAACCTGTTTTTGGTATCGCATTTAGAGCGTTCTCCGTATTAGTTTCGAGTGCTCCTTTGTCGTCTAACCGGTGCTCTTTGAGCGGCATTTTTAATCTTGGGAACAGCCTAAAGTCGTAAGGAGCTGCGTCAGGATTGTACGAAGGCTGATGAAGCTGCATGATTTTGTGCTTTGTTAAATACTGCTGCACGCTGGCGCGTTATTGAGATGAAGAAGCCAGTCACCACTTGACCAAAGCTGATGCCGTTTTCTTGTAACTGCGTCACGCAATCTTTTCATAACTTCAGAATAATATTCTTTGTTGATTGTCTGACTTTTAGGAGCATATTTGTGGTGCACAACACGTTTATAGTTAAAAAAACAACAATAAGCTCCGACTTGACATTGCTCCCACTTTGGCGCGACTTTTTCGGTCGTGGCTCCAACGACTGCATCCAGGGGCCGGCGCTAGAAATTTCGGGCCCGGTTTTTTTTTTTTTTTTTTTTTTTTTTTTTTTTTTTTTTTTTTTTAGCTCTACAAACTAGCCGGACGATAATAGGCGGATTCTTGGCTTCGAAGCCGGGGCCCCTGCAGCCGGTGACAGGGCCCACCTTCAGCCGGCGGCCCCGGGTACATATTTGACCCACTTACCCCCCCCTAACGCCGGCCCTGACTGCATCTTCCACTTCAAAGACTGTCGTTTTGTTACTGAATAATAACCATAAACCCACGACTCTTCACCAGTTATAATCTTTTTAAGCTGATTTTTATCATTATTGACCATTTCCAAATTGTCCTGAACGATTTCAAGGCGAATGTTTGTCAGCTCCACCGTTAGCATTTTCTGAAGGAATTTCTCATTCATGCGAACTATTTGCCAATTTTAAAATAAAATCTTTCCGAACACTAGTTTTTGGTTTTCCTAGATCAGATTAGTTCTCGCACAGTCAATCGACGATCTTCGTTGATCTCAAGTCACACGTGTTCTATATTATCCAGTGTTTTTGTCGTCGATGGCCTCGCAGAAATGGGTGTACAGTTAACACATGTGCGGCCATCTTTGAACAGCTTATACCTCTTTTATTTGCGTTTTGCTCACACACTTGTTCACAAATGCCGTCTTCATTTCGCAGGTCTCCGCACAACCCTTTTCGAGTTTAAAGAAAAATTTATATAAATTCGTTGCTCCGATCTTTCCGTCACGTTTTACTGTAGCAAAATATGACAAACGTACAAAACACTTTATAAACAAACGCCTTCTCCGTGAACTAATTCGTCCTGGCGACAACTGCGGCATCTAGGGAGTTAGTGAAGCTATACTGCTGACACTCATACCCGGCATATGACATTATAATTGTCAGGAGCGAGCATATTATTAGATTGTTCGTGGTTTGATTAATATGATAAATAACTAGTCCACGATAAAGTTCAGTTTAAAGTTGTTTTTATTTTCATAAAAACGTCTTCAACGATACTGTTTACATGCAAACATACAATCCACAGATTGCATACAACACTCCTTCCACAGACAATACAGTCCTTCTCCGTCGTATATAGAGTCTGTATATACTGTTACTCATTCTCGGATGATCGCTTTGTATAAACTTCATCGAAATTTCTAGAACACTTCAAAGGATTCCGACAGATATTTCTCGAACATTAACAATACTTAAACAATCGAAACATATTAAAAACAATTAGAATTAATACATAATCATTTACAATCAATAAAAAATGGTCAGAAATGGAAATTAAAGATACTGAAACACAAAATTATTCACAGAAATCATTTTAAACTGTAGCAAATTGTCCTTTAGACATCGTAACTTGCATTGATACCTGGAATTACGAATATTTAAGCAATTCTGTCCTTAAACATATTAAATGGCCTCTAAATAATTTCTTTTCATAAAACCAAGTCTATATACATTGATTTACAGGAAATTGCAAAACAAACATACCAGATCATATTCAACCAAATTCTAGCTTACTACCAATGCTTCATAAAATACAATTCCATTTAATTTTAGGTTTGAGGGCTGCCTGTTCCAATATGAAGGAAGGTCGGATAGTTATTCGGCACCAATGTTTTCTAATTTGATAAACCGTAAATCTCGATAAAAATATACTTGAAGGGTTATTCCAAAAGCAAGAGCTTGCATAGTAAGAAGTGTATAGTGTATAGATATTGTTTTTTTTTATACTACTTCATGCTACTGAGAATCAAACATAGTAGGCTAGTCTAATATAGACCGTTGTCGCTGTACGATTTTGTCATCCGAATTATCCTGCGTACTGTATGACCAACGGAAACAGTTGGCAAAGTGTCCCACAGTAAGGGATGTTCCATAAACTACATGGCTCTTTCGAGGGTGGGGGGAAGGGGTTGAGCAGAAAGCTGCGCTGAGATACGTGAGGGGGGGGGGTTTCTGAGCCAAGTCATGACGCTTTTCATTTATATTATTTGCCATGGTTAAAATCAGGTACTTTCGGGATAACGCGGGTTCGAATCCCCGTCCGAGCATCCAGATTTAGTTTTCCATGGTTTCCCCAAATCACTCCAGGCGAATGCCGGGATGCTTCCTTCAAAAAGGCCATGGCTGACTTCCTTCCCGCTCCTTGCCCAAATCCCATCCCACCTCTAATGACCGTCGACGACGCGTAGCCCAAGCAAAAAAAAAAAAAAAAAAAAAAAAAAGGTACAGAACACACAACAGCATGTGAATATTTGTTTCCATCATTTAATTATCTCCGTTTGTAATTTACAATGGTCTGAAAAGAGAAGACAGCACAAAATGTTTTCTAGAACCAATAGGGAAAAAAGTTACGTACTGTAGGAGGGGTGGGGGTCAGAGGCAAATGCCACGTCAGGCTGCGTAGAACAGGGAGGTTTAGAGGAGGCCAAAATGGGACTACGTAGTTTTTGGACGCTCCCTAAGATTTGGACAATTATCAGCGAGCGAATTACATAAAAAGTTTTTTGAACAATATAGTTTTCCCATCTTATATTCTACAGGGTGATTCAAAATAACGTGAACAAAATTACATGGTAGATCTGTCATAAGGATAAAAAATCGCTTATGAACAGAGGGTCGCAAACGCCTGTAGAGGGCGTTCAGATACAAACACGAGCCACCACGATCACCAGACCTATCTCTCTTGGATTTTTTCTTGAGTGGATTTTTGAAAGGTCTTGTGTATGCAACACCTGTTGAAACGCCGGAAGACTTGGTAGGAAGAATCATTGCGGCAGCCGGATGTGTTCGAGATACACCTGGTATCTTTGAGACGGTATGCCGTTCCATGCAACGGAGATGCCGGGCTTGTCTCGATGCATCTGGCAAAAACTTTGAGCGTCTGCTGTAGGCTCAACATTTGGCTTGCATTAGTCGCATGTGAGCGAGTAATTATTAATAAAATGATCTGTAATGGTTTTGTTTCTTCTCTTTGTGTCAGTGTTATTTTAGACGCCCTGTAGCGGCTCCGGATCGCAGTTGCGACCCTCTGTTCCTATGCGATTATTTATTATTTTTGATCATTGTATGACTGATCTACGATGTCATTTTGTCCATGTTATCTTGAATCACCCTGCATATGTAAGTTCTCTCAACAATGATATTTATATCTCTTTCCCGTAACAGTCTAGTGAACATTAAGGATAACACAGGAGAAACATAATACGTAATGTACTCCAGCAGTTGCCTCTGTAGGACTCAAACCAGAGTTCCTTCTGATCTAGTCCCTAGTAGTTAAACGGTGACTCATGCTGCACCACAGGAGTCATACACAAAGTTTGTACTATGTATAGAGTTTTTATTGATTGCAATGATTGCTACAGACAGCGCACCCAGTTGTGAAAGAGGTTTGTTTCATGTGTCCCGCCACGTTGCTTGCAGCTGCAACACGTCAGTCGCGGGATAATTGCATAACCGAACGGAAATAGAGTACCAATAATAGAATCTGGATTATCATCGGAGGGGATTTAATCTCCATAAATGAGCGAGCCATAACAGGTGCTCTAACGGTGCTTGCGAATTCCATTTCCGACCATAGCACATTAACGTATTCCACACGCAAGTGTCACGTGTAGCTCACAGTACCCAGGAAATCATGGCCATATCAGTGGCACATGTTTGACGATTCATTTATTTGAAATATGCACGAGAAATTGAATAGAAATAGACTAAAATACATACGTTGCACAATGCACAAAAACAAACTGACAGTATAATCAATTCGACGAGTACGTAAGAGTATTGTTTGTGCGAGCAAAATTCGAATTGAAATTATGATTTCCTTACAATTCCTGAATCCCAAAAGTTGTTGGCCCGTGAAATGCTAGCAGGAATTTCACGATCGTCGTCATCTACAGACAAATAAAGGTATACCGACACATTTTATAACTTTTTTAACGAGCGGTGAGCAAACTTCTGGAGGACGCGAGTTCAAATCCCGTTCCGGCCATCCGAAATTCGGTTTTTCCATGTTTTCTCAAAATGAATTCTGGGATAGTTCTTTCCACAAAAAAAACCCAGCATGTTCGCATCCTATATCTGTCTCTAAAGTTCTCGACGAGGTATAAAGAGGGAAAAAAAGAAAAATTGTGTTGATATAAATGAATTTCATGCGTGTTTCGAATTTTTCCATACATAAATAGCAGAAGGACATGCCGATAATTCTACATCTGACTTATAAAAAAAATTTAAAGAATGTGGTAATATAGTCGTATTATATACTGAGTGTGATTTTCAAGGACTAACATGTTTAGCAGTTAGCAAATACAGTATTTTTTTTTATCTACGGTTGCAGCTGACAGATAATAATTCCAGTTTCGTAACTGTATAATTGTTAGAGGGGTATACAAAAAGATTGGAATATGGTTTACGTAGCTGAAGCATACAGCAGAAAGGAGGGTGAAATTTGATGAATAAGCAGCACTACGCTAAAAGCATGAGCTAACTAATTTTTATTTACTTGTGTCTTGAAAGGGGTATTTTTAATCAATTTATAGCTATTTGTTGCCCCGGTTCAGTTGTAATTATAATTCATACCACAGAGTGTGAGATAACAACCATAGTAATAATTAACTATAAAATGATTAGTGTAAATAAGGTATTGATGCAAATGGTGAAAAGGCTTCAGCATAAGTATTAAATTAGTACATAAGTAAATCAGTTTGGCTAAGCATTGTAATGTAATGATTATCGTTGAGTTTAGCAAAAAGGTTTGTGTATTCGTTCTTACGGAAAAAGGGTGTTGCGTCTCAGGACTAAAGATTTTATGAAACGAGTAAAAGAAAGAAATTACATTTCAGATGGTTAAATGCTGTGGTAAAAAAAAAAAAAAAAAAAAAAAAAAACTTTTTCAAGTTGAAAAATTGAGAAGAATTGGTCGCTATGAAGCAGACAGTTTATGAGCAACATGGCAGATTTACTGCGTCATTTAGGTGGTGAGTCCAAAATGCATTACGGGTTACACCTAATAAAGAAATAAATAAAACCATAACTTTGCGAGAGTAAAGAAATCGATGTTTTATTAGTAGAGAAGAGCCCAGAGTGTCAGTCATGACCCCTAATAGACGTAGCCCCTGTAATAATCTCGATGTTGACAAGGCGTAAAGTCACAAGCAAAAACAACACTAAAATTACCTTAAAATCTAAAACTTTGCGTTGTAATAGCTAATAACAAAAATAATACTATTCCTATCCTATTTTAGTTACCATCTAGATCCCCTAGCTCATTAGCTTCATACTGAAGCAGATGACAAAAAATCAACATATTCTTTCTTAAACAATGTATAAAAATTTTATTCCAACCGCAAAAAAAGGACTTAAAAAAATTGAAGTGACTTTAAATAGGTGCGAGAAAGAAAATTCTTAAGGTTCAAAAACATCGGTTAAAAATCATACAAACTGAAATATCAAACTTCTCAATTACAGCCATAATCGTGAGAAAGTGTCGATGAAACAGTTCCATTTTTCGCAATTGTATTCTTCCGTTTTCGTTGATAGTTGTTCCTTACAATTAACGTCTATGGTCGTTGGGTGAACATGGGAGCTGAGGAGTCCCATGTTCAACAATGTGCTCTGAACGGTGTGCTCCTTAACACTTGTGCCTGCACCAGGATTGTACTTCGCCGTCAGATCTACCACAACTCGCCCTCGCCCCCTATCCCTCTTTGCCAAGCCTCCGACCTCCAAGTTCTTTGACGAGGCGTGGACGTGCACATTCTGGTCACCGACATGCGGTTTCGTCGTTCTTCAACGACTTTCCATAGATGCTCACTACAGCAGTACGCGGACAACCGACCAACAACACAGTTTTGGAGATTTTGGTTCCCTAGCGCAGGGTTGCCAACTCAAAATTCTTTTTACCCCTAAAACTTAAACCAAAACCCCTAAAATCACCAAAATTAAGTGGAAAAACCCCTAAAAAATTACAATATTTTTATTAGTAATATTTTTTATTTATAAATTATTCAGTATTTCTAACATCATTTCGTTTTGTTTTGATACATTTAGATTTAACATGTTAGTAGAAGGATTAAATGTTATGCAAGATCTTTTTTATTTATATACAGTATTTTCAACACCACATCGTTTTGTTCTATTGTACAGTGTTTTTTAAATGTGATTTATTATTGGTTTTATATCAGGTTTGACTTGAGATGTAGTAATCTCTGGGTGCAAATCAACAACCATTTTCAAGATTGCTAAATTGTCTGGAAGCTATTTTTGGTTCTGTTCTTCTAGACAACATAAAAAGTTCTTAAATCTTTCTCTGACATCTAATAAGTCATTTGCTTCAATTTTTTTTATATGTTTTGAAAATCATAGCCGAAATACAATGATGTTGTATGCATTATATGTTCCTGGAAATTGAATTCTATGAGTTCATAATCTAAATATTTCTCCAATTGTGAAGGTACAAGATGTTTTAGCAAGTTTTTGTACAATAAAAATAAATCTTCAAATAATTTAGTGCGTTAAACATTGTCACTTTGAAAAGTATATTTAATTATATCACACTTTTCAATTAGTTTTTCAGAACAATCAAAAAAGCTTTGAATGGTAGTCCCTCATGATATCGTGAAGCTGTTCTGTCATGTAACATTTGTCTTCAGTTTTAGCAATTGAAAAAAAGCAACTTTAGTTCGTCCCACTGCTCTAATATTGTGTTAATTGCTTGAAAGCGGGTGTGCCATCGGGTTCCGCTGAGTCTTTGAATTTTTTTGAGGATCTCTGTTAGCATTCCTGGTCTCAATGATGATTAACAAAGTGTTTGTCGACACACTACAGCATATACACAACAGAACAGTTAATTCGACAAGAAATAACTAAACAATTACGGCTACATTGTTGCATGTTCGTTGTTGCCGCAACAACCAAAGTATTTCCATAGAGAACCGAAACAATTATATGTCTCTGGTAAACATTAAACACTGAGTCTATCCTTTTTTGAAAACGAATATTTTATTCTGTGATCAGAAAAATATATTCAGTCATGGAGAAGTCCGAATTGTCAGTAACGAGGATTGGACGTCGCCATTTGAATGCTCAACAAATAAATACAAGAAATCATATAGTATCAAAAAAATACCACTAAACATTCCCCTAAAATTATATAGCCCCTAAAAAAATCCCATCACGCGTGTATACCCCCTAAATTTAGGGTGAAAACTCCTAAGTTGGCACCCATGCCCTAGCGCTGGGGCGTAACAATCTGCCCTTTTTCAGAGTAAGCTACGTCCCCATTTTCCACACGTATTGTCGCTAGAATGACTCCTTATCAGTGTTGCCACCTTACGAAAACAAAAGTCGCTAGACCTGGTTTAAAAACTCACTAGCTTACGGGATATTTAGAACTAAAAGGTTCGCTAGAAATCGCTAAATAAAATAAAGGAAAATGGTAAAGTAAGTAATATAAAAATATTTTAATAATTAGAATTTTCATTTAATTCAACATAACAGTGTATTAAAAATCAACACCAAATCCTTCAATCGGTATTTATTATTCATCATCTTGGTCTATCGTTGGAGTTGCGGAACTTGCAGATGTGGAAGTGAGATGAATCGTCAGTCTTAGTTTTAAAATAATATTTATTATCTTTACCAATTGCAGCAATCACATCAGCCGGAAGCTCGTAACTGTAGTGTTTTTTCACAATTTTTAACTGATTCCTTATAAAAAGAATGCTATTAACGGTATTTACACCCATCCTATTTCTCAATTTGTTTTTAATAATATTCATTGTACTGAAAATCCTCTTTACTGCGGCATTCGAGTGATGAAGTGATAAAGCAGATTTGGCTAAATCACATAACTCCAAAAAGGTATTTATATCAGCAGCATTCTTGTACGGTTTCTAACTTAACCCCAAAATTCAATGACGTTGTTTGTAGCGTTCCACTGAACATAATTAATACCATGTCATTGCTGTTGGAGTTTTTCCATTTTTTCGTCATCAAATCTGAATTCTGAGGCAAGATCTACTAATTCGTTATCTTTGCCCTGGCGAAGAGTTGTTTCCACACTCAAAAGACACATTTTCTCCCAAATAATGTAGTTGAAAGGAAGCGAGTATATTTATCGAAAGTGAGAGGTTGGATATCACTAAAAATCATCAAATAAGTTTTTAGCGATAACACATTTAAGACTATCGCTGTGGAACTTCAAAATTCACTAAATCTAGCGACAAAATCGCTAAGGTGGCAACATTGCTCCTTATACGTCTTTGTTCCGCTTATGTAATTTCTTTACCGCATGACACACCCGCAACGTCAACAGATGGAATCTAATTTGACGATGGGCAGTGAAAATAATGTTTTAGATCATCAGTCAGTTTTTCTGAGGAATTTTCTCTCCTTTCCTTCAACACGTGTAAATTCAGATGTCCACTTTCCAACTATGCTGCAAGAAGACAGCCATCATCACCAATGTTGCCACCAAATCTTCATAAATGTCCGTTGGTGACATTTTTTCTTACGCAAATATTATTCATAAAACTAATTTCTTCCTTTTTGGTCTCAAACGTACATCTAATGAGTTTTAAGCATCGGTTATTAAAATTAGACTTCGTCCTTAGTCTTGAAGATAACGTCTTTATGATCAGTTCACGGACTTATTTGATGACCCCCTATTATCGTATATGCAGGAAAATATACCAATAAAAACTCAATCAAAATCTCTGGGATAAAATGGTTTCAATCTGCGTAAAATCAGAAAATGCAATATGTTAGGTATATAATGCACGGTGGCCTGTTGGATATTCTGATACAAACTAAATCTGAATATCGAAAGAAAAAGCCAAGCAAAATGTTTGACATCAGATACTAACCTTCTTTGTACCATACATCGGTAAAATTAACAATAAAATGCTTTTAAAATATAACTACTGTTCTCATTCTTTATTATTGAAAAATTCGTCTTAAAACTAATTTCTTTATAATTTCTAAATTCTTTTCAAACTGCGTCCAGAAGCCGACAACGATATACTTTCTTGCATGGGCGTATCCAGCGAGAGGCAGAGGGGGGCTGCTGCCCCCCCCCCCTAGAAGAAAAATTAAGTTGCCTTCAGTACGCTTCGACGAGTGAAGAACTAGTTCAGGAGCACTTTGGGAGAGAAAGATTGACTGGATTATGTCTGATGAGTGTGCATCGAAATTTCGTGAAAGAACACCATGAGATATTGACAAACAAAATTATTGAAATTGAAAATCAGATACAATTAATGTTTACATAAAAAAACTAACTGCCTTACGATCTTAATTAACTACATAGTGGGTCCTTAGATTAAGTAGTTGGGTTATTATATTAATCAATGATAAAAATAGTTTCCTGAATAGGTTAGAGTTTGATTTTGTAATGTCATGTTTCAGTCCTCCACTTCTCGAAACCAAAATGAGTTGCCCCCCCCCCTAGTTCAAATCCTGCCCCCCTCTAGTTTTGATCCTGGATACGCCCTTGCTTTCTTGATCTGTGTACTTAATCATGTGGTAAAATAACCGATGCTTATTGGTTATTATAACAACTGCAAGTATGGTGAAACATCTATTAATATCAAATATTCCCAGTGCTAGTCATTTCCAAAATCTGTTCACTTCAAACATTGTCGGTACACTTAATTTTTGGCGCCCTTCTTTCACTTTTAGGACTCACATTTTTTTATAACATCCTCGATATTAAAATTAATGTCACCTTAAGAAACTGGATTTGCCGAGGTTACCTTATCCTCCGTTAAAACCAGTTTCGAAGTAACATCAGGTTGTGACAACACGCTCTCCTTTAAGTCTCCGGTCCACAGACGTTGATTGAAGCGGAAATTAAAGTGATTTACTGCTCTCGTTCAGCGAGCCCTGCCTAACGGCTGGTGGACGTAAACACACGTGTTCTACGCAAGGAACAGCAGACACATTAAGCATTCCACCAGGGATGTAACGGTCAAATCTTTCTGTGCACATCCACCACTGATTTCAACCGATTTTCATTTCGGTCAGTAGGGCACCGCTTGCTAAAAGTAACGAAAACCATGGAGGAAAGGAATATGTGGAGAAGAAATACCGCTTATTCCGTGACGCCGCCTCTAAACTCTCGGCTGATATTGCGCATGCGCATTGGCGGTGGCAGCCATATTACGTATCCATACAATTGCTATTTGGAGACAGTATATCCCGAAAACTAAGCAAGATATCGAAAAATTTTAGTCTTTATTTTCGATTTTTTTCGCCGTGTTACATAAGAATCCATCATCAAATTTGACTTTTTGCGAAATTTTTCTTCTGCATTTCAACTCACTTTTGAGACAGTATATCTCGAGAACTAGGCAAGATATCGAAAAATTTAATTCTTTATTTTTTACTTTCCTCGTCTGTTTAAATAAGAATCCATCATCAAATTTGACTTTTGACCAATTTTTTCTTCTGATTTCAACCAAAAACATGGCACATTTGAGACACAGAATATCTCGAAAACTAAGCAGTATATCAAAATAAAATTATTATTAATGTTTTATTTGTCTCATTGAGAGAGATAATAATCCATCAACAGATTGCGGCGTCACGTTCGTCCTAGAGTCGAGGTTTTGCTATTACTATTACTCCGCGATTCACTAAAAGTGTGTGGCGGAGGGTGCATTGCACCTATCCGGTAAGGTAATGGTTTGGAAGGGATATACGGGATATGGCAGGAGGCGCCCATGGGCTATTGTGGGTAACCATCCCAGCATTCGCATGGAGCGATCTGGGGAAACCATGGAAAACCCATATTCCCCGTGTCTGTATGGATAGGTAATATGGCGGCCACGCCTCCCCACTCCTCTCCGCCCTGCGTCACTTCAAAGCGTGGTGAAGGTCCTTTGCGTCGTCTCCATATATTTCCTTCCTCCATGACGAAAACGCTTAACACCGATATCGCTTATATCTTTGCAACCGTACTACCGCGTGCCTTATTTAGTTATCGTTGTATAGAAGAAAGAAGCCATTATTCGACCACGCGCATGTAGCGTGCGCACGCGGTTCCGTTGTCGCACTACGCATCAAGCGCAGCTAAATTTAGCATCGCGCGTGACGTTCACAGGTCGTAACTCGGACATACGTTTGTCGACCCGAGCAGGACGCATCGCGTCTGAGAAAGCTCACCCTTTGTTCATTCCATTACCTTTCTTTGAGGAGAGAGGAGTTTGGTGGAATTTAGGATTAAAAGGTAGAAAACAGAAAATTAGGGTAAGAAATGTAGTATCAAAAGAAGTGGAAGTAAAAATGGGTGTGCCACAGGGTAGCGTATTGGGACCATTGCTATTCATTATTCTAATGAATAATTGTGTTAATTGTTTACTATCTGAAATAAGATTGTTTGCAGATGACATAATGTTGTATAAAATAATCAAAACGATAGAGGATTGTAAACAGTTGCAGGGTGATCTGGACAGGATATCTAATTGGGTTGGTAAACATGAAATGAAGATAAATGCAAAGAAAAGTCAGCTTATTAGTTACACAAATAAAAAACAAAAGGTTAATTATGAATATAAGGTGGGGAAAGAATTGCTTGCTGAAGACTTGAAATGTAAATATCTTGGAATTACTTTTGATAACAAACTTAACTGGGCAGGACACATTGGACAGGTGGTAGGAAAAGGTTTCAAAGTTCTGCACTTGTAGGAGAGAGTGATGAGGGGATGTACGAGAGAAGTCAAGGAATTGGGTTACAAAACTTTGGTCAGACCATTGCTCGAATATGGTAGTGTAGTATGGGACCCTCATTTTACGTATCGAATACAGGAGTTGGAGAGGGTGCAAAAAAGGGCTGCTAGATTTGTTTCTGGAAATTATCGCAGAATGCAATCAGTGACGGATATGATAAAGGAGCTGGAATGGGATTCATTGCAAGACAGGAGGAGGATGAGGAGGGTCATGGAGTGTACAGGGCATATACTGGCGATGAGGCATGGAAAGATATTGCAATAGGTATGAAAAGTAGTGCATGGAAGGGAAAAGATGACCATGACCACAAGCTGGCACTCGATTTCAGGCACAAGTGTGTGGGAAGATTCTCTTTTTTAGGTAAGGGTGTCAGTGATTGGAATGAGTTACCAAGAGAAATGATGAATAATTTACCGAAAACTTTGAAAGAATTTAAAGATAAAATTTTTAGAGGGCAAATGTAGGTAGGTGCAGGATAGGGGGAAGATAGGTGTGTAGGGAAATTGCCACCGGAGCCTGTGCTCCATTGCAATTAAATTAAATTAAATTGAATTTATTTAAAAAAAATTAAGGGTGATCTTTGGACGTTATTCTTTTGCTATTAAACCTGTGTAAAAACGACTTAGATCTGTGTGCAGACAACTATTCGAACATTACAGTTTTACAAAAGTAGAAAATTCAAGTTTATGAAACAGTTATCTGACTCTTTCAGGAAACAAACCTTAGAATTTAAAACTATCAGCTCACAATTTCTTTTTATTGGCGCCGAGCGTGGTGAGTGAGTGGTTAACGCTCTGGCCTCGCATTCGGGAGGACCGCGGTTCGAATCCTCGTCCGGGCATCCAGCTTTGGGTTTTCCACGGTTTCCCCAAATCACTCCAGGCGAATTCCGGTATGCTTCCATCAAAAGACCATTCCCGAATTCCTTCCCGTTTCTTGTCCCCCAGTCCAATCCCGCCTCTAATGACCTCGGCGTCGACGTAAAGCCATAGTTAAAAAAAAAATCTTTTTATTGGCCTATCCCCAACGTAGAAAATACTAGACATCCTAATGAGAATAATTAGAACACGCACTATGTTCCCCTTGATTATTACTTGGCAAAATGGTCTCACACTGAAAAAAAAATCTTATATATATATAAAAATAGACGTGTTTTTTCCTATATTTCACTTTTCAGCCACCACTACCAAGCACAAATAACTGACGTTTGTGGGTGGAAGTAGCATGGAGTTTCCTGTCGTGCACAACGTTGGCCGAATGCCGATAGCTGTGGGGATATGGGAGATATAATGATTAAAGTTGGTCAGTGCAGGGCGTTTTCATATTTCGACCAAAAATTCGCATATCCGTATACTTCTCTTTCCTGCCACAACTACAAAACATAGACTTTTGGTGTTTGTGTGTGGTAGCAGAATCGTCTTTCCTGTCGTGCACTATGGTTGTTAGATGTCGGTAGCTATGGGGATGTGGGAGATATGGGGGTTGAAAGTGGTCGACCTGTGGCAATTTCATACTTCTGTCAAAGACAAAAGTGTCATGGTGTATCACTTTTCAGCAAAAACTATAGATCACAGATAACTGGCGATTGTGTGTAGTAGTACCACAGAGTCACCTTTCGATCACAACAGCGGCCGAATTTCAGAAAGTGTGGTACTGTGGTAGATATGGTGGTTGTAAGTGGCCGACCATGGATATTTTCGTATTTCGACGAAAGGCATGTGTCTCCGGAGATTTCACTTTTCTACCACGACTACATAGCATAGAGCATCGGTGTTTATGTGTGGTAGTAGAATCGTGTCTGTTGTCGTGCACTATGGTTGTTAGATGTCTGTAGCTATGGGGGTGTGGAAAATATGGGGGATGAAAATGGTCGACCTGCGGCAATTTCATATTTCTGCCAAAGACGCATGTGTCATGGTGTACTACTTTTCAGCGAAAACTATCAATCGCAGATTACTGGCGTTTGTGTGTGGTAGTAACACAGAGTCTCCCATCGATCACAGCGTTTGCCGAAATTCGGTAACTGTGGGAGTGTGTGAGATATGGTGTTTGAAATTGGTCGATCATGAATATTTTCGTGTTTCATCCAAAGACTTGTGTGTATCCGTAAATTTTACCTTGCTGCCGGAACTACATAGCGCAGAAGACTGGTACTTGTGTGTGGTAATAGTATCGAGTCTCCCATCGTGCACTATGGTGGTTAGATGTCTATAGCTGTCAATATGAATTCTTTACACTCACGAACGTAGACGTGGGTACCAGCTAGTAATAAATAAAAATAAAAGGAAGGACTGAGATATTTTCAATTTTGTCTGCAATATAAGATGTAATTTTGTTACTGTTTCCGCCGCCAAAAGATCAAGATTGCTAACGGCAAAGGGTAGTACCAGTCACTCCACAGGTGATTGGCGGGTTTGCATGTAAACCGTGAAAATTACCACCTTTGACATAGTTACGTACAGAGACAAGACACAAACTTCTCTTCAGTGTGATTTAAGTGAGGGCTTACGTCACTGTTGATAGTAGTTTGTTCCTGAGGTAGATATTTAAACCTTAATGATCCCATTGAGGTGTCTGGACAGAACAAGCTCCAATAGAGCGAGGCAGGAGAAATTAAAACCACACCAAACTAGATTCTTAGCACAGCAGTTACCGAATGATTTCTTAGTCAGCTAATAATTGTATAGTTTGCTTATATGTTGGATGCTGTATTTTGCTTGGAAAAAAAGAAAACTCCATCCAAAATTAATTTTTCGCAATAGCGGTCGGTGGATTGTACAGATATCCGGAAAAACAAACAAATGAGATGTTACATGTATCTACCATGTTACTGTCATGAAACTAAGGATGTGTTACTTTGTAAACCACCTAGCTCACAGTAAACAATAATTTTCATTCGATTATCATCGGCGCGTAATTCATTATCTGCGCTGTGTGTTTATTGCTTACCTAATCACTCAGATTGTTACAGAACGCTTTAAAAAAGTGGCTCCGTAATAGTTTTCCTTTCTTGGCGTATATATAAGAACTGTGTCAGTTTTCGGATTACGTTTAATTGACACACTGCTGTTGAGATATATTCATCTTCTCGGCTTATTGCAATCCAAAAGAGATGTATGATCAATACTTTGTACAGGGTCCGGCAATAAAACCTCCCTCATTTTAATGTGTTGTCACATAAAAAATAAATATGATAGAGAATAATTACTTTTATTTATGAAAAATACATACTTTGCCATTTTTAATTATTTGGTTTTAAAAATTATATCTGCCCTCCATTGTTGACACATTGACAAAGTCTATCCAGAAAGTTCTCCATACATTTTCGCGTCATTTCTTTTGGAATGGCTGCCAATTCTTGGGTAATGGCCTCTTTAAGTGCTTGCAGTGTTGTGGGACGATGTTTGTACACTATAGGCATAAGTGTCCCCAAAGATTGGTGAATGTTGCGTAGACACATTCACACGCGCCAAATTTTCCGGCGTTGTTGCAGTCCGAGGACGGCCTGTAGGGTTTTTTTTTAGTGCTGAACCTGTCTTTCTAAAGTTTGACACCCACAGTTGAATAGTTTTTCTATCCGGGACATGATCATGTAGGCCAAGTTCGAATCGTCTCCGAAAATCTGAGAACAACTGTTACGAATAAATTCGTCCACAACAAGCCATGACATGGCGCAGGTACACCTCTTTAAAACAAAACACACTCCACATCAGTTTCCTCACTACAACCCGCACGCCGGCTACGTGAAATGTGGGAGGTTTTATTGCCGGACCCTGTACATTAACAAATAAAAGCTAGGTATGAAGATGTGTAAATTTATTTACTTAGACAGCGGCATTTAACGATACTAGCGCCTGTTTTTGTTCGTGGCGTCCAAGCAAAATCTTCTATTATCAATACTTTATATAAACAAATAAAAGTTAGCTATGAAGATGTGTAAATTTATTTACTTAGACAGCGGCATTTAACGATACTAGCGCCTGTTTTTGTTCGTGGCGTCCAAGTAAAATCTTCTGTTATCAATACTTTGTATAAACAAATAAAAGTTAGCTATGAAGATGTGTAAATTTATTTACTTAGACAGCGGCATTTAACGATACTAGCGCCTGTTTTTGTTCGTGGCGTCCAAGAAAAATCTTCTGTTATCAATAGTTTGTATAAACAAATAAAAGTTAGCTATGAAGATGTGTAAATTTATTTACTTAGACAGCGGCATTTAACGATACTAGCGCCTGTTTTTGTTCGTGGCGTCCAAGCATTATAGAGAAAATCAGTACCAGGTTCTCTATTAAGAATGTTTGAATTTTACTGTATTTTGTAACCAACTAATAACTTCTTTCCCTTTTGGTATTTGCAGCTTTACTAGAGCAATGAAAAGAACAGAATTGGAGGAAGAAGTTGTCTTGCAATATTGGGATGTTGAAGGTAATACTGTCGTTAAAGTAACATAAACTTGGACCATATTCACCACGGGGAAGTTACTACATCAGTCAGCTCAAATCTGACTGGTATTTAAACCCCTCACATTGTTTAATGTTTTTAGGCAAAATTGCGTAGTCACAGAGGCAAACGCTGGAACAATATACACGTTTTACAAAGAGAATAACACAAAATATGATAGTTTAAAACTTGCACTGTTCACAGGTCGTCGAGAATATTCATTTGTTCATCAATTCACCCAATTTGCTTAGATTGCTCTAACTGGCTAATGAAAAGCTGACAGCGTCATAGCGACAGTTACGCAAGAGCTATCAACGTTTTGGATTAGACGTCAAGGATTTTTCTGCGTGATTCTCTTGAATCGTTTAGACACTTTGTAACAGCCCTAATACCTGAATTTTGAATAGCATTGTACTGTATGAAGTATTTGTAATGAGCTAAAGTTTGCTTGAAAGTGATTTGGTATGTTGGTTTTGTAATTTCTTGTAAATCAGTGTATATAGACTTTGTTTTAGGTAAGAAAATTATTCAAAGGCCATTTAATATGTTTAAAAACCGAATGATGCAAGAGAATTTCTTAAATGTTTGTAACTCTATGTATTAATGTAAGTTACGGTGTCTACAGGACAATTTTCTACCGTTTGAAAGGATTTCTGTAAATAATTTTGTATTTAAGTATCTATAATTACCATTTCTGATCATTCTGTAATGTTATTAATTAATTTTGTATCAATTCCGATTGTTTTTAATATGTTTGATTGTTTGAGTGATTGTTTATGATCGAGAAATATCGGGCGGATGCCTTTGAAGAATTCTCGTAATTTCGATAGACTCTATATAAACAGATCGCCTGGACAGAGACATTCATTCATTCAGTCATTCAGTTAGTAAGTCAGTTTAGTTGACAGTATTCAGTGTTACAGAGAGTTTCAATCATTCAGTTGAGTTCACAGAGATTATCTTTGCGATTATTCAGAAGTGTATATCTGTATTGTATATATGCTTGTGAATATCGCTGACTTGTTTGGATCAAAATAAACGAACACCAACATAACATTTTTTTGGTGGATTTTTTAAAATTAATTAATCAGTAATCAAACCACCGAAGAACCTTAATAACTTCCACTAAAGCTTGTAGCAGGAATCCGCAAATAGTATCTTAATTGCCTTTCGAATTTTTTGTATTTTAAGTCTGTTATGCCACTTAATTTTATTTTGGTTATCGCTTTACGCTTCGTCGAAGTCGAGGTCATTAGAGGCGCACTGGTGAGCAAGGAACGGGAAGGAATTTGGCCATGGCCTTTTGAAGAAACCATCACGGCATGAAAAACTAATTCTGAATGGCCGGAAAGGGGATTCGAGCCCGCGTCCTCCCGAATGCGAGGCGAGAGCGTTATCACATAGCCACTACTCTAGGTATGCCGCTTTCGCCCATAAAATTTCTTGATCGAGTCACACAGATTTTAACATTTTTATAGGACACCTAGTAATACCTGAATACAGTGTCCAGTGAACTACAGAATATCTGGAAGTGCAGAATGTCTGTAAGTTGCATTGCCGTTACAGTAACACTGTTTATTCCCTTTGCTACATAGACTGAGACCTCTTGAAGGAGAATTCGACTCACGGTATGAAAGCGTAATAGCAGTAAATTGCTGTAGACACTTTGTTGCATTATAATTGTTTTAAGTTAGTAATCTCCTATTTCATTTATTGCGGATTAAATCGTTGTTGGTATTCACTTCTAAGTTCACTTGATATGGCAAATGGGAAGTCATTGAACAAATATAAATGTTCTTTTTAATAATTTTACGGAATAATCCGAAAGCGAGGAGTTAGTTATTTCCAATACCTGGATGTGCTGTCACACTAAATTTGTTGATAGTATCGTTTCCTTTACACCACTGTTTGCTTTGTTTTCAAGCAGTAAGGTTTAGAATATCTTCTAGTTATTTTGGAGTTGCACAGTGTTTCAACTTGGTTAACACGTGTGATCTTTAAAGTTGAAAGTTGACTTTTGTCATATGACTGAAAAAATAACAAAACAGGAAAAAACTTCATATAGTTTAAAATGCTTGGTGATTACTAGGAGTTGGATCTCAATGTGGATCTTAATGACAAGTCATATTTTTTTTCCACCTGCCTTCTTTTTGAGCTAAAATGCTGGATCAATCCATTCTCCTAGTTTTGGTCATGTTACTATAATATTTATGCTCATATGGTTATTTTATGAGGAAAATCTACTAATTTTTAATAGAACCGGAAATTCACTAGATATTAACATATTGTTCTCCTATTATACATTGGAGTAAAATGCCAACCTAATTGTGACTGAATTTGTCAGAATTCACATGTCGAGGATTACAGTTATACATTGTTGTCACTCTTTAAAGGTTAATGTTCCTCCCGCCTTTTACATCTCGACAACGCAGCAGCAGCATGCCTGTGTCGACCCACGTCAATCAATGTCTCACTGTTGCCAATACTTTAGAAAATAATCCTGTCAATGTTAAATGTGCAGTGCATCAGTGAGTATCACCATTCCGGAAAGAAAAATTCTTAAAGTGTGAAGTTACGGAGTTACGTTAATGAATTTGAAGAGTGGTATTTTGGGGCTAATGAAAGAGTTCTTTTCCCTAATTTACGTAAAGTTAAAGTGATTTCAACAAAGCGATTTAATGTGCAGCAGCCTTGCGATAAATCAAGGCACAAGAACAACGAATCGCGGTAGTATGCTCAACAAAACAGACAGCGATTTTTTTTTTTTTATAGTTTCGTCATCTACCAAATTATCAATTTTTTCTCAATAACTCTGAGAAATTATGGTATCCACCAACATCCCACTTAATAAAGTGAACAATTAACAGTTATAAATCTTCTTGGAGAACTGTTCGGTCATATTTTGTCATTTTTAAGTCATATTTACCTATTTTTAAGGTCATGTATGTATATTTCTCTAATTTTTTTGGTCATCAAGATCCGAACCTCAGTTATTATATTCCTCAATGAACCCTGCATATTTAACAACTGAAAGATTGTTACGCAGCAAAATAGGTATGTTTGACTTTTCTCGCAACAAACAGAGCGCGAGTTGTCTGTCAGCACTGAACGTTAATAAGATAATCTTGTGTCTCAGCAATTATGAAGAACAAAAAACAAACAAACAAACAAACAAAAAAACAAAAAAAATCCATAATTTCTAATTTAAGCATTGATACCCGGGGGACCCCACCACATGTATAGCCTAGGGGCCCACAAAGCCTAAATTCGGCCCTCCCCCAAATCCCCACCTCACAAACTGCACAAATCACAAGCAAAATACATTTATCATTCATAACACAAAACGTCACACATTTCATAATCAGATTGCATCACAGATTTTCCTCCAACAGGTTAAGTACGCAGGGCATAAGAAACCTTGAATTCGGGCAGGACACAAAAGATACTTAAAAGATGCTAGAAATTTTAAAGTTATTATCATTTTGCTAGCTAAAATAGTGTTAATTAGTAATATTTATTATTTATCATTAACGTTTGTAAGGCTCCTTCCATAATTAATTATCATAAAAAATATTACACTTTTCATTTTCCGGTTACGAGTTTAGTATTGTAGACTTCTTATTTACCTCTATAGCCAATACCGGGTTTAACACCACTGCTGAAAATATATTGTTTTTTTAATAAAGTAAAAGCATTTCTCTAAGATGAACACACAAGTTTTATTAACTTACAAAAAAAGAAAACAATTGTCATTTAATTATCTTATTCTTGCTTTTACGATAAATTATTCTATTAAAACATAAGCATTGCAATTCATGTGTATTGTTCCTTCTTCACGGTCCTCGGGCTTATTTTCTTACAAAGTATATCTAAATTATGATTATATATCCATCCCGCCAGGATTGGATCATCTTATTAATTTCAGCAAGCCACCTTCTTTTCATCAAATCTTTTGGTAACCAGAGATCCTTTTCTTCGATCTGAATTTATTTTCTCTGACCTTGAAAGACTTCAAAGTTAATATGTGCAATTAGACAATAATTATTTAAAGACAAAATAATGCTTAATAATAAATTGCACACAATTAATATGGTCGTGTACTTCACACTTTGATTTATTAATTCGTTAAGTAGACTTTATCATTTTATTCATAACAATTTAAAAACCGGGGATTGACGCCAATCTCGTAAATGTGACGCGGATTGGAATTCTTAATAAAAACAGATCAGGAAGACTCGTTCGGGAGGCGTACGGCTGGGAAATAGTGTTACATGGTAGATAACGGTTTTCTTACGGCGGGCGTTTTCAACTTGGGTAAGAGCCAGAAATGTCAAGTTGCTTCTTCAGAAGACCAGAGACAAAACGGAAGAGAGTTGTTTTTCTGCTAAGAAAGACTGAATCAATGGTCCGGTTTCTGCACTTTGCGCTCGAACACCATTCTCACAAAGGTGCTTGCTGCTAGTCTCTAACAATGTTTAATTTGCATTTTCCGCGTTTGCCGAAGAACACCTTCAGTGCCCGTGAGTTTCCAACAGAAAAGATGCATTTTTCGGCGTAAATAGCACTCATTTGCTTAATATGCGATTATACTGCAGTGTAAAATATCAAACTGGTGAATAAACGCACAATCGCATATTATCTGATAAAACTGTTTAGGCTCCCATTTCACTAAAGTAATTTTTAATGTTTCCAATTAATCACAATGGTCGTAGCTCTGACATTCAGCCTAATTTTCTATCTATGTAAAGGAAATAAATTCACAGTGATATGGCGAAGTAGAATTATATTCACAAACATTCTTCTTGGGTGTTCTGCCGGATTAGTTCTTCCTTGTGCGATATCTTCATCAGGCGAAAATTTCTAAGCTAACACTGCGACAGCAAGTGTCATTCAGTTAATTTCATTTCATTTAATAATCACACATGATGTAAATAAACATGATGCCTGTTCGACCAATATTAATACTATTCTCTTCTGAATGGAATGAAATAACTGTAAATATGAACAGTTCAGTTTAAAGTTGAGACATGAATATATCGAAACTGTTACAATCCAATTCTCATCGAAACTAAGGTGTTCTACCTTAAAATAACAAAGGAAACTATTTAAAAAAAGAATAGGTAACTGAAAGCGTCACAGAACTGATTAGTAGACTAGGCTGGGAGTCTCTGGTAGATAGACGACGCACGTTTAGTTTAAACTTATTGGTAAACATGCGTACTCCCACTTTCACTTTTGAGTGAAGTGAAATACTTCTTCCACAAACCTATTTGAGTCGGAAGGACAGGAAAGATAAAATTAGAGAAATAAGGTGCCGGACTGATTCTTATATGAATTCTTTTTTCCCTCGTACCATTAGGGATTGGAATGCACAGCAAAGAGATTAGCTTTGGTGCTGAGCACCCTCTGCCACCCACAATTTTGTGAATTGCAGAGTATATATGTAGATGTAGATGTAGATTAACGCTGCATCAGTGGCGAGGGCGTCTGACTGGAGATCGAATGGTCCCCGGTTAGCCTTTAACCCGTTGTTCACCTCTGGCACAGATCGCTGTGTAAAGTGAAGTGCGCAGGAACGCACCTGAAGTTCGGATTATACGTTAAGCTGTAGGTCCGTTTCAGGGCTAACAACCGTAGTTGTAACATGGATGCGTACAAATCCAAAGAAAATTCAAGTTAAATGAAGGCCTAACGAACATGCATGCGTACATACGTCCATACATAATGAAACTGTGTGAGTCGAGTTTCGCGACCATTAGCGATCCATACTCGAATGTTTTGATAATATCTTGTGTTTGGTAGGTCAGAAGACAGTGACTTGGTACAATAATTAATGATTGGTTCTTTTCAGGCTAGACAACAACGCCCCAATATTCCTGTTCCTCCGTCTGCGACGTTTGGAATTTAACACAAGCGTCTGCCATGCAAACTGGTGATTAGGAATTGTGCAACGGCACTTCTCCTACCACACTGGGAATTGACCAAATGGTGGACATTTCTTGCAGCAACAGGGCTCCAACCAGCAAACCCCGAGTCGGGATGAAGGCACTATCACCGTGTATCAGTGAATACAGGGTGTTTCAAAAAGGTACGGCCAAACTTTCAGGAAACATTCCTCACACACAAACAAAGAAAATATGTTATGTGGACATGTGTCCGGAAACGCTTACTTTCCATGTTAGAGCTCATTTTAGTTTCGTTAGTATGTTAGTACGCTCTCCTGACCTCAACCCTCTTGACTTCCATTTATGGGGGCATTTGAAAGCCCTTGTCTACGCAACGCCGGTACCAAATGTAGAGACTCTTCGTGCTCGTATTGTGGACGGCTGTGATACAATACGCCATTCTCCAGGGCTGCATCAGCGCATCAGGGATTCCATGCGACGGAGGGTGGATGCATGTATCCTCGCTAACGGAGGACATTTCGAACATTTCCTGTAACAAAGTGTTTGAAGTCACGCTGGTACGTTCTGTTGCTGTGTGTTTCCATTCCATGTTTAATGTGATTTGAAGAGAAGTAATAAAATGAGCTCTAACATGGAAAGTAAGCGTTTCCGGACACATGTCTACATAACATATTTTCTTTGTTTGTGTGTGAGGAATGTTTCCTGAAAGTTTGGCCGTACCTTTTTGTAACACCCTGTATATGGATTCTAAATCTTGCGTGATATCATCACATAAAAAATAGTGCAGCTGACGACTAACGTTCACCGCGAGCTGATCCGAATTGTTGATTTCGACTAGTGAACCAGTGGTACTAATATAAATAAGATAGTAACTGTAATATTTTGATTTGGTTTGCAATGTACTTTATTTTAAGCTTATTCAAATGAGAAGTATATATTTTAGGTTCCAGTTATTTTCAGAGAACTATATCTGAAAAAATCTTGATATAAATTACGCTTAATATCAGCTATTGTTTAACCATTAAATGAAGGTATCATATCGCTTGTACGACTAACATAAACATCGGCAATGGATGTTCAAATCAGCGACATGTTACGTTATAATCACGAAATATTCAGTCTTTTGAGTTGACGGCACGGATATCCCTGAGAAGTTTATAGATTTTTTATTACTTCTCTTACAAATAGCATTGTAATAAAAAAAAAAACTTTTCTTACGAATAGCATTGACCGAGCATGGTGGTGTAACGGATAGCGTTCTGGCCTCGCATTCGGGAGGACAGCGGTTCGAATCCTCGTCCGGGCATCAAGATTTGGGGTTTCCATGGTTTCCCAAATCACTCCAGACAAATGCCGGGATGCTTCCTTCAAAAGGCCATGGCCGAATTCCTTCCAATTCCTTGCCCCCCATCCCTTTCCGTCTCTAAAGACTTCGCTGTTAAGAGACGTTAAGCATAAAAAAAATGAATAGCATTCTGATAACAGCAATCGCTACTATCCCTACAAAAATATTATCTGTCTAACTATAAATTTCTTTCGACAATTTACATAATATTAAATCTTCTCCAATGCCCATCTTCTCTATACCAAGGCCATCTATTGAATTTAAATAGTGTTAGAACAACATCACACCGTTTCTTATTTACTCTTTTGATCAAAGTTTTATTTTGTAATCTATCGTTAGAATGTAACATGATGATATACATATCATACCTTAAGCCACACCTTAAGCTCTTAAATTATGAAGATCCGGCCAAATTGTATCCAATAGTTTCTAAATTATTCCAAATTAAAGGTAGAGTAATTAAACTTATAATTTCCTGCTTGCGATGCCAGGTCTCGCTCACTCTTTACGATACGGATATACGTCTCATGAGCTCATTACAGGTGAGAAAGCATTTGAGGCAAGGAACGGGTAGGAAATCAGCCATGGCCTTTTGAAGGTACCATATCGGCTTTCAGTTGGAGTGATTTCGGAAAATCGTGGAAAACTGAAAGAGGATTCGAACATGCGCCCTCCAGTGTGCGAGGCAGAGCGTACCGTCATTATGCGTAACTCACTGTTTAAGTAGACTCAATGCTTTCAAACTATGCTGCTGCTGAGTCCCGCAAACGCCGCTACCGAAATGACTGGTGTGCGCGGATGGTTGCATTTGGCTCTCGCAGGCGTTGGGCTGGTGTAAACTGTGTCCCGGCCTACTGGAGACAAACTTTCAACTTGAATTTTCTATATAACAGCGGTTCCCAACCTTTATTGGTAGACGACCAACTTTTAAGTAAAAAAAATTTTCGCGCCCCACCTAATATGAGATCGTACATAATATCAGAATGGGAACTGTTGTATGACCTCAATTCGCTATCGACTATCCTATCCTACGAAATGGTGAATTTTCGTACAAAGGATATACTATCAACAAAACCAAGAATTGATAATACATAAAACAAGAAACAAATTAGAGACCGGGAGGTGGCTGCACAGACCATCACATCATCAAGTTGACTGATGAAATTCCACGATTAATCACATTAGATCTACTACCAATCAAAAAAAAAAAAAAAAAAAAAAAAAATTCACACAATAACTCACTTGCACAAAGCAGATAAAGACTGTTGGTTTCGATTCAAGAATAAACAAGAAAATTACAATGAGAGATGTAAAATTGCAGTAGTAATGCACGCGCATCTCCGCTCTTGAGCGGGGTGGGAGAGGGGGTGTTCAGGGGTTGCCAAAACGATTGCGCAATTGCTGCCGCTGTTACATCTCACATTATTGCATAATACCGGCTGATGTTTAAGAAAACGTTTTCTTCTCACAAAGTTTTAATTTAAGCTAATAGCTTTCATGATTATTGGACTTGTAAAATATTGTATTATATTTTTTAAATACACAGACGGAAAAAAAAATCCCAACACCAAGAAAAAATTATTGTAGAGTAATGAAATTTGGACAATGCATTTGTCAAGTTAACATGTTTAATTGATTAAATTTTCAAGATCACAGGTTAATTTAAGCTCAAGAAAATGCATTTCAAATGTGAAATACTGTTAAATTAATAGCCGGTGTAACCTCCAGAATTTTGAATGCAAGCCTGCAAACGTGAATGCATTGTGTCATACAGGTTTCGAATGTCACTTTGTGGTATGGAGTTCCATGCTTGTTGTACTTGTGCTGTCAATACTGGGACGGTCAGTGCTGGCTGTGGATGATGCTGGAGTTGTCGTCCAATGATATCCCATACGTGTTCAATTGGAGACAGATCTGGTGATCTCGCAGGCCAAGGTAACATGTCGACACTCTGTAGAGCACGTTGCGAGACAACAGCGGTATGAGGGCGAGCGTTATCCTGTTGAAAAACTCCCCCTTGAATGCTGTTCATGAATGGCAGCACTACAGGTTGAATTACCAGACTGACGTACAAATTTGCAGTCAGTGTGTTTGGTATAACCACAAGAGTGCTCCTGCTGTCATAGGAAATTGCTCCCCAGACCATGACTCCAGGTGTAGGTCCAGTGTGTCTAGGCCGCAGACAGTTTGGTTGCAGGCGTTCCCCTGGCCTCCTTCTGACCAACACTCGGCCATCACTGGCACCAAGGCAGAACCTGCTTTCATCAGAAAACACAACAGATCTCCACTCCGTCCTCCAATGAGCTCTGGCTTGACACCACTGGAGTCGCAAACGGCGATGGCTTGTAGTCAGTGGAATGCACGCTACAGGGCGCCTGGCTCGGAGCTGTCCTTGAAGTAACCGATTTCTAACAGTTCGTTGTGTCACTGTGGTACCAACTGCAGCTCGAATTTCTGCCGCAGACGCAGTACGATGCTCCACAGCTGTACGCCGAATGCGGCGGTCTTCCCTCTCAGTAGTGCCACGTGGCCTCCCGGAACCCGGTCTTCTTGAGGCAGTACCATCCCTTGACCACTGCACCCAACAATCATGCACAGTGGATACATTCCGGCCAAGTCTTTCTGCAATATCGCGAAAAGAAAATCCACCTTCTCGTAGCCCTATTACACGACCTCGTTCAAACTCGGTGAGCTGTTGATAATGGCTTCTTCGTCTTCTTAAAGGCATTCTTGGCTAACATCAACTCACTATGTCAAATCTCAGCGGTAAATAACGTTCACAAACTTTACAGCGCGTATTTAAAGCAAACCTGATTTGCAAGCTCTGAGTAGCGCTACTAGCGCCACACTTATGCGCGAAGCGCGAAATTTGAATCGATGTCATCTTTCAGATGTATAAACACGCCTACCAAATTTCGTTTATCTAACACAAGTCTTTCTTGGTGTTGGGATTTTTTTTTCCGTCTGTGTAGATGGAATAAAAGATATATTTTTGTGATAAAAACCTCGATTGTTCCGCGACCCACCAAAACACACGCCACGACCCACTAGTGGGTCGCGACCCATAGGTTGGGAACCGCTGCTATATAAGCAATGAATTTTAGTGTAAACGAAGTATGTATTGTCAGAAGTTGGTAAATAATCCTGTACATTGATATCTTATTCATTGATGTAGAAATAATACCTATGACTGATCTGATACGAAGAAATGGATCTGCCGACCGAGGAAGACAGGTGCACAGTGAATCAACGACATTGGACGACACATCGATCACAAACCAGCTCAACTCAGTAGCAATACTGCAAACAATCTGGTGAAGAATATTGTGACATGATCAGGGACGGGAACGATCCCCCGTGGTATACGCGTGAAGTTAAAAGGTTACTTAAGAAGCAAAGGAAGATTCATGCACGCTCAAGAAGGACGAAGTATAGGGGTGATTTAGAAAAGCTAGCTGAGACAAGAGGACATGTCAAGAATGCGATGCGCGAGGCCTTTAATGACTTTCGATGCAACTCACTTTCCAAGAGCCTCATTGAAAATCCAAAGAAATTTTGGTCGTATGTAAAAAAAAATAAGTGGTTGTGACAACAATATGCCAGTTCTACTACAAGACGGTCGGGAAGTCGATGACAGCCGCGACAAGGCTACCGTATTTAACGCCGAATTTAAAAGTTCCTTCACTCACGAAAACATGGAAAACATTCCCGTTTTTCCACGGCGTGTTGAATTTGAGATGGATCCAGTACAAATTGTTCGTGTAGGTATCATAAAGCAATTAAAGCTCCTGAAGTGGGAAAAAGCGCCGGGTACCGATGGTATACCAGTAAGAGTATTTTCGGAATACGCGGAAGAAATAGAAACATTTCTGTCAGATATATTTCGTAAATCTTTAGAGGAAAAAAAGTACCTTCTGACTGGAAAATTGCGCAGGTGATTCCCGTTTTCAAGAAAGGAGATCGGAGAGATCCTAGGAATTATCGACCGATATCGCTAACATCTGTTTGCAGTAGAATTCTGGAGCATGTCATATGCTCTAACGTTATGAAGTTTCTAGATGAAAACGAGTTACTTACAGCAAACCAACACGGATTTCGGAAGAATCGATCATGTGAAACGCAACTGGCTCTGTTTTCGCATGGTGTAATGAAAGTTATTGATGCAGGATCACAAGTTGATGCTATTTTCTTGGATTTTCAGGAAGCTTTTGACTCTGTACCACACAACCGACTCTTAGCAAAGATCCGAGCGTACGGTATATCTGATCAGATTTGCGAATGGATACTCGATTTTCTAACTGGTCGGTCACAGTATGTCGTTGTAGACGGGAAGCCTCTTCTAAACTAGATGTTACTTCGGGCGTTCCTCAAGGAAGTGTAATAGGACCACTTCTATTCTTAATTTTTATAAACGACCTCGGTGACAACGTTAATTGCAGGATGCGATTTTTTGCTGATGATGCACTTATTTATAGGGAAGTGAGGTTATCCGACTATTGCTTAGAAATTCAGCGCGATCTGGATGTTATTTCGGAATGGTGCCGTAAATGGCAGCTTACACTTAACTGTAAAAAGTGCAAGGCAATGCACATAAGTAACAAAAAGACCCCGCTTGCTCAGGAGTACAAAGTTAACAATTCAGTTGTTGACACTGTGGATTCCCTGAAGTATCTAGGCGTAACAGTACAAAGCAACATGAAATGGGACTTGCACATAACTTTCGTTGTAGGCAAAGCTAATTACAAACTACGATTCATAGGACGTATTTTGAGAAGCTGTAATGCTCATACAAAGGAAATAGCGTACAAAACACTAGTGCGTCCGCATTTGGAATACTGTTGTGGAATTTGGGATCCGTATCGCATGGGATTGATTGAGACATTAGAGAAGGTACAGAGAAGAGCCGCTCGATTCGTGACTGTTAGTTACAGTCCTTACGTAAGTATCACAGAGCTGATTCGTGGGTTGGGCTGGGATTGTTTGGCGGACAGACGACGTCGTTTTCGTTTGAATTTGCTGGATAATATGCAAAAATCTTTAAGTTACGAGTTCAACGAAATACTTCTTCCGCCAACCTATTTAGGTCGCAATGACAGGAGGGATAAGATTAGAGAAATAAGATGCCGTACTGATTCATTTATGTATTCCTTCTTTCCTCGATCTGTTCGGGATTGGAATGCGCAGAATTAGGATTGGTGCTTAGCACCCTCTGCCACCTACAGTATTTGTGATTTTGCAGAGTATAGATGTAGATGTAGATGTAGATGACGATTTCCATGAAAGAACTTTAACGAAAGAGCAGTCAAGGTGATGCACAAATTAAACAATCATAAACAGCCACGCGAACATCTTTTCGACACTTCATACCTTCATTTTCAGTCTTATAAAACAGAACTCTTTTCGGAAGAACACAAAACACTTATAGCTTAATCACTCAACTCGAGGAACCCTCCATTACATCACTTGTTTACAGTATGGATTTGGCAGGCGTAGATTTGATGTGCGGAATGAATCAGTGGTCTGAGTCACGATGGCAGAAAACAGAATGTAACACTCACGGCCTCGAGGGAACGAAATTATCTCCCTTTTTGTTTGGCCAGTAAAGTACGGTCGAACGCCTATAAATCCACTCATTTCTCCCTCCGCTGACTTACTCAACTGCCATATTTCACGGCCTCTATCTAGATGCGACCTTCACCCAACCGACAGGCAACATCGATCATGACAGCACGAACTGCCGTGTTTGATGTGTCGACGTGTAAATGGACGGCAGTGCTTTGATGTACTGTAGCCTCACCGACAGTCGTCACGTCACACTTAACACTTCGACTGTGTACAAGTCATGGATAGGAAATAGTACGGAACACATTACGTTTATCATCGATCAGTATCAAATGATTTTTAGGACGATTCGTGTCGGAAGTGACTTCATACACACATCGCATGAAGTGATGACTAATATACTGTACTTTTCAACTGTCGTATCTATCTGTGATAAAGCTGATACATTTTATCCCAATTACCAATAACACTGCAGATTACTATGTAAAACGACTAGGTATCTGGATGAAATGTAACGAACCGTTGTACGAGGCGTATTTTTTAAGTAAGAACCGGTTGGCAATAAACTTTTAACAACGAAAAATATTTTGGTATTTATTCACCATGACATTCTACAACCTTTCGGATACTTTTCCACATAGTTGACATTATTGTTCAAGCGTTTGTTATACCGTGAGATGAGTTTTTGTATACCATCATCATAGAAGTATAGCGCCTGAGCGGAAAACCATTGCTGAACCGCAAGTTTCACATCATCATCATTGTTGAAACGCGGGCTGCCGAGGAACCTCTTAAGGTGCAAACAGAGATGGGACACCCAAGTCTTGTCTCCTGTGATGATGTGGTCCAAAAATCCATCACCTTCTTCTTGATATCGGGTCAAAAACGTCAATGCACTAGCACACCTTTTCGTTTTGAGTTCCTCAGAAAGCACCTTTGGAACCCATCGGGAGCACAACTTCCTGTAATCCAGTTTCTCCGACACAATGTTGTAGAGGACGGATCTTGAAACTTGTGGAAAATTCAAGGACAACGTGGAAATTGTGAAACTTCTGTTTTCACGAATTTTGTTGTCTACCGCACGCACAAGATCGTCGTTGATTATGGATGGTAGGCCCGAGAGCGGTTCATTGTGCACATTCTCCCGACCTTCCTTGAATAATCTCACCCACTTACGAACGTAACCTTCATTCATTGCATTGGGGCCATACACTTGATAGATCTGGCGATGAATTTCCGCCAGTGTCACATTTCTTGCTGACAAGAATCTGATGACTGAACTTATTTCACATGCGACGGGATTCAGAATCGTCTTAATCACTTCCATCGCTCACCACGAAGTGTACACTCCGCTGACTTGGCGATAACTGCGTCTACACGTGCTCATATGATGCTAGATTAGTGTGCGCATGCGTTCAATTTCGTTCGTGCGTGATTTAAGAGGATATCGCCAAGCGGTTCTTACTTACAAAATACCCCTCGTATATTAAGTTAACTGTATTATACTTTCATTAAGTTTTTTATTTTATTATCGCATTCGGGAGGACGGCGGTTCGAATCCCCGTTCGGGCATCCAGATTTGGGTTTTCCATGGTTTCCCCAAATCACTCCAGGTGAATGCCGGGATGCTTCCTTCAATTCAATGGCTGAATTCCTTCCCATTCCTTGCCGCTCATCCTTTCCCGTCTCTAAAGACCTAGTTGTTATAGGAGACGTTAAGCAGTTAAAAAAAAAACATCGAACCCACGTCCTTACGAAGTCAAAGCGTTACAGCTCAACCACAAAGCTCTCTCAAAAGCAAATTAGTAAACAGTTAAACGATTCAGTGTACTAAAATAATTATGTATTAGTAATAGCCCAGTGGTCGAAATTCGACCTTAATTCCTTAAGTTATTTAGTTTATTTTGTAAAAGAGAAATAATAAATGCATTTATTTTCTGAATTTGTTTTATAGTGTTTACTGCGAACATAGATATATAGTAATTAATAAAATTGCGATGGAACGCACGCTCCGGTGGCAATCTCCCTACACACCCATCCTTCTCCCTTCCTCCTCCAGCCTACTTTTGCCCTCAACCGATTTTTACTTTAAATTCTTCCAGTGTTTTCGGTAAATTATTCATCACTTCTCTTGGTAATTTATTCAAATCCCTGACACCCTTTCCTATAAAAGAAAATTTTCCCACTCACTTATGACTGAAATCAAGTGCCATCTATGGGATACGAAGTTTTTGCTTTGCTTATTAACATATAGAATTTAATTTAATGTTTTTTATCATATATTACATATTAATTTTAGCTTTCTGCACTTCTACTCCATATAAATTTTTCTATGCCAAATCTCGCACTTCTCCGCACGCGCAATATTCTTAAAAAGTGATCCAAAGTTTTCGTTTAGCGTATTAATGTATAGATTTCTATTCTCCTATTTCCGTGGTTCGGATTCCACGTTAAACTGTAGGTCCCAGAGGAAAAGAACTGGTCGTCCCACCTCTGACACAATGGCTTAGTATGCCTCCTTCGGGAGGATCCAACCAACCTTCGGGTTGTGGACTAAGTTAAGTTTATTCTCCTATTATAAACTGACGGACGTGGTTATTTTTAGCGCATCACTCATTGAACGACGTAAAACTTCTTAATTTCTCGTCAACCAAAATAAAATCGGCGAAGAGAAGATAACAATAATTTTTCTGAGGGATTATACTCAAAAAGATTTCGAATGAAAGTTTATTAACGGCTGTAGCCTGCATATGTACGTATAATAATCAAGGTAACTCAATGTAAACTGCAGCTCACAACACTTAAGTTATTTTTATTCAAACTTTTCATGTATACAATTACAAAAATGTTGCATTAATTTATATGATACAAGTATCTGTCAAAAAATATGTTAGAGAAGGAGTATAAATTACTGGGTGTCGCAAAGCTGTTCCAGCTGAGAAAGTGATATAAAAATCTACTGTGGTACAAGTGAAAATAATCAAGTTTTATAAGAGCTACACTCCTGGAAATTGAAATAAGAACACCGTGAGTTCATTGTCCCACATTCCTGGGGTCAGATACAACACATGATCACACAGACAGAACCATAGGCACACAGACACAGGCAACAGAGCATGCACAATGTCGGCACTGGTACCGTGTATATCCTCCTTTCGCAGCAATGCAGGCTGCAATTCTCCCATGAAGACGATCGTAGAGGTGCTGGATGTAGTCCTGTGGAACGGCATGCCAAGCCATTTCCACCTGGCCCCGCGTTTCATCCAGTCCCAAACATGCTCAATGGGGGACAGATCCGGAGATCTCGCTGGCCAGGGTAGTTGACTTACACCTTCTACAGCACGTTGGGTGGCACGGGGTACATGTGGACGTGCATTGTCCTGTTGGAACAGCATGTTCCCTTGCCGGTCTAGGAATGGTAGAACGATGGGTTCGATGACGGTTTGAATGTACCGTGCACTGTTCAGTGTCCCCTCGACGATCACCAGAGGTGTACGGCCAGTGTAGGAGATCGCTCCCCACACCATGATGCCGGGTGTTGGCCCTGTGTGCCTCGGTCGTATGCAGTCCTGATTGTGGCGCTCACCTGCACGGCGCCAAACACGCATACGACCATCACTGGCACCAAGGCAGAAGCGACTCTCATCACTGAAGACGACACGTCTCCATTCGTCCCTCCATACACGCCTGTCGCGACACCACTGGAGGCGGGCTGCACGATGTTGGGGCGTGAGCGGAAGACGACCTAACGGTGCGCGGGACCGTAGCCCAGCTTTATGAAGACGGTTGTGAATGGTCCTCTCTGATACCCCAGGAGCAACAGTGTCCCTAATTTGCTGGGAAGTGGCGGTGCGGTCCCCTACGGCACTGCGTAGGATTCGACGGTCTTGGCGTGCGTCCGTGCGTCGCTGCTGTCCGGACCCAGGTCGACGGGCACGTGCACCTTCCGCCGACCACTGGCGACAACATCGATGTACTGTGGAGACCTCGCGCCCCACATGTTGAGCAATTCGGCGGTACGTCCACCCGGCCTCCCGCATGCCCACTATATGCCCTCGCTCAAAATCCGTCAACTGCACATACGGTTCACGTACACGCTGTCGCGGCATGCTACCAGTGTTAAAGACTGAGATGGAGCTCCGTATGCCACGGCAAACTGGCTGACACTGACTGCGGCGGTGCCCATCCGCTGCGCAGCTAGCGCCCTTCGACGGCCAACACTGCTGTTCCTGGTGTGTCCGCTGTGCCGTGCGTTTGATCATTGCTTGTACAGCCTTCTCGTAGTGTCCGGAGCAAGTATGGTGAGTCTTACACACCGTCGTCAATGTGTTCTTATTTCAATTTACAGGAGTGTATTTAACATTTATCAAAATCTGCAAGATACATTCCAAAACCTTATTTTATTTTAATGCTAAATGGGAAATTTATTACCTTTATTAATACCGATTCTGTTTTTTTCTCGGTGGAGGGGTATCCTTTATGGCAAGTTGTAACGCGTTTAATGACGAATTTCCTCGCGTTGAGTTGGAGGAAACGTAACATAACCGCTTACAAAACTCCATACTACAAATGTAAATATACTGTCGAACATTGAATGCATCTAGATGTAACGTGTTCGCTTGGAGGCTGATCTTGGCTACCTGTATGAATAAATATGCTAGGCCTAACTAAACAACTAGCAATTAGAGTCAGAGTAATTGTTGTTATTTGAAATAACCATTGCAGTTTACCGCCATAGTGGTACTGTACCTGCAGGAAGAAATATTATATATATACAAAACAACCACGACTCTGCTAGACGCAGAAAGTTGAAGTCCATATTCCCACACACCTATAATTCAGACTCTATGGTAGCAGTGCATAAAAATTTCGCTTTATTATAGTCTGATTTCAAGAGGTGAATTCGAGGACAGACATTTTCACTGATTTCAGTACACCTGGAACTGGAAAATTAGTTAATTCATTTTTAATAATTTTAAATCTTGATCACTTTCACGAGGCATAATTAAAGTAATTTACTTCCTAACTAAATTCGTATAAACTTAATACCAAGATCCTCTATTTCTCCAGCCAGTGAAAATGTTCAAGGGCTTTCAACGAAAATTGTTTTGTATAAGATACGTTAACATGTACATGAGATTTCAAGTTATAATATTACCAACAAACAGCTCCGTTTGTGATTAAATTCACAGTAAGATCTGTTTACCTGAAAGCAAATCTGAATCGTGGAAAATTACTCCAAGTAATACCGTTTAGGTTACCTGTCTATATAGCAAGCAGAGTAGTGAAAGAATATTTTCATACCCCATCAAGTGTTGCAACAATTAACAGATATTAAAAAAATGGAATCTATGTCGTTTTGCGACATTTTTATTTCGTTCTGTATTTCGCCACCCAGGCGAACATACGCCTTATAAAAATATGATTGTGGTACTTAATTTAGACAAAAAATTACGCTGGATAAAATGACCAATAAACATCACTTTCGTGTCCATGTTACTTTCTTTAAGCCAACGTTTCTTAATCTGCGGCCCTAAGAGATGGGTACAGTGGTTTATTCAGACTGAATATTAAAATTTTAATTTTAATTGAACTAAAGACATCATAAGGCACATAAATTGATGAAATTTTTCAAATAAAATCGTTACAGAACTGGCGCCGCATATCGGTATAAGAGAATATATGCTATAAATATTTCAATGACCAGACAAAAATCTGGTTTTTCCTGCATATGACTGCACCCACGTATATAAAATGCTAATCTGCGTGCGTCGTCTATAGCTATTGGTTAGAGAGCGGTCACGTGCCAGCCTTCACACGCCAATCAACAGCCACCATATTACATTCGTTTCATCACCTTGCTTTTCGTTTATTTACAACTAGGCGCAGAAATTCATGCAAGGAGAAGGGGATTCAATATTTACGCTATTTTATCTGTATCAGTTATAAGGACTAGGTTAAACCATAACCTAAGAATTTTTCTTGGCAGACGGCAAGAAACAATGTAGTGTATTAAAAACTCGGAGAAACGTAATGCGAAATGTATTAGTCATATAAATAACAGCTATCCGTTTTCGAAATTATACCTGTAGTCTGGAATGGTAGTATTACAACCTAATTTCTGCATGAAAATAATGGTAGTCTACAGGCTGTATTACAACGGAATTACTGCTTGAAAATAATGTCTTACGATTAATTACAGCTGTACAATGACGTCATTACTGAATATTATTCTGGCGGAATCACGATCTCCAGTAGACCCGATTGTTATTTATTTTACCTTACAAGTTTTTCCTGAATAAATATCTGCTACCACCACAGGTGATGCCCGTTGTTATTAATATAAGGGTAATAGAAGCTATGATTTTCGGAAGCAATATTAGTGTAGGTTGTGGTTAAGTTGACCAGAATCCCCACTGACACATTTTGTTACAGCATAATTCAGTCTGAAATTAGTTTTACAAACCAATTAAACTGTTTTTATAAGCGCCATTATACTGAAGGTATTAATTAATGCATGTGAAAGTAGTTCCATACGCATCGTGCTGAATTGTGCCTGGACCAGGAATAAAACTGATATTACATGGATAGCAAAAGTTTTCGGGATTCCTAATTTGATTTTAATTTTATTAGTTCTATACTTCCGTCGTCATTAATTCAGTAGAAGTTACTACTGTATTGCTATGTGAACAGCAAATCAAATATGTAGAACATTACCGAATCAAGGCCACTAACATTATGTAATAACAATTCCGTATAAATAAAAAAAATGAACTGCCAGAATACGGTATTCAAACCGTCATTTTTGACGGGCTCCAAGCTAGTTGTTACTATAATAGAATAAGTTTAAAGTTGGTATCAAGCAGTGTGGCATTCCTTTAAGGATTCTATTAATGACTGTTTTATGAGGGCCTAGTGCCCAAATCGTAGGTATAGGTTTTAAGAGACTTATAACAAATCTTAGTGTCAACTCGTAATATATACATAGGAAAAAAGATTATATCCTTATAATTTTGACATTTTACTGCTCCTGGGTTTGAAAAACTGTGCTAAGAAATAATCTCAAGGAAGCAGTGATTCCTCGAAGATCAAAATACAACTGGAGAGATTGCAGCATAATGTTCCATTCTAGTTTGTGCCGTATATGCTGGAGTGAATGATACGGAAATATTTTTACCTACCACAATTAGTCGACGAAATGGAATATGAACTGACGGTGTTATCGAGAGGTAACGAGAATGGTGGCCTATTTCGCTAGAATGATTTCTACGAGAATCGAATTAACAAATCGTAACCCACAGTCTGCGGGCGAATCAGTTTTGTTAATCATTATAAACTTCAACAGCTCAGTATACAGACAGACGATACGGCTGCAAACATCGTCTAAGCGTGTGCAAAGCATGCTGGAAGCAAACAAGCATTCACACTACGGCGATCACACGTGATTTCCTCTTTCACAAACGGACCTTACTTAAAAAATTAAAAAATAATTTTAAAAAAAACCAACTGTATGATGGAGAGTGAAAAACCAGTCAGTTTGTAGACCGTACTGAAACGGGGCATATAAGGCCAGTGTGTCATTGGCAGGATAACAAATATTCATCCCTCGGTACCTACTTAACGTATCACCAAGGGGGGGGGAGAATTATTAATTAATTCTTAATATTTTACGCTATACAGGATACTATAATTGAATATCAAAATGTAAATTATTCAAATGAGAATTGGATGATTCTGGGATTTGAAAACTGTCACAAAAAGACATTTTTATAAAGATTTTTACAATGGCATCTACAAATCTGAGCGTATTTACCATTACGTTAATAAACAAGAGGTTGTGCAATTTTCTAAGCAACGCTCAGACGTACAATGAGCCCTTTAAATGCAAGCAAACAAGTATAGTTGTACTTTAAAAATCTCACAATTATTCTAATACAAAGTATCAGTTGTGATGATAGCAAACAGTAATGAATTTTAATGGGTAGGGACGCCACGAATAATTAACCTGTCATTCGACAGTTACACAGTCTAGCTCAGTGGTTTTATCAGATCAGAGCAAGGATCTTTATCTCAGATGCGCTTAAGGGTACAGTTTCAAGGGAGTTGAAGGCTGAATGGCTTCGTAGAAACACATTACCGTTCTTCATCCACGGCAGGTAGCGCTGGGCGGAGATGACCACCTGGTCGATCGTCGTAACTGGCCACGCCAGCAGTACGCGGCAAGTCGCAAGTTAGAAGTGCGCCTCAGATGGTCTCCAGGACACAAGTCAGCCCAGCTCACATGGACCCCAAGTCGCCAGCGATTCGTCTGGTCTCCTGAATGGACGTGATCTTGGCTGGCCTCCCGACTGGAAGGCAGTCCTCGTCCTTTTCTGCCGCCACGGAGGTAAACTCTCACTCCGCCTCTTGTGGCTCGAAGACGACCTACAACATAATGTTCCCTGTGATTGGCTGACCATCTGACGTCATGTGATTCTTTGGCTTCTCTTGGCCACGTTAAGTTTCGGCAATCCTCGAGAGCCGATGTCTCCTTCGGGAGGAAGGAATTCTGTTTACGGCCTGCCCGACAGAAACCCGTAATCCTCTTGCCATTCTGCCAAAAAGGCGCCAGCCCGTCTGCCCTTCACTGAAGCGTAAAATCCTTGCCTTTCACCCTTTCATGCGCATCTTTCGAACATACAGTGGACATCCCAAGAAATGGAAAAATATTCTAATCCTTTACTTTATATACAATAAAAAGTGATATGTAACAGGGAGCTTAGCGAATCGTTACACTACAGATTAACGTGGATTCGCAGGAGTTTTAGTTCAGCATGGAGCACTTTAAAAATTTCTGCCCTTACAGGACATTTAATTAAAAAAAAAAAGAAGTTAGCTACTAATGTGTTCGTGAGCAAACTTCAATCCGTGTTGAGATTCAGTTTTTGGACCTACCAATAACAGTAACATCAGCGTACCCCTCCCCAGTCAGATATAAAAATGAACATTGTGATGTTTTATGAAGTAGCAACAATAGTACACTGGTCACCGTTGAGTAACTAACAAATACCGGTGTTTCCATTCCAGCGATGATAATAGCGGAGGCCAGGTGCTGCTATTATGACGAGTGGCCCTTGTTTGTGGGTCGAAAATAACTCTACCCCGTGGCTGAATAGCGCTCGCCCGGCGGGTTAATGTGAATACAGCGCTCGCGCGCTGGTAAGTGATTTTAATGGCCTGTTGTCACACATCAGATAACGCCACGCGCTAAACGCCGGTCGCAATCTGACGGCTGGCTGCATACGTATTGATTTTGGCCATTACGGGATGGACACTGAATGGCACGTAGATTGGATTAGTGTTCACTTCGCTCCCAGACGTAAAAATCAAGCAAATCATACTTCCACACTTCCTGTTGAACAGTATTAAGCATCACTCCTTTTGTTGAAATATTGACAGCATTAAATATAGTTTCGTGATATACTAAACGTTGACAGCACGGTCTGATTAGTATAGTCTATAAGAAGTAGGTTCGTGGTATAGCAAAGATTTTCTCGTCTTGTTTTACAATATACGTCCTTGTTTATCTGCTTCGTTTACTGTAATCTCTGTCTTCTTCTACAGTTGTTACTTTCGAATGTTCTATCCAGCAATAATTTAACCAATTCCGACAAGTCTTAAAACATGGCCCACGACCCTGTTTCTTCTTTCTGGAAGACTCTTTCACATTCTTGTTTCCTCACTCATCATTTACAAAATACGTTCATTTCGTACTATTTCTGTTCACTTAATTTTCAGCATCCTTCTGCAGCACCACATTGCAAATGCATAGGTTTTCCTTCTTTTTTATATTCTTAGCTTCCATAAAGTGCTGTGCTCCACACTTAGAGTTTTAGAAAGTTCTTTCTGAGTCCCAGATAAATATTTGACAGTAAAAGATTTCTCTTTTTCAGTAAGGCTCTGTTTGCTAGTACTATTCAGCTTTTAACATCATTCCCGCTTCTCTGATATACAGTCGAATAAAGACGTCAAATTACAAATACTTCTCATATTTTACATATGAAATGAAGGCATTAGGGAAAGCGTTAAAAACATTGTATTTTTATGACCGCATATGAGAGACTTTCCACAAAATTCCATTACAAAACAGTAACAAATTCCTAATAAAATGGACACTAGACAAAGTGGGAATTGCGCTCATAAGTATTTCATAAACATTTGTATGTTTTTCATGTTTGAAGTCCCGTTTGCTTAGGTTGCACCACCTTGAAGGTGTCCGGTATTTAACAGGTTCGCATCTTAATAATAGAAGATATTTTCATCAATCGGCTAGCAGGGAAGGAGAATTGATTGTTCTCAATTCCTGATCACTACATGGTGCACCAAAGTCGTGGTATAATTCTCAAACCTCTCTGCAGTGCGTAATGCAAGTGAGGGCAAACGACAATATGATGGTGATTCGTTCTCCGGATAAGGGCGATAAGCATGGTCTCCCAGAGCCGTGTCTTTCGGAAGAGTAGACGTAAAATGTCCGGCCCAGAGTTGCACCCTCTCCGTACCTTCACCTTTCAATCATTCAAAACGCAAACACAATACACGGAACGTAGACTACATAAAACACAATAACTCTTACAGACAAATCCATCATTGGGTCTGGCAAGGTGAAACCAACCCAGTTAAATTACTGGTATATTAAACAAGATGTCCGTGTGTGCAGGTGAGGTTTTCTGGGAACACAATAAAACGCAATGTAATGACTTTCACCTGATGATTTCTGCTTTTGAGATTCGGAGTTTTGAGTATATCTTTTGAATATATTCCAATTACCATACTAAAATGCTTACCATTTCCCTCAGATCCATTTTTTCTTAATAGAAACCACAAACATAACCACCAGTGCGCCCCAAGCCGGAATAGGGAGGCTACACAACGGGGACGGCTTCAAACCTTGAGTCCCGCGTTACTTATTAGTCCTGAAGTCGTCACATTTGGAGCGCCGAGAACAGGAGGAAGCCAATCATCCAACAATGCTTTCGATGCCAGGGGTTCCAGCACCTACCAGTCGACTGCCGCAAACAAATGCGGTGTGTCCGCTGAGGGGAAAGCCACAGCGTCCTGATCTGCGCACGCCCGCTTGAAGACACGCCGACGTGCGCGAACTGCGGCGCTGCCCACGCCGCCTGCTATGGGGGCTGCCCCGTCAGAAGGAGACTACAGGCCGCCGAAAGCAGACAGCCCCAACCCGGCCGCAGCCGCACAGCAACAAGAGGTAAAGAAACAGAGGCTTGCAAATATCACCAAGTCAGCGGGCCTACCGGTCGACAGCAATAACAATCAAGCTGGAGGCCACCAACACATTCGACGACTAAAGCAGTGGGTCACCCGAAGCACCGATACTGCAATCACGACTTCAGAGAGATGCAACCACAAGACAACCAGCTGGGGAACATCGTCCAGCTACTATCGCAGTTGCTCGCGATGATGATCCCCAACTGACTCAAATAAGAATACTCAATGGTTTTCCTAAAGGCTGTTATATATGTATATAATGGTCAAATCCGGGTTTTTCCCTAAAGTGCACCCCCCCCCCCAGAATGATCCCAAAAACAACTTATTTGAGACTGTAGATAAAGCTACATATGTAGCGATGGCGCTAATTTTGGAATATCGATCAGAGAGGAAAGGGATATTTATTCGATTTCATTCGTCTTTATTGAGTTGCTAGCTGCGGGCCTCGGTGAGCGAGCCAGGTTCCCAGTCGGCTGGACAGGAAGCGCACCTTGTTATCAGAGTAATACCACACGAGCTTCAAGGTTGACAGCTGAAAGTTTCACTCGCGTAGCCTGGGAAATGCGTGGGTGGCAAGTTTCCCTTTCGTAAGCACTGAGTGTGTGAGATTTACCGTCCCCACCCTGTGGTACGGGTTGAACCGCTGAACGCTAGTTATGAACTCTAAAAGTAACCACGTGAAGGATCTAGCCAATTATAGGGCGAGATGCCCCCTCCACCGCTAATGCTAGCAGACGTCGCTCTGTATCTAGTTGAACGGGGAGTTTACCACCAACTTCGACTCAAGAAACATATACAAGAATTAAGGTAACACCGAACCATCTGATATTCCTACGCTTGAGCTTAAAGATTTATAGTCAGTCATTCAAGTCACTCATTTCAAGGGATAGGTCTTGTGTAACTGTTAGATTATCGTAAAAGAGTATATGTGCCTAGGACGAAGTATACCTAAATGTTTTGTGCCATCATGATTTCAGTCTTATTGTGTGATCTATGTAATGTCGTATGTTTTCATCAAGTGATAGAATAAATTATAGAGTTTACTGGATAGGTGTGTTTTCCTTCAAGAATACCTTGTCATTAGAGAATTAAAGTATTAGCATTCAATAGTGAGTCGTTTCCTCCAATAAGTAACTTGTCTAGTTAAGCCGCACTAGCCAACGGATAGTTGCTTAGCTATAACCTTGTTTCTTGTCTCAAGCAGCGAGTAACAGGTGCATTACCTGCTTCGATCAGTCTAGCTAACTGTAGAAGTAAATTAAACCGCTAGTTGTCTATCAACATAATGATGCATACGCCGGTTGAAACTGAACCGACGGCAGTCCTCGTTGATAGAACCCACGGTATGTAGCGGATTTGCCGCTCGATTCGTTACACATATAGTAGCGGGGCTACAGTATGCCGCTGAGGCAGCGAAAAAAAAGGTCCTGATTGGGATTTTTAGGTAGTTTCCGCAATCACACCCGTCAATTACCTCATGAACTGCACATTGTATTTCACACACACAAATAATTCTCTTGACATACAGATCAAAGTTTATACGTTTCACAGACAGATTTCACTATAGACTGTTCAGTCAACAGAGGCGGCTCAAGGTCACTCTGCTCTATCCCCACTCCGTTATCTTTACCCCCACATGCGAGGGGGAAAACGTCAATATGGATACAGCGGTCAGCTGGGAGAAGAAGGAATGGAGAGTGTGCTGAAGCGGGGCAGGGAAACATGAAACTCCGCTTGTTCAGAGTTAACAGAGTATGGAATAAATTACTTCATCGGAGGCAGCAGTAGGCGCTAGGACCGAAAATTCCGCACCGAGGCTGAAGAGTGAGCGCTAACGCTGGGGCTGACAACCGGTGAGGAGGTAGGTTCGAATCATCGTCCGGCCATCCAGATTTCGGTTTACAAAAATCACCACATGCCGGGATGGTTACTTCCAAAAGTTATCACCAAATTCGTTCCTTTCTACATTCTTTTATCCTCTAGTAATATTGAACTCCACGGCGCGAAAAGTCGTAAACCCATTATCGAGAAAAATTAAAACTCCATCCACAAACTGAGCCGAATAAACTGCATAGGTCTCCCAATCCTATAACCAAACAATACCTTTTGAGATAAAACAGAATGCTTGTCGAAACAATACCTATTGAGATAAAATAGAATGCTTGTCGTATTTCTTGGTGCTCTCAAATGTTATTTAAAAGCAATATAAACGATTACTAAAGCTTCTTAGTTTCCTTCTTATGCTACGTAATAACCATTTCGACTGCGAGAAGTAATATACATTTTGTTGACTGATATTCTGTCTATTTTGATGAACGGAATTTCATAGAAAAACTATTGCTCCGATTTTACTCGGGTTTTGAATAATGTACGGCCCGTAGTTTTGGCGAAAAAAATAGAATAATTTTCTTTGAGCGCAATCCATTCAAAACCATTGGCCTGATTTAGATGCTTCTGCCAACCGAAGTTTTTATCGTTATTTCAGGTTTTACTTTTTCGCTGATGATGCGTTAACTATGACATAGTTGCTTCAAGTTCCGTATTCGAAACCTCCGCGTGATTGAACTTGCGGGCATTAACTAGGTTTAGGATTAAGATAGAAACTGCGAACTCCCAGTACTGTAATATATTACATGTGTTCATGAGAGTGGTGATTTGATATATGTAGTAAGTTGTCCTGTTTATTTTCAGTGTATGAAGACGGTCGGTAGGAGAAACCGGATGCCCGTCTCTTCAGCCTACTCTTCCGAAAGATACCTTAATTGGCAACTGCAAAGTCTACCTCCTATGGACGAATCACCACCAAGAAAGTTGTGTGCCTAACTATAAACGTAGTGCAGAGTGATTTGGGTTTTAACTACGGGCGTTTTGGTACACAATTTTGACACTACTAACTCTCCTACCCGATCAGCCAATTCTTCATCATGACAATTTCTTCCACCACCAATTAATCGCGTAGAAGTCCAGTGAAGCTGTGCGCGTAAAGAAACAACCATAATGGATAGGGGAAGTATGACGCGATCATGTTCGAGTCAACGAACCGGGCATCTTGACTGCGGTTTTTCGTCGCTTTTCCACAATCACCTAAGTGAATACTGGAACGGTTCCCATTCTCCATTTCATAAACTACACATTTCTCCAAACAAAAACAAAAAACAAAAACAAAAAAACAAAAACAAACAAAAAAAACAAAACAAAAAAAAAACAAAAAAAAAAAAAAAACAAGAAAACAAAACAAAAAAAAAACCTGGTTATAGCTAGCCGGTGGAAAGATTGGACAACTTGTTAATTATAAGCCATGATGAGAATGAAGGCATTGCGTGATTCGTCGATAGGGTCTATAATAATAATAACAAACGAACAACTATTTTAGACTAAAAACAAGTTAATAAGTTTTGTAAGTTGCGCTGAATAATCACTTGTGTGATTTTTTAATACTTCTGTTTTGATGTTGATGGACGCAGTCACATCGTTGGTTTAAATCCCGTGTTTCAAAATTTCTCTGTAATAAGTGTATAAAGAGATCATCACTCACTAAATTTATCAGACACACATCCATAATACTCTTGCATTAGACTTTGTGTTTTCATTGCTTTGGGCCAACCACAAATTAAAATCTGGTGGTGTGTTTGACGTTTCTTCAAAAAGTAAGTTGTGTCGGGAAAATAACAGATTTGTGCGAAGTGACAGGTTGAGTTAAATATCGTGCTGAAGACAGCAACCAGCTGGTTTGCGGAGAGGAGTATTAAGCGTGAACCGTATGAAATACTTCAAATGGACCATTTCAAAGTAACAGCATGGTGCACACCACTGAAATTGCTTTTATGTATATAAAAACGAAAAATTATTTAAATTTGTTACCAATGGAATTCTACATACAAAAAAGACTTCTTAAAACTAACACTAACACTTATATGTATAAGTTATAACTAATGTTTACATGAAATATAGTCTGATGCATAAAATGGGATCTGACATTGCAATAAAACAAATAATACACAATAGCTACAGGCTCGAGCTGCTGATGCATATTCTGGCTTTGATGCAAATGTTGATAGAAAATAATTAAGACATTGTTACAACTTTTAAAATATATAAATACTGTTAATAGCTGGTAGCACGTAATATTTATTAAATTATGTAGCCAAGAATCTTAAATATTCAAATGTAAACTATCAAAAAATACCTAATTCCGGCAATAGATGTCAAGCTTATCTAGTGCACTTGTAATTCTTTACTCGCCGGCCCTGGCAGTGTAGGGACTAGCACGCTGGCCTCGCATTGTAAGGGCCGCCGGTTCGAGTCCGGCCGCGGGCATGGGTGGTTTTAATTAAGTGTAGTGTTCGTGTTGTGCTGTTCTTACTGTAGTGTCTACAGTATCATGATTAAACCCTGATACAACAGTTGGTACAAAAACAAATTTGAGCTGGCTAAATGATCGCAAAGACCGAAGGCCATATTTTAAAAAACATAAAAAATAAAAAATTAAAATTCTTTACTTTTGAATTAAAAAAATAATAGTTCTCACAACCAGTGTTGGAGGTGGCCAGTCTCCCAATGGGCGGCCTTCTCGGTCACTTTGGCTGCCAGAGAGACTGAGAACGTGCGCTATTCCGGGAGATCTGGAATTCGGATTACGGATCCGATACCAATACTGGAAAAGTGGCTTAGACGGTAGATTAGTAATATTAAATAGTTGTAGTCTAGTAATAGCCGCAATGGTAGTTGAAGAATAAAGTGATGTGGTGAAATATTAAAAATTGTAACTATAAAGTGGACAGGAAACTGCAAACACTACAAAATTAGAAAATCGTAACGAATCAGTTATAAAGTCATCAATAGATAACAATGAACTGTGGTGAAACGAGGAAAGTTAACAAGCCTTTAATATGTGTTTAACAGAAAAACAATCCTATGTATCGCGGCAACAAAAAAAAGACTGTATAGATATTGCCAAAGCTAAAATTCACAAACATAAAATTTATTACTTGTGAAATATGTGTTGAAATATCAGATGAAAAGCTGTTTGTTAAATTAAGGCCTATTTTAGTTTCCAGATACTAGGCAGTATAAAAATGTGTGCTAAATTTTAAATGTCATGTTGTTTCCTATCAGCTTTGGATTTAATGTATGATTTCATTGAACACCTTTACAAAAACCTACTTTTTCTTTCTGTTATGACTTTACACCTCGTCGGCGTACAAGTCACTAGAAGCGGGTGCAAGGAACGTGAAGGAATTCGGGCATGCCCTTTTTGAAGTGATTTGGGGAAACTATGGAAAACCGAAATGTGGATGGCTGGGCGGGGATTCGCACCTGCGTCCTCCCGAACACGAGGCCAGAGCGTTAATCATTCACCCACCAGACTTGGTTCTTATTTTGTATTTAAAAACGAAGTAAGTTCAGTTTTAAAATATTTATAATAAGGGTTTTCTGAGTTGTAAATTAAACGGTAATTGAACTAATAAAAAGTGTCGTTTAGTGAGTAACAGTACTTTGAAATACAAGCACTGGTGATGGAGTGCAGATACGTATTACAGACATGATTTGGTGTATGTCTCAGTTGATTTTCTGTAAAATCCATTTACGGTTCTCAGTTTTGCTGAGCGATCGGTTTTTGGCGTTTGACAGCCGAGATAAAAATTATCAGCAGTGAAAGCAAAGTAGGTTCTGTAACGTAAAAATAATCAAGTAATTGTTGCAATTTGAGAAAGGAAAAAAGAAAGAAAGGAACAGAAAGAAAGAGAGAAAGACAGGGAGAAAAAGAGAGATAGAGAGAGATACAAAGATAGAAAGAGGAAGAAAGAAAGAGAGAAAGAGACAGAAAGAAAGAGAAAGAGAAAGGAATGAGAAAGAAAGAGAGAAAGAGAGAGAGAGAGGGGGGAGAGAAAGAGATAGAGAGAGAGAGAGGGGGGAGAAAAAGAGATAGAGAAAGAGAGCGGGAGAGAGAGGGAGAGAAAGAAAGAGTGTAAGTCGATTCTCGCACAATTATTTTCCGTAATTCAATTACGTTATAAGATATCTTGCAGGTGGTACGTTGTACAGCAATTAATTACCCCACAAATCAATGCTTGACCTATCTTCAGGTTGGATAACATAGTACTCTCCATCGGTTTCCAACACGTTGCCGCTCCTGAAACTGATGCAGTTGTCCTGTTTCATTCAAATTTCCTGTAGGTATAATCTATCACACTGATTAGGATACAGCGTTTTTAATAAAATTATAATGATACTTACGTCAATCTGCGATAACTCAGACTTTGTAGCTGACCTGTAGTTAGGGGGCGTACATAAATTACTTGAGGTGAAATAGGGGAGGGGGGTGGGATCCGGCGAAATCTCACCAAGGGTAGGGGGGGGGACAACGGAAATCTCACTTGAGGTTTTGGATTTTTTTTGGAATGTAGAGCTAAAAAAAAGGTCTACAGATGACGCGAAAATCGGTTGTAGGGGGAGTATTTCGTCGAAAAGTGGGGGTGTGATCGGCTTTGGAAAGGTGAGACCTAAAAAAAAATGTCTCAAAGTGGCGAGGGCGATTTCAAGGAGGGGGGGGGGGGGGGTCTCACGGACCATATCTCACCAGAAGGGGGGGGGGGGGGTCCAGAAATTCGGAAAAACACCTCACGTAATTTATGGATGCCCCCTTATGGAAATTTATACACGTGCTACTATTTCCTGTAGATTACTGTGATCTGTGCATTGCCCGTTTAGTGTGCGACTTTGCGTCGTAAATAAATGAAATATGAAGCTGAAACCTGGTCCCCGACCTACTCTTCCGAAAGGCACAATAAGGCTTCCACCATCCGACGAAGTTATTATCATCATCAACAGTATCGTATCCCCTCACTCTGATGGAAGACGTCTGGGTTTTGAACCAGGATTTTGTTGTGCAGTCTGTTATATGAGTGTTACTGTAAGGCAAAATAACATCAAAATCAAAACTTTTGCTTGTTATTCTCATTACCTACAAATAAGAGGTTTGGTGGCTCAGAGGTAAGAGTGTCTGACTGGAGATCCAAAAGTCTCTGGTTTGAATCCCCGTCTCGGCGGGGATTTTCATAGACACTTAACCCGACCTTCAGCTCTGTCGCAGCTTGCTGTGCAATATGAAGTGCACCAAAACACATCCGTTATTCGGATTCCACGTTTAACTGTACGTCCCCCGTACCCGGTAAGACTACCGGGGTAGGTTCAGCCTGCTATCACAGGGACGGAATGCGCAGACAGTAAAAACTCCGTCACCAGATAATTACGACCACATTATCTACACTAAGAATTGGGAATCTGAGAAGATAGCAATCATGGGAGATCGACTAAGAGTAAAGCTGATGTAGAGGAGAATCGGGTAATATGGAATACCATTTATGTTTTGTTGAACAATTTAAAACCTGAAACTAATATCAATACAACGTTTAACTTCTTGTGATAACATATATCTAATAAAAAGCTGTTAAAACACATTTTTTTAATTAGTAACATTTAGTTTTTAAAAAAAATTCGTTTGGAGGGTAATATGGAATAGGCGGGTAATATGGAATAGAAGATTTCAAATAACGTAAACTATCTAGAATTGAGAAAAACGGATTTAATGATACTTTTTAGTCAACATCATCATCATCCTTGTCGGATTCAACAGCTTTCACTTCTTTGTTTTTTGGCTATTCATAAAACAAAACATAATTAATAAACTAATTCAGAAATATTTACTTTCCCAATTGTTAGTTTATTATTTTCAATCATATTAACAAAAATCGTATTACTCTCACTTATATTTTATTAAAAATGTATTTCAACTCAGTAGTTATTCTTCGGGTTGTATGGAATACCACAGTTTTATGTCTGATTTTGTAGAATACTAAGTATCTCATATTACCCGAATCGCCATCTTGGACAAAATAGGCTTGATGAAATTATTAAAAAAATATGCCAGCCAGAAAAGAGAACTGTACAACAAACTATCACTTTTTTAGTACACATTACACTAAGACTAGCGATCAAAAAAATTAATGTAATATTATATATATATATTTTAGAAAAATTATCTGCAAAAATTCTCGAAAGTGGAAAAAGAAACTTTGTCGGACAGCAAACACAGTTCAGCTTCCAAATGACCGACCTTCATCACAAAGCTTCATAGGAGTTTTGAGCAGCAGTTGATGGCACTTCCACTATACAGCAGCATTAGGCAGAGGAGAAACCTCGGATTTCCATATTACCCGACTATTCCATATTACCCGATTCTCCTCTATAGGATGTTTTCTACCCTCTTGGGGGCATAATACGAGATATAAGAAGGTAAACACTATAGTGTATTAGTTATATTATGACTCGGTCATCGCAGATAGACTTAGAACTGCAGTTATAAAAAGTGTGCCTGGTTCTCCATTTTGTGACTAGATTAATTTAATAATAATTAAATATAATTTTTCAATCATGGGACCTATGCGTCGTCGTATATGTAGATAGAGTACAAAGTCCCCATCACGGTCTATACTTCATTGTTAAGATTACCAAGATTTGCACTCGTTTATGAGCCCGAATTTCACATTTTTGTTAAATTTCTGGAGTTTAATGTTGCAACAAAGTTGTGTATCTCGAGAAATCGCAGGTTTGCAAAGTTGCCCTTTGTTTACAAGGCTCTGAACGTCTAATATGGTTAAACTGTCTTGTGCGTAGCTGTCAACTTAATTTTAGAAACACGTCCTCGAAATATGTAATATTTTGTCTGACGTCATCAGAGATATTCACCGATCGTGGTGGGTGAACGGTTAACGTTCTGGCCTCGCATTCGGCAGGACGTGGGGTTCAAATACTCGTCCGGGCATCCAGATTTGGGTTTTCCATGGTTTCCTCAAATCACTCCAGGTGAATGCCGGGATGCTTTCTTCAAAAGGCCATGGCCGAATTCCTTCCAGTTCCTTGTCCCCAGTCCCATCCCGCCTCTAATGACTTTAGCCGTCGACGAGGCGTAAAGCAATAAGCAAAATAATAATAATAATAATAATAATTAAAAGAGATGTTCTGTTATCTTGTTTGAATCTTCTGTTGACGCTTCAGTTGCTAGATATCGGGGCTATTCATGGCTGTGCAGTGGTGACGTGAGAGATTAACAGCTGCAACGGATTACAGGATTTGCTGAGAGGCCACAGCGGTGGAGACTGACGGTAATCCTAGCTGAGTGCTGATAAGGTGAGAGGCTTCACCTTTGCCTGCCGCGCGCCATTACTCGGCCGAGGCTCGTGAAATCACTCGCTATCGCGGCTTTTCCCAAGGTGACAATCGGGGATAATAGAAACAATTAGGTGTGCGTGCGTGCGGGCGCTCGCTAATGAAGTCGTGGTGGAGGAGGCCGATTTACATAATTAATCGCCGGAGGAGGCTGCGTGCGCGCTATCTGCCGGCCGTTGGTGACAGCTCGCCCATCACAGCCGCACGCTCCAGTCCATTGTCAGCTCCAGAGAAGTCGCTTCTTAGCACTTCACTCCGCGTCACTGCCCAACCGTAACGTAAACAAGGCAGACATTCTTAACACCGTGGTTTATTATATAAGGAATAATTAGTCCACGATGCTGTTTAAAATTTAAGCTTATTTTTATTACTATTAACACTTAGGACTTCAAAGATAATGGTCACGTGTATTCACCATGGAGGAAGGAAATATATGGAGGAGAAATGACGTTAAAACGGTGACGCCGGGATTCTACTGCGCATGCGCGGCGGTTATAGCGGACCCAGCTCAAAACATTGCATTTTCACATTGTGCTCCATGCAGTAAAAATTTGATTTTGTAATAGTTCTAAGTTTTTTATAATGCCAGCTTGTGTTGCATTCGGGTGCACAAATATGACAGATAGGAATAAACCTGGAATATCATTTCATTTGTAAGTTGCATTCTAATTATTGTTATTGAAATGTTCGATAGTTTTCAGTCAGACTGGCTACTACCATTAAATATTTATTCATAACTCTCAAATGGATAACTTTGTTTTCAAATATTTGTTGGTGTAGTGCAGCCAATCGGCATACCTTACTATTTTGCACATCATAGACTACCATTACTTTATACGAGTGTTGTAAAGTCTAATTTAAGTGGGTCATGTTTACATCGTGATTGAGTTGTGCATTCTTTCGTTACGTTTGCAGTTTGATGCTTGATTCTTATGTAGCTCGAAGAGACAAGTTGAAAATCAAGAGCACCATTTTGTGATATCGACTAACAAAAATTTGTTATAGGTATGGTGTGGTTATAATTCCTTGTGCTTTTGGTGACATTTTTATTCTGTTCTATGCCCCATTTCAATGTAACAACAAGCGACAGTAAAAAAGGAAAACACACACTCTGCATGTGCAGCATGTAATTCATTGTGGTTAGGACGAAATTATTTTTTGGTCCAGGCCGTATCTCCACCTCACGTCCACAATTTGGAGACACTATATCCCAAACAGTAAGCGAGATATTGAAAAATGTTTACTCTTTATTTTCGATTTTTTTTCGTTATGTTACATTAGAATCCATCATCAAATTTGACTTTTGCGAAATTTTCTTCTGCATTTCATTCAAAAACACCTCACCTTTGAGACGGTATATCACGATAACTAAGCGAAATACCGAAAATTTGTATTCTTCGTTATCTTTTCTTCTCGTTGTGTTATGTAAGAATCCATTATCAAATTTGATTTTGGTCAATTTTTTTCAGAATTTTAACCAAGAACACCTCACCTTTGAGAAAGTATATCTCGAGAATTAAGCGAGATATTAAAAAAGATTATTCTTCATTTTTTATTTGTTTTGTCGACTAACATAATAATCCACTATCAAATTGTGGCTCCACCGTTATGGTAGAGTTCCCTGGATATATATGGGCATGTTCCCGGTGATTCTTGGGTAGGGTAATATGGCGTCCCCCCCCCCTCCCCACCTCTCTCCACCCGGCGTCACTTCAGTGCGTGGTAAAGGTCCCTTGCGTCGCTCCATATATTCCTTCCTCCATGGTATTCACAAACTCCTGCGGTTACATCTGACCCTACCTCCAAAGACGATACAGCCACACTATGTCACAGAACACGTAAAACTGTTCGCTCAAAACTGTCTTTGCCGACATAAACTATGTCCATAAACTGTCTCTGGCGTTCGCTTTATAAAGTTTCATCGAAAGTTCTAGAACATTACAAAGGCTTCAGACAGATATTTCTCGAACTTTAACAATACTTAAACAATCAAAAACATATTAAAACCAATGAAAATTAATATATACATAATCATTTACAATCATTACGAAATGCTGAGAAATGAAAAGTAAAGATACTTAAACATAAAATTATCCACATAAATCATTTTAAGCTGCAATAAATCATCCTTTAAACATCGCAGCTCACCTTAATACTTGGAATTACAAACATTTAAGTAATTCTGTCCTTAAACATGTTAAATAGTATTTAAATAATTTATTTTCATAAAACAACATCCATTTTCACCGATTTACATTAAATTGCAAGACAAATATTCAAAATCATATTCAATCAAACTTTAGATTGCTAGAAATGTTTCATAAAACAAAATTCCATTTAAAGACAAGTTTTGGGAGCTGTTATATACTACTCCACTACCACTACGTAAATTTTTAATTTAATGCATGCGACGATGTTTAATACAGGGGGTCCAGTAATTAAAGTATAATCCTGCAACCGCTGAGAGGCCACATCATGTCCTACTATATGGCAAAATATTACTTTAGTAAAAGTCACACCATTTTCGAGAGATTGATTTTTTTTAAAATTTATTTATTTATTTATTTATTTTCCGAAACGTGTGACTTTGTTTAGTTTATTCCATGCAATTTCTACAAATTACGACATTTTGAACCTTGTTTTTTTTTTTTTTAATTTACTCAAGGATGTATGAGTCATCTAAAACAATGTTATTTTTTTCTTAAAACAATAAAAAATCTTTTTTAAAAAAACATCACTATCATCATTTTTTTACTACATGTTTAAAAAGCACAATGCTTCCCTTAGCAGACTGAGCTACCATTAAACAATCATTTTAAAGGAAATATAAAATAGTTATACCATTTAAGATTTTTATAAGGTTTTTTAGCGTTTAAAGAAAAAAAGAACATTGTTTTACATGACTCAAATATCTTTGAGTAAATAAAAAAGAAAACAGCGTCTTAATTTGTAGAAATGGCTTGGAATATACTGAACAAAGCCACATGTTTCGAAAAAAATATTTATAAAATGAATATCTAGAAAATGGTGAGACTTTTACTAAAATAAAATTTTGTCATGTAGTAGGACATTATGTGACCTTGTGGTTGCATTTCATTCCTTGACACCCTGTATAATACTTATCACTGTGAGATTATCCACGATACTGTACTACAATAATTGAGTACATTTGATGAATAATTAATAAAAATTAAAAAATAGGAAACTGAGCGCTGATATAAATCCGTGCTGCCAGTACCAGTCACTCCATTATATATATCGTTTTTAGAAAAGAATGATGTATCGTATCAATCATTGCAACAAGTTAAACATCAATTGGATGTTTTATATCAACAATACAATAACCTTATTAACGCTTTAAAAATCGTATAACGAGCTTGAATTTCTCATAGAATAGATAAAAACACAATAATATTGCAACAAAATCTTCTCGGGTGTCCAGCCGGATGGTGGTGTAAAAACGCGACGTTTCGACAGCTGACTCTGCTATCATCATGTATCTTGCAGTTGTTCTCAGCTGACTGTCTCTGAATGTCTCAGTCTGGGAGACGACAATACAGAAATTACATATCTGTACATGCACAATGCACACTGACGGTGGGAGTTCTGCGTTCTATGAAGCCGCCCAGATCTGACAGTCAAGACTGAGGCAGTCAGCCGAGAACAACTACAAGATACCTGATGATGACAGCAGGGTCAGCTGTCGAAACGTCGTGGACACCCGAGAAGATTTTGTTGCATCGATACGCAGGGAAAGTCTCCACTCACACACACTAATATTTCTGAACATTGCAACACCAAGAAGGATAAATGTGATTACAATGAAACGTACTCCACAGATAAGTGAGATGACAATACAGAAATTACAGATCTGTACATGCACAAGGCACATTGACGGTGGAGGTTCTGCGTTCTATGAAGCCGCCAAGATCTGCAATCAGAGCAACTAGACGTTGTTGCACGAAATCAAAACGCTTGGATATGATGCTGGCGAACTCACCATCACGCTGTTTGAAGGCGTGTCCGGAAAGCATCGCCAGTGGTTGCAGAAGGATAAGAACGAACAAGTTGCCAACCGACCATATCTCAGACATGTTCGATGGGTGACATATCAAGCGAACGTGCAGGCCAGGGAAGCAGTTGTACCCGTCGTATTTTGAATAAGGCTTGCTCTTACCTCACCACTCGTGGGCGGCCATTGTCCTGCTGGAATATGACATGTGAAGCCGCGTCCACGAAGGGCAATTCCTCTGGTTCTAGAGCCTCCCTGGTCCCTGGTTCAAACTCATTCGCAATGACTGTAGGTAACGGGATTCTTTGTGGTACCTCCGAGGGATTCACATCAAACAGAAATAACAATATGCTGGAATCGAGTCATCTGATTGGTTCAGATAATGACCAAACTGGCTTATCAAACAAAATCTACATCACTATTTTTATGGCACCAAATTATTCATCATACCTGACTGTTAGGGAGAACTAGCACTCAATTCCCAAGGAATAAATCAATGTAATTAATAAGCTAAAATCCCCTATGTCATCAATGAAACCATGCATCTTAGGTTTTACATTAAGATATAGCCTCACAACTTTACGACAATCCTCATAAATTCTTAGTTCCGCGAAATTCCGGCGATGAGATATTCCTTTGTAAGTCCTGCTTCCACTGACATTACAGCACTTAAGACTTCTTATCTCGCAGTTTCTAACAAAAAAAAAAAAAAATCGTGTCCGGAGTTTAAACGAAATATTACAGCTTAGAACAGACAAAAAAAAGAAATTCTTGCAATGATAAAAACACTGTTAAAAGAAAATTTAAATGCTATTTAATTTTATTCTCTTAATTACTTGAAAAATTAGTGGAATCTTCTCATTCATCATCAACTATTAGAAAAAGAATTGTGAAATTGAACGCGAACGTAATCAAATTGAAGGAAATTCCCGCAAATAATATTTAAAAAAATACAACGATGTTATACACCAGTAAAGAAATGCATGCTGAAGTACTAGATGACATTCTGTAAGTTCAACCATCATTTTGTCTACCATTGAGAAGCAATAGGTCCAGGCTCAAATCTCAAGCCCCCTGATTGCGGGTTTTATTGAAGCAGCTTTCCGTAATTGTCTACGAGACTGCAGGGAATTTCCATTTTAAATAATTAACATCTACTATGTAATTTCGTAAGGTCATTCACTTACCTCGATAGCTATTGGCTGGAAAATGGTGACGTCATGAGCCAGCCTTCGCTTGCAAAACAGCGACCAGAGATGCCATTATAAGAAATTCGTGGTTGTGTCCACAATTTAATACCTAAGCAAGTACTACCAAATTAATAGCCATAATAGCTTTCACAGTTAAAAAAAATTGATATATTTTGTGGCTGGAAGAAAAAGTGGATCTGCTTTTCAGTAACATGTTGCTAATGAAAGCAACTAAAAAAAATTCTCATGTCTCTTCTGTAACTACGAATGACAATTGTTATTCCGGCTTGGAAAAATTTCAGTCTAATTAAAATTTTCACTAATGTTTTTGCTTGACAAAAGTTTATGCATTACGGTTTACTTGCTTCTTAGGGATTTTACTGACCACTTTCGTTAATGGCTTTTGCTCATGTTATTAGGTTATTTTAAGTGGACATCAGACCAAATATGTTACCGAATCGAGTATTATGGAAATTAATTTCTTCGGAGTTGCTCAACTGTTTAATAATATGGATTGTATATGACATTCTCTGGTATTTACAGATAATATGACCAATGATTACATTATGAGTGTTTGCCCAGTCTCAATAAAAGACAACGTGATGCTTTCGAAGCAAACAGGATTTTTTTTAAAAAAAATCGCAGAGTGAACGTTAAGGGTCAAACACAAGTAAGTTTATATTTAAGAAATTATACGTTTGCGCTATCGTCCCTGTTCGTGTTTAATACCTACCTCTATTAATGCTTCTGAGATCTTCAAGCTCAACAGATTTTATTCTCCCTGTAACACTGGTCAAGTTTACATTTGGCCAAATCGGGTAAACCTGTCATAATCTTTCATCCTAGAAATCAGAACTATTCTAGACCCGTGACGATACGTAAAAAACGGTCACGGGCTTACACTAGTACAAAATAATACTATTCCAAATAACCCTATACCCTGTTCACTCCAGCCTGGCGGATCAAGGTCAAATACCCCTGGCCCCGTTCTTCGCCTCAGCACACACTCCCATCCTACCTCCAGAGACGCCTCTGTTAACGGAGCGTCCATAAATTACGTATTTCCATTTTGGCCTCCTGTGAAACCCGCCCCCCTCCCACGTAGCCTGACATGACTTTTGGCTTCACACCCTCTCCCTCCCCTGCGTGTCACGTAGCTTTTTTCCATATGGATTCCAGAAGACATTTTGTTCTGTTTTCTATCGTAAACTACATGCGGAGATCATTAAATGATGGGAATAGATATTTACAAGCTGTTGTATGTCCCGTACCTTATTTTAACTGTGACAAATAAAATGAATGGAAAGCTACGTGGCTTGGTTCGGAAACCCCCTCCCACACGTAGCCCAAAGTAACATTCTATTCAAACCCCCCTCCCCTAGTCCCAGTCACGTAGTTTATGGACGCTCCATAGCTGAACAGGCTATTGTAACACTGTTTACAGGCGATATTTCGTTCCTCCATCAGCTACCGACGGTTTATGCAACAATGCAGTTAACAACTATACAGTAAATACGAACCCTGCGGTTATAGCCAAGAAATGTTAGGAGAAAGAACAAGCACTGATAATAAATGCGAGGCCAGTTAAAGTCGGCGAAACTGATGGAAAAAGGAGCAGATCACTAACCGAATTTATAGTTTCATTCATATGAAAAACTCTCAACGGTGATTGGGATATTTTGGGATGAATAAAATTAATTTTGCCGGCAGGCTTCTAATAATAGATCCTAATCTGATTTACACAATAGAATCGAAACAGCGAAGAGAGAAAATAAAGTTTGATCCATCCGCGTGATAGTTTACGGCATCAGAATGTGGTTGAGCGATTTCTTATTTTTCTTTCCGTCGGCAGCGGGCATCTATGTTCGCGGCGGAATAAAGGTCAGCTGGCGTAATTCAGATATCCACTGGCCTATGCAATATTTGCGTGCCTTGTTCCACAAGGAAATTATATATGTGGGACTTTTCTTGTTTTTATGAGTGACTATTGTTGTTACGCTCACGTCCGCGACGATTAAGTTCGCGTACAAATCATCATAGCGAATTAAGCTATTTATTTGACTGTTGGCGAGTTCTGCCACAAGTTTCGGAGGAAAGAGTGTTCTACAACTCAGATTTCGGTGCATCCTGGTTGCATCTTGCTGCAAATAATAGCTGGTGTCATGTTATAGCATTAACATGCAAATCGACGCTACAATCATAAGGTGAGTGGATTTCTGTTTTTTGCGCTATTACTGGCCGAATCGCTGCTGCCATGTTTCGGGTGTCTGTGGTCGGCGGGAGTGTAGAGAAATCGCTCACCAATTAATTAATCACGGTTACGTTCCCTGCGGGAAGTCACTATTTATACGTGGCTTTCCCAAGATAGATTATCCATCATCTAGAATGCTTAATCATTGAGGTAACAAGTATTACGTCAAGTTGTAAGAAGTTGTGCAGTCTAGATTATTGCGTACCAGGTAGCTTAGACCCTTTTTGGCGCGGAACCCCCGCTGGCGTAGACCGCATCCTAATTGGGGCACGCGAGCCCCCCAGCAGTGCTCCATGGGGGGGCACTCTAAAAGGGTTATGTTCCACAGAGGGGGGGCACTAGACTCGTCGCTTTCTTCCCAGACTGGCAACGAAGAAAGCGCTACATACCTCACGCTGAAAAGGGGTATTTATTCTTTTATCCTTCGTCTTTAAAAATGTGTACCGTACCCAATAATTTAAGACCAAAAAGTCAGATAGAATTCAATACGCTGACACTCAATGTCATCAAATATTCTTTTGGATAAGATGGCTTAACACGTTCTTTTCCTATTTTTATTATTATTATTTTTTTTAAATTCCATTCAAACAAATTTAACTTCACAGTCCATGAAATAAGTCTTTAGTCCAAGCAATATTATTTTATTTAAATATGGTAGATCATTAATTGGCAGTCTATTTATTTAATTTTATGATTACAGAGAACCAGAAGAAATATAATCTACGGAATTATATTGTCTGCAACTACATCTGTACTCAATAATTCACAAAAATCTTGAATGGGACAGAATACTTCGCACTGAAACTAATTTCTGCTTCATTCATTCCAATCCCGAATTGTACGTGGGTAAAAAGAATTATTATAAGCTTCAGTTAGGCACCTAAGTAGGTTGGTTGACAAAGTATTTCATCAGACTCATAAATCAAAGTGGATGACCGCTTGTTTGCGAATAAATTCTAACGAAACTTACGTTATCTGTTTGTCAGAAATCTACGTATGAATTCAGTGACTCTTTTGTAAAAAACTGTGGCTTGTAGTCACGAATCTAGCGTTTTTTATCTGTACTTTCTCAACAGTTTCAATCAATCCCTTGCGATACGGATCCTAAACTCCACTAGTCCAAATGTGGACACAAGAATTTTTTTTTGGCTATCCCCTTTGTACGAGCCTTACAATTATTCAGAATTAGACATATGAATCGCAGCCAGGAATTAGTTTTACCTACGGCCGAAGTAATGTGCAGGACCAATTTCATGTTGTTCTGTACTGTTACACCCAAATACTCCAGGGAATCACCATGTCAATAATGAAATGCGTGCCTGACACAATCCGACTTATATACCTTTGCATCCTAAATGCAAGTAGTGTGGTTAGTTGATGATAAAAATTGTACCGCCTTTGGCAAACCAAAAGTATATCTACTTTAATGATTTTCATGTGTCGGTTAAGGAGTTGTTTGCCCGTTATTTTTATCTGTGCGTTGTGAGTCCGTAAACTTATCGATGAATGGAACAGCTGTTTCAATATTTGAGATGTCCATTTCTGACTCTGTAAGCTCTGCTGTGCTGATAATAAATTGCGTTTCCTTCTTCATTTCCAAGAAAAAACACCTCCTCTAGTATTTTCGTCCTCAAATATTGAGAAAAGTATTATTTATACCAAGCGTGGTGGGTGAGCGGTTAAAGCTATGACCTCGCATTCGGGAGAACGCCGGTTCGAATCCCCGTCCGGGCACCCAGATTTGGGTTTTCCACGGTTTCCCCAAATCACTCCAGTCGGATGTCTGGATGTTTCCTACAAAAAGGCCATGGCTGAATTCCTTCTCGTTCCCGTCCCGCCTCTAATTACCTCGGCATCGACGGTGCGTAAAGCCAAAAAAATATTTTGTATAATTAAGTTTAGAAAGCAACATGACAATTATAATTATGCAGGTTTACCACGAACAGATGATCACCGGAATTTTGATATGTACGTGCTTTCCATGCTTTTTCTCATAAGTACTTTTTAAAAGAACTAGTATTTAATCCTATCACCAGTTTTTTTGTGTTAGATACGAGTGTGGGACGTGTAAGGCGTAACATTTCATTTCACCAACATAATAAAGATCCATATTCAGCTGTAGCATCACTTGCCATTCCGAGCGTCGGCGTGGATCGAATCCTATACTTCCAGCAAATAGTACGGACGTATCACCATCATCGTTGTCGTTTACTCTGACTCCACACGCACCCAGAACTATGGCGCACAGTACTTTGATTATGAATTTTGAACCATAACCTCTCCCACCCTTTCGGCCAAGTCCTGAAGATGAAAATTTTTTCAACCACCAGGATTCCTACAGCTAACTCCGGGCGCCGGGAAAAATCTAGCTGCTTGCACCACCTGACCAAAGGCGCGGGCAAGGACATGGTGCTACTAATCGAAGTTATTGTTTCTTATTTTTCGTCGAGGTCATTAGAGGCGGGGATGGGCTGGGGGTATGGAATGAAACGGAATTCGGTCATAGCCTTTAGAAAGAAACTAAATATAAATGGTCGGAAGGGGATTCGAACCCACGACCTCCCGAATGTGAGGCCAGAGCGTTACCAGTCACAATTCAGATTGATGAAAGTACCTACAAGATGTCAGATAAAGCGGAACATGGAAATGTTGGCTCAAATTCAGAAAATCGAGATGTTTCTGAATAACGCAGTCTTCAGGGATGAAATAAAATTATGTATTAATGACAGCATAAGCAGACGCAACTACAAAATTCGAGGCAAGAAAAATACAAGTGTTAAACATAGGGTCTAATGACATCCAAAACGTAAATGTGTTTTATGCTCATTTTTTTCATGTGTCAGGGTATGGTTTCAGTTATATTTGTTTCACATTTAAATGACCGAGCGTAACGCGTAACGCGTAACGCGTAACGCTCTGGCCTCGCATTCGGGAGGACGCGGGTACGAATCCCCGTCCGGCCATTCAGACTTGGGTTTTCTATGGTTTCCCCAAATCACTACAGGCGAATGCCGGGATGCTTCCTTCCAAGGTCATGGCTGAATTCTTTCTCGTTCCTTGTCTCCAGTTCTTTCACTCATCTAATGACCTCGGCGTCTACGAGGCGTAAAGCCGTAAGTAAAACAAAAAATAAAATTCAACAAAACAACAAAAAACACAGTTAAATGAAGATAAGAAAGTTGTACTCCTATATCACAAGGACGACGATCACAACTTCTTACTCTAAAAACCAATTTTGAATATTCTTTAACTCTGTCTCCGAGTTAGATTGACAATTGGCCACCTCGTTCCACAGAATTGGCGCCTTGGGATTTTTAATAGGGCTCGTTATGGGTCAAGTGAGTGTTCAGAATTTACCTGAAAATCTCATAAATCGAGTGGACACCACAGCTGCAGAACTGACGCTTGATAAGCCGAATCTATTTGTGCAAGATCCTGGTATCACTTGTAATTTCACGTTTTTAATTTGTAGTTAGCAGTGATAGCTATACATCTCCCTCAACTGTATTAATGTTTCTGGCAGGGTGTGTGCATACGTCATCAGCATTATAATTATTTTCTCTGTAGTAAAGGGGCGTCCATAAATAACGTGAGGTGAAATAGGGGGGGGCAGCGAAAGCTCACCAAGGGGGAGGAGGGGTCAAGGGAAACCTCACGTGAGGTTTTAGGGGGGTATTTCGTTGAAAAGTGTCGGTGGGGTCTCAAAAAGTTGCGTGAGCGATCTCTAGGGGGGTTCTCACGGGACCGGATCTCACCAGACAGGGGGGAGGGGGGAGGTCGGAACAGATCTCACCAAGTGTCACCAGAGGGGGGAGGGTCCGAAAATCTGGAAAAACACTTCACGTAATTTATGGATGCCCCCTAACGAGAAGATGAAAACATCAATTAATTAAAACTACACATACTCATGGCAGGTCTCGAACCAATAACCTTTGAAACTCATGGCCACCACGGCAGCTCCCACGCTATCTTTACCAGCTTTCGGTTGTATGTACGCCGAATCGCCAATCACGGGTTAAGATATTCTTAGAGTTTTCAATTTGAGGCTTTATGTGCTTTGAACATTATTTTAAAATTTACCTGTAATTAATAGATTTTTTGGTTCTCGTAGAATATAAATACCAGATGGACCTATCTGACTCGTTGGAAAACCCAGCTGTATAGGCGACAACGTGGCAGTCTAGTCTCTAGGAAATTAACTTCCAGAATCTGTAACATTCCCACAACCCCTCAATAATTTTAATATTATTTTTATTAATAATATTGAATCATTTTGCTTTGATTTATTATAAGTGTCCCCAAAAATTGTATTAATGTACTCGTTTGTAACCTCATTTGTATTATTATGGAGCGCCCACCGTCTGTAGTTTGTATAGTAAACTAGCCTCGTACCCGCGACTTCGTACGCGTGGATTAAGAATTTTTTTGCCAGAATTAAATATAAAAAGTTGTTGGTAACGAAGGATTGGTCCCAAACAATATCGCGTCGGCATAATATGACAGGAACGCTATCACTATATCATTCTACAGTCGAACCTGCCTCTTGAAGAGAATCAATTTCCAACATATTTCTGTCACTATTCGATAAGATTTCAAAATTTCGTGACTACAACTGTTAACCATACTGGAAAAAATATCCTGTGTCCTTCATACAGCTTTCCTTATAAAATTCCATCACAACGATATAGCCATATAGTCGTCAAAACGTAACAAAAAGACAGAGACTTACTTCCGTATTTATATTAGTATTACTGTGGTTCACACTCACACACTGACTGCGAACAACACCTGAGGGGTCATTATAACGTAAAAAAGTGTACACCTACAAAATTGCAAGACTACCTACGATTTGCCTCGCATTGCACCCCTAACTTTATTATATCTACAGTTTAACATTCAATCCAAATAACCTACGGCCCACGCCTGACTCTTACGATGAAAAACAATTTTTAAAAATCTTGGCCTCCACGGAGATTTGAACCGGAGACCACGACGTTCGTAAGCAAACGCTTTAGCCACTAAGCTGCCAGCCCACTTCACGGAAAAACGGTACCGAGATGTCCACATCCAACGTGTCTGTCTATCGCCGTATTTCGAAGTTATGAGACAACATGTGTTATTTATACAGATATTTTTTCGACCAAATGTAGGCAGTATTTTTCTCCTTGTTTCAAAGGATAAGTGTGCAAAGTTTCGTCAAGATCGGATGAAAACTGTGGATTTGTATGAAGAACAAACAAACCAAACAAACAAACAAACAAACAAACAAACATACATTCATCTTTATATATAAAGATGGGGTAGCATAGCATTATTATCCTTAAGTAGTAATATAACAATCTTTGGTTTGGCCAGCTGAGCTGGACGGGCATCAATCAGTGTTCGTTGAGCACCTGCATAGTAAACATGGTATGGCACGAGTTTGAAGAATAACCTGTGAAACTTGTATTTGATATGAAATGTGTAAAGCCTCTTGCAGTATATCTCGGGGGTGTAAATGTTAAACAGGTAACTGTGAATAAATGTAGTGGTATTTCATTCGGAGTCTCTTTTATCATTTCTTCAATTAACTGTAATAGCTTTCAATTGTTTGGCGATAATGAGGTATTAATTACCTTTGATTAAACTAAGATGAGCGTTAAGCTGGCATGTGTTGAGTGATGAGTATGGGCCACCTCGTCCAAAAACACGCTGTTCCACCAACTGGTGTGTAAAATCTTAAGAAGTTACGTGTTTCATCACCAGCTGTTTGCTAAATTTCAGCAGCTAATTAATCCACACTAACTGAATGGTTAGACCACAAACCTTTGTGTGTGCGTGATAGGCCGTTGACTTGCGTTGACCATGGTGACACAAAGTTTGTATAGTAATGCCACAGGGACTATCTTAACCCAAGGGCCCATTCCCAAGTGATTTGTTCCTTGCATTTTATAGGTGTTTGTTGAGGACGCCAGGTGTTTTGCAATATTTACCTTACTACAATATGAGGCAAAAATGTCAGACTAACGGACTGTGTATTCTGTCAATGGTGGAATAGAATAGTGTCTCTCAATGAACTAAGTGGTTTAGTTGATACAGCCTGCTATCATAACGTCATAATTTCACTCTTATATATTCATTAATACGTGATCTGTGATCTGAAATAATCATACGAGAATATATGTAATATACAGTTGATACATGTTACATTCGACACTGTACAGCTTGCTACAGAAACAAAAATTACAATGGGCAATACATTAACAGGATTCTACGTGTACCAAGCGTACAGCTTGTACTTCCTCTTTTAAAATTAAATTACTTTTCTTTTAATTATTCTATCAACAAAATTATTATTATTATTATTCAATTATTGAGAAGTGGAATTGAGATTTTGCTTTACAGGTTTCACTTACGTTTAACATTGCCATTTATTACAACAATTAGTTTCAATTACAATTAAACAATGAAAGTGTAATACAGTAGCTTCAATATATCAGTTCTCAGGGGTTATTAGATGTCCTTTCACTAAGCGCAACGTGGCGATGAGAATCTCTACGGTGACAGAGCTGGCCGTCTACTCCTCTACACACACACTAACGGCTCCTGCCAGTCGTTCGCTAGTCACCGAAGCGATAAATTCCGGGTAGCTCGGAGCAGTGAACGTGAGCTTGTGTCTTCCTGTTTACAGCGAAGTTCAACACTCAGTGCTGGAATAAGTTCTATAAGTGTATCGAAAACTATCTGTATCCACAAGCGCAGCCTGTGCAGCGAGAAGTCAACAACCACCCGAGGTCCTCCCCAGCTGCTGGGCGAGGATGTTTGGCGGCCACTACGGAGAAGGCGGAGGAGCGTCTTCGTCCCCGACGGCCGCAGAAGCATCAGCAGGTGTAGCAGCAGGTGTAGCAGCAGTTGGAGCAGCATTAGTTCAAGCTGTGAGTACTATAAGTGGAAGTGATGAAGCGGAGGTGAATATGGAATATAACTTGGAACCGGAAATTGATGATGTAGAACGTGTGTATGCTAGAAAGCGTCCTATAGAATCAAATGCAGAGGTTATGGCAGAGAAAAAGAAAATTGCTAGTGCTAGTGTATGCTATGAACCCCCCCAAATAGAGATAAACTCAGAGCTAGGACGGGAACAATTGGTACAAAATGAAAAGTCGAGTAATATACAGACCCAACCCAAGAACAACAGACCCCAGCGGTTTTATAGAGGGTCGGATACTGGCCCATTCATTATATTTATTGAGAGCAGGGATAACAATATAGGAAAACTACACCCAATGTCTATAGGGAAAATTCTCCACTCGTCAATCCCGGAAACTAAAGGAAAAATCTTAAATATTAGCTACAGTGGTAGGAATAGACTAAAGGTTGAAGTATGTGACGCAAATGCCGCCAATAATATTGTTAGATCCTCAAGGAAAATATCCAAAGACTTAGAAATATACATCCCCGCTCATTTAGTATACAAACAGGGTGTGATAAGAGGAGTCCACCAGAGTATCACGATGGAGGAGTTACTAGAGGAAATTCAATCACCGGCAAAGGTAGTTAGTGCAAGAAGAATGAGCAAAACAGTAATACAAAATAATGAAAAACTAGTAATCAATCTCCAAACATGTGTTTTAACATTTGACAGCCAGTCCATCCCACATTATATAAATATTCACGGGACTAGATGCGAAGTAACACCATTTTTCCCGTCAGTAAAAATTTGCTATCAATGTTATAGATATGGACATCTTAAAAAACAATGTCGTGGACAAGCTCGTTGTATCAAGTGTGGTGGGGCACACCCTGACAGCCAATGCACAATTCAATCTATTACATGTATCCAGTGCGGGGGAGCTCACTATGTTACGGATCGAAGGTGCCCAGAATACAATAGGCGGAAAAACATTCAGGAAATTGCAACCCGCAACAACATATCGCTAAGGGAAGCGGAATCCGCTCTTAAAAATAGATCATATGCACAAGTCGCTAATATATATGAACAAGGAAAATATCACCTTAACCCTTCTGTAGCGCCAGATATAGAGAACTACAGCCAATTTCCACCTATTAAATTAGACAATAGGGGAACCCCCCTGGCAAACATACAAGTAATCCCGCCAACTCTTCCCCTTTCTTCAACTGCAGCCTATGAGGGTACCTCAAGTCAAGCATACCAAATCAGAAGACATAATGACGCACTTCAAACAACCTTGCTCAGCAGACCAAATACAAACTCGGCTCCACCTAGAAAAATGGCAAATAAAATAACAATTCCCAACCATCTCTACTGGAGAAGCAATGGCCCGGCTAGACCAATATTTAACACCCACCGGGAGCCTATAAATACAACACCTCCCGCAGATCCATCCCATACTCTAGAGCATTCAGATACTACAACATCAGTTAGCAAATCCTCTTCACTAGTTGAATACCTCATGACCTTCATTACCGCCATGCTTGAAGTGGTTAAATCAGGGGGCACGATCGATCCGATCCTTCATCAGCAATCAGTTGCAAGAATTATTAATAAACACCGGAACATAAATCTTCAATCAATGGATAACAAACAGATTGAGCCCTTAAATCAACAGCGCAAATCACTCTCAGTCAGTATCAACGAAGTAGCTCTCACGCAAACACCCTCTGACAAGAAGACTGGAAATCAAGATATTGCAATGGAACGCCCGGTCACTCCGTGAAAACAGGGAATCGCTACAACGGGAATTAAGCGAAAACAATATTACTGTCGCAACGATATCAGAAACATGGCTTAATACAGAAACAGTCCTTTCCTTCAAAGGCTTCAACTTACTAAGAAAAGATAGAGTAGATGGTAAAGGTGGAGTAGCGATTCTAATACACGTTGCTATTCCATTCTCTCCAATTCACATCGACCATACTCACATAGAATCATTTCAAGCCATTGCAGCCACTATACGAAGTCACAACAAAAAATTAACTATAATTTCAGTATACTGCCCACCTAAAACAAAAATCAGTATATGTGAATGGCGTGCACTCCTCCAACAAATAGAAGAACCCTTTTTAATATGCGGAGATTTTAATGCACACCACACGTCATGGGGGTGTGAATTGAATGATGCATTTGGGGAAGCCCTATTAGAGATCATAGAAGAGTTCAACTTGTTTATACTTAACGACGGTTCTCCAACTTTGATTCCTAAGCCTGGCCAACGGAAATCCGCAATAGACTTAACAATATGCTCCCCCTTACTGGCCACCGAACTCCAATGGGAAAATCTGCGACAGTCCTGGGGGTCGGATCACTTCCCCATTATAATAACAACTAAGAAGCTGGAAGTTCTTCAGAACAGGAACCCCACTACCAAATGGAACATACAGAAAGCAAATTGGGTTAAATACAGCCAGTTAATTGAAGGAAGCATTAAAAGGGTTTCTACCGCCAATACAACCAGCCTCCAATACCAGGAATTCTTAAACGTTATAAACGAAGCGGCAGAAAGATCGATCCCCCGGCGCAAACCTGTAAAAATGACAAAAAGCATTCCGTCACCATGGTGGAACCAAGACTGCTCCAGATCGATAGCCAAAAGGAAGCTAGCGTTTACAAGATACAAACAGGAAGCCTCATGGGAAAACTACTTAAAATACAAGAAGATAGACGCCGAAACAAAAAGGTTCCTGAAAGAAAGGAAAAAAATGTGCTGGAGAGAATTCTGTAGCAACTTAAACAGCAATACGTCTATGACCACAGTATGGCACATGATTAACGGACTTAGGAAACAACCGGCGGGAATTAAATCGCCAAAAAATTGGGTAGAAGAATTTGCACATAAAATAGCTCCACCGTCGGCATCACTCGGACCACTAATCCTTCCTAATCACGTCAAGGAAGACCACGGACATAACATTTTGGATGATGCGTTCACGCTCAATGAACTGGAATTGGCCCTGAAAACCGGATCTAACACAGCTCCCGGCATAGACAATATCCATTATTCGATGCTTCACCATCTCCCCCACTGTGCCAAAGTTATCCTACTAAAGCTGTTTACGAACATCTGGGACAAAAGCGAGATTCCGAAGGACTGGACAACTCAAATCATCATTCCTGTGTTGAAGCCTGGAAAAGATAGAAATAATGCCAACTCATACCGCCCAATAGCTCTTTCTTCATGTATAGCTAAAACTTTCGAACGGATTATAAAAACGAGACTGGAATGGTGGCTAGAACACCATTGTATGCTGCCAAAGACACAGTATGGATTTCGAAAGGGTAGGAGCACAAATGACAATCTTAGTATCCTTACCCTAGACATAGAACAGTCCTACATCAATAAAGGATACTTGACAGCCTTATTCCTGGATATAACGGGAGCATACGATAACGTCCCTATCCCAATTCTAATAGAGAAGCTCAGGAAACTACGTCTCCCGGAAAGATACATACGTGGAATTTACAATCTTCTCCATTGCAGAACTGTCTATGTTCGTCAGCAAGACAACTCTCTTTATGGACCACGCGTCGTCTCAGAGGGATTACCACAAGGGGCAATCCTTAGCCCCATCCTGTTCACCATCTTTACAGCTGATTTAGAAAACTTATTTAACACATCAATAAAGGTGCTGCAATTCGCAGATGACGTGTGCATATACACTTGGTCTCCCTCCCAGGGGATTAATTTCTGGAGATTGAATGAAGCAGCAAAGAAACTGCACGAGTGGTTACTACAACTAGGATTATCTGTATCACCATCGAAATCATCAGTTGTGATCTTCTCCCGTAAACAAAACATATTCCGAGAGACAGAGATACACTTGGGCCCATATATCTTCCCGGTTCGAGCATCGGTCAGGCATCTAGGTTTATATATGGACAGTAAACTCACTTGGAAAGGCCATATAGACCACATTATAGCCAAAACGGAACGCCACTTTAATGTTCTAAGATCCGTTACACGCATCTGGTGGGGAGCCGATCCAGTCATCCTGCTCAACTTATATAGAGCAATAATTCGACCCATCTTAGATTATGGAAGCTCCTTTTTTGGAAATGCTCCTAAGTATACCTTAAGTAAATTGGACACAGTACAACATAGAGCTATCAGATTATGCTTGGGTGCTATGAAATCCACCCCAACAAATGCCTTGCTAGTAGAAGCGAGGGAAATGCCTCTAGACATACGCCGCCAGCTCCTATCGAAACAATATTTAATGAGACGTGCGTCCATAACAAATCATCCTGTGATTCAGAAGGTCATCGAATACACAAAAACATTGGACAGAAGAAGGTATACTCACCAGTCTCAGAAAGCCCATGTTAGTGCAAAGTCTTACCAAAATTAATCATCTGATACCGTTAATAATTCAAAATGACCTATTACCTATCTTCTCATTTCATTATAATCTCCTCAGATTCAAACCACATATATATTACTTACCAGATTGGATTATAAGAAGTGACTCTGCAAGTTCAATGACGGATAGTTTTATAAGTCTAACTTGGCCGGATTTTATACAAATCTATACGGATGGTTCCAAAGCCTCAGATGGAGTTGGCTGCGCCTATTTCTGCCCATCCTCACATGAGTCAAAGAAGGTTCGCCTCCCATGTGAAACAACTACATATACAGCAGAGGCAATAGCAATTAGAGAGGCCATAAAACACGGTACTGAACGTTATGATAAAATTCTTATCCTATCGGACTCCAAAAGTGTGGCTCAAAAACTGGAAAACCCCAAACGGCAGATTGGCCTGAACAAGATATTAACAGAAATACTAAACATGATGTATTTAGCCTCCACAGAAAAGAAAGAGATCCACCTACTATGGATAAAGGGACACGCACGCATTCAACACAATGAAACGGTCGACCAGTTAGCTAAGGAAAGTACAGTAGAAGGGGAGACACAGCTCATCCAGCTTCCTCATACAGACCTCACACCAATTATCAAGAAAGAGTCCTTTCGCGCCTGGTCAGAATCATGGGCTATCACACAATCCTACAGAGGAAGATACTACTCTCAAATACAACCCCACATCCCACCCAAAGCCTGGTTCGTATCCTCCAAATTGGGAAAAAGACACAAAACGTCAATCATACGTATGAGATTGGGACACGGGTGCTACCCTAGCCATCTATACAAAATCGGAATTTTACATTCCCCATTCTGTCCGGAAGAACAAGAAGAGGTTGCCGACATTAACCACATCATCCTCGCATGCGTCCGCTATTGGGTACATCAAAACAAACTATACAAAAATCTTGTTAAGCTTAATATACCTCTGCCTACTTCGGTAACTGATTTGCTGAGGACTGAGCGACAGGATGTTTATCGGGCAATAGCCCGATACTTAAGTGAAGCCAATATTAGCTTGTGATTGTTAAAATACATCACAAACCATCAACTAAGGAAGGTTAGTGCAAAATAAGAAGTATTAATAGGGAAAATTACGAATGTAATATTTATTCACTATGATTCTCACCTACAAATTGTCTAAAGAAATAACTGTTCTAAATACAAGCTGTAAGATAGGACGAAAATAATTTTAATTTAGTTCATTTTAAAAAGCAATTCTTTTGTAAACTCATATGTTAATTTATTTAAGAATTACTCTGATATGTAAAAATAGTTATCAACTAAGACACCCTTTTACAACAGTTTTACGCCAAAACAAATATTTTATTTTATTTTAATTAGATAATTAAAATCAAAAATTGTAGTGGAGGAGGATTCCATATTTAACCATGTTCACTTTAAAAATTTCCCTCCTGTTCAAGATTGTACGTTAAATTATCTAAGAATACCAGTTACCTAGAACAAAACTGTGGAGACAAAGTTTGAGTATGATAAAACTAGTTGACATGTATCAATTTCAAAAGTTAAATGCAACACAAAAAGACCTGTAATGTAATAAGATGTACAGAAAATAACATTTAAGCATATATCATAGATAAGTATGTAGAACAACTGTAATGTAAAAAGATGTACAGAAAATAACATATAAGCATGTATCATAGATAAGTATGTAGAACAACTGTATACATTTGATGCTGGCCATATGGTCGTCAGGACCGAAGGCCAAATAAACAAAAAAAACAAAAAAAACAACAAAAAAAAACGGCTCCTGGGTGCCTGCCTCAAGGTCGCATACCACAGCAGCCCTGTCATCCTTTGTTTGAACTGTTCACCTGTGCGAGCCAGGAGCTCAGCATATCGCGAATATTACTATATAGTGTAACGATACACTACAAAGTATTTAATAATTCGTCTTGCAAAGGGAGGGCGGATTGTAGTAGCTAAGTGAATACGGCACTCGCCTTCAAAATTCAAGGTACTGGATTTAAATATCGGTGGGCACAGGAAGGTATGTGGAGATGTAAGAGTGCTTTTCGTTCTTATTTTGCTTTAAACTGCAGATCACGAAGGAAAAAAACTGACGGTCCTACCTATGAAATAATGGCTTAGTACGCCTCCTTCGAGGAGATACAACCAACCTTTCGGTTGTGGTCAAAATACAAAAGGAGGCTGTAAATTGCTTCCGGCCGATTGAAATGCATTTCGGTGTTATGGTCGTGTGCATTTGAAAACGAGAGCCCCGTAAAAAAATTCAGGTAACAGTAAATAATTTATGAGAAAAAAATCATCGTGTCGGGCCTCGCTTTAACTGAGGGTATCGATAGATTATACTTATATACTTACTTACTTCCTCTTCATGGATAGGGAAAAAGCCTGTTCCGACCTCATTCTTCCGACAATCTCTTCCTAGGTCTTCCAATGTCCTTTCTGCATGTGGGATGGTACTCCAGGGCAAGCTTAGGAAATCTATAATTTCCCATCCGTAGAACGTGGTTCTTCCAGAGTTCCAGTTATCCCTTTTTTGGGTAATTCTATCATTTAGCGGGGAGATATTCAGTTGTTCCCTTATTTCCTCATTCCTCCTTCTATCATTTAGTTAATACCCTTTTACTGACCTTAAAAACTTCATTTCAGATTATTGAATTTTGTTTTTGTATTGTGTTTTATTTACCCATGTTTCGCTGCCATATAACAGAGTCGGTACGGCCATTGTTTTATAAAACTTGAGTTGCGTCTCCTCTCGTGCTTTATCTTTCAGTGTTCGTCGAATTATTCCACACGTATACTGAAATCGGTGAAGTCTCTACTTCACCTCGTTATCCTCATTAAAAGATAATTCACATCCGAAATAAATAAAGCTAGAGACTTGTTCTATTGTCTAATTGTCTACCATTATTTTAACTCTGATAGGGTATTTCCCTCGCCATGCCATAACATTAGTTTTTGCACTAGACAACTGTAGATTGTAATCTTTGCTGATAATGTTTAGCATATGAAATGCTTTTTGAAGTCCATCTTCATTTTCCTGGAAGATAAATTGGTCATCTGCAAACAACATATTGTTTATATAAGTGTTGTTGCTTATTTTTATACCAGGATGGACATTTTTTTTTCCATTTCCTAAGTCATTCTATAGATTATCAAAAGAACAATTAATTTTTACAGTATATAAGAGATCTGCAAATCAATAGTTTTAAAAATCAGGGAAATTGTGACTTGAGATTGTGATTCAATTGCATAAACCTTTTAGGTTGCCGAAATGATTAATCGATAACCGAAGTCACTACGAATAATTGGTGCTGGAATTAGAGTATGCATTTGTAACTTTATTAAAACTCTTTTGCTGGTAATCATCGGTATTCTGATACTTCACGAGTTTCACCAAGTTAAATGTCACAAAGTGTCAGTATAAACAGCCGTACTTTTCCAAGTATAATGAAACTGTGGGTGGAATTCTTGTGCCCTAAGTGTTGTGGAGGGATAATTGTCTACGAACTTTTTTTTTTTTTTTACCGAGCGTGGTGGGTGAGTGGTTAACACTCTGGCCTCGCATTCGGGAGGACGCCGGTTCGAATCCGCGTCCGGGTATCCAGATTTGGGTTTTCCATGGTTTCCCCAAATCACTCCAGGCGAATGCCGGGATGCTTCCTTTAAAAAGGCCATGGCCGACTTTCTTCCCGTTTCTTGTCCCCAGTCCCATCCCGCCTCTAAAGACCTTAGCCGTCGACGAGGCGTAAAGCAGTAAAAAAAAAAAAAATCTGGACTAAATAAGACACTTGTAATGTTGTCCTACGTAATGAATTGTGGATGCGTTACAAACGTGCTGGCGCTATGACTATTACATACACTTGTGCACGTGTAATGGAGCTGTCGGGACACCATATCGGACTATACGCCTGTGTGCTTGTATCCACCCGAAGGCGGCCAGGCCACTCCAGCCGTATTGCTGCCATCCACATCTGGCCGAACAAACTGTTGCCGATAAGACATCGGGGCTGTGAGAGTGGGGAGGGTAGGCAGTCGACCGAATGTCGCCCGTAACCAACATCTGCAGCCGAGGGGTGGGGGAAGTATAAAAGGAGGAAGTAATAACAGGGAAGTGCCGCTGTCCCTTATCCATTATGGAGTCGCCGTTCCATTTGGAGGCGAGGCGGCCACTAAGTTCCGACAAACTGTTGGCGCTGCCCGACGTATCTGAGCGGTTCGTTCCACTTGTTGGCCGAAACGCCAAATCTAACGCGATGGCTCGTGCAACGGCGAGAATTTCGGATGAGATCTTATGGCCTGCTTGGGACGGAAATGACGTTCTCTGGCTGATAGGAACTTGAGCTACGTATTTAAGTTTCAACTCGCTGGAACAAGATATGCAAAGCTGAACGTTTCCCAGCATCTGTGAAGTGTGTCTATACTTCCTCTACCAAAATGACATTTCACTATTGTATCTAACAATATCCATCAGACGTCAATTTAATTTCTGTGTAGAGTAACTTGTCAGTAAATTCTGATTTACTTTATCATCGTCATTCGAGTAAATTATTGTTTTCTTATTTTTCTTCCTAGGGTTTTTGGCGTGACAACGAAGTACGCTTAGTAGACAAAAATATTATTTCTTTAACAGATAATGTTCGTTTAATCATTCTCTAAAATGATATTTTATCTTTTTAAAATGAAACTTTTATTACATCGCCTCAAATTTTTTCGTCCATCTATCGCATGTCGCGTTACAGCCGTCCAGGCGCATGGGCGCACGTATCACGTGACCTAGTGTGGACGCTGAGGCCTCATGTCCGTTAACACTCAGTTGAGATCTGTCTGGCGTGGACTACAGTTGAACTGAAGCAAGGTAATCGGCAACTGACGGGTGCTTTCTAATCTTCTCTTCGGAAAACAGGAAGTGTTATTTTTTCGTCCATCTATCGCATGTCGCATTACAGCCGGCCACGGAGTGGGGATGAAGTGAAAGGCGCTCGGCAGAGCAGCCGAGGCCAATATGGCGGCGCCCATAGCTCGCATCAGTTGACCGTTTAGCATTAATATTCTCACTTATTCGTGCAAGTGTTCCTCGGTATTTGTGTGTTTTGATCAGTGTATTGATGTAAATGTTCTTGTTCAGTTGATCGTGATGGATAACGATACAGATAGTGAGTCAAATAAACCGGTCAATGAGGGAAAAATCAAGAATAGTGCGAAAATATCTGTCGATGAATTAATTTTACGCCGTAAGAGACAGAATGCTGAGAGAGTTCGTGCTCATAGGGAAAGGAAAAAGGCTCTTGGTGAGTTAGTTTAATTTTTGTAGTGAATTTAATAGAATTATTAGAACTTTCAGCCGGTGCAAATTGTTGTTTATGCACCGATAGAAGGATTTGTTAGTATTTAAAAATATTGTTAATATTTAACAAATCAATTATTAGGGACCATTTTTAGCCCCAAACAAATATTTCTTACTATTTAAAATGTCAATTGTAAAATACCAGTCAATAAATCTAATATTCATTTATTAAATATTAACAAATCATTTTCAATAGTAAGAAATATTTGTTTGGAGCCAAAAAATGGTATCTAATAAATTATTTGTTACTATTAACAAATCTTTTTTAATACTAACAAATCCTTTTATCAGTGTCTATTAATTTTAATTTTGAGTGCTTGAAGTGTATTTTAACTCATTTCATATTAATATTTGATGATGTATTTTAATTTTTATCCGCTCCATTCAATGTATTTAATTTCATTTAGGCCTTCAGTCCTCTTCACAATCCGAACTACACTCTGAGCCGCTGTAAAAAAATTAGTAGGCTGATAACAGATGCCATGCCGAGTACTAGTAGGGGCCCAGCGTCGAGTCCTGGATACAATACATTTATCGTTCAAAGTGGCGACCCTAAATGATTGTATTTATTATGTATTCCGTACTCTAATACGTAGATTGAAATTAAAATTTATAGTTGGATTTCCCTTATCATTGCCATTTTCCAATTATTAAGTTAAGAATGAGAACACAATTTTAATACCCTAAATCGAATAATTTTCCTAAAATTTTCAGTTAAATGCTTAAAGTTTCACTTGCTTCGTGGTTTCATAAAACCACACAGTTATTTTTTTTGTAGCTACAAATGTTCACGTATATATGCTACAGAAGTTTTTAGAAATTCGAATAATACGGAAAGAAAAATTGTATGAGAAAATGATAATTTTTTCTGACATTCGTACATGTTGGCGTGTTTTTTATATCTAGCCGCGTCATTTTTTGAGAATTTAGGCGGCATTGATGAAATTTTCAACCCTTTACTTGATGTTGGAATACAACAAGCATGTAAGTACAAGAATTGTGACAGATACAGTGGATTTATCTCCGGATAACAAATAGAAAATGCTAACAACCTGATAGGATATTAATTTCTATACCAATATAAGTGATCAAGAAAGTGAGGCAGCATACGATTAATTAATGATTACTATTCCTAACGTGAAATACTTTTTTTAGTTTAAAGGTGACTGATTGAATTGTAACGTTCCATGTCGTCGTTTTCCGTCTAATTGTTGTTGGTTGTAAATATAAGTTGGATGCTATGTGGGCAGTAGATAAACTAAAAATGAAACTAGTTTTTATTTCCAAATATGCATTACAGAATTAAAGGAATGGACCGGGATTCTTTTATTATAAATAATCAAACCCCGATGAATTCTTAAACGAAATTATCTCATGATTTATTTAAAAATCTTCCACAAAAAATGAAAATTAATATTTATTTAATATTATAAAACGGTGAAACAAGAAACACCTTTCGTGGGGGTCCAAAATTAGGCATTAAAAAACAGTGTTAAAGCCGGAAGCATTAGCAGAAACTCTAAACATAATGATATAGGTCAGATAGAACAACTAGAACTAACGAAAAACAAAATTTTAAAAAAAGTCATTGGAACATAAGTTCAGGATAGTAAAATAGTATGCATCAAGAATGAAAGTCACAACAACGAAAAATTGAAAAACTCTCAGATATTATGCGCAAAACGAGACTAAATTTCTACTGACATTTTCTCAGAATGATCTGTTGTAGACTAATCAAACAAATTTTTTTTATTTTTTCCATAACCACATAAGCCTAAGTATTCACAAAAATTGGAAAAGATTTAAGAGAATTAAAAAATTACGGAAAAAATAATTACTTGATAGAATAGCGCAATTAAGCTTTAAAGCTGAAAGGATAAGGTTCTAAGAAAAATCTAAAATAAAGTCGATACCAATCATCTCGGAAGAGGAGAGAAGTAGAAGGTCCGAGAGAATGAGGAAATACTGGGTGGAAAGGAGGAACAGCATGCAAAGAAGTGACTGATTCATCGTACCACATAAAGAGTGAAACAAAAGAAGAAGAAGAAAATGGTGAAACAATTTAAAATTCCTTGAGCAAGTCGAAATGATTGTATTGTTTAGAGCGTCAGATTATCGTATGATATGTTGATTTATATGTGATCAAGACAATTAGAGTGGCTCGCGAGTAATTAAGTACTTAATATCTGCATGTTTTAACCACAATCGTAGAAATGCAAACACAAGACGTTGAGCGTCAGTGCGGGTGGCCACCCCAGCTGCTACCTGCGAGGCAATAAAAGACTTTTTAAGTCCCACAAAGATTATCGGGAAACACCTATACTGATGTTCCTTTGAAAGCTTGGGGTAGGCTTGAATGAAAGACAACAGACACTAAGTACCATTTATTCCCACGTCCTGACGGCATGGGTACTTTGGTAGAAACTCACAGTGACGTATGCTATGATAGAATACAGAGGGAGACTGTGGCAGTGAATGAGTGCGTGAAATTGCTATACGTGGAGAAGTGATAATGGAACAGCGAATAAGACAACGATATGACGGGAAAGTACGCCCATCGGTTCCCGAGTTTGGTTGGAGGAGGCAAGTGATTGGATGACACCGATCCAGAAGGCGGCAATACGAGGTTTCCTGCCGACATGCTGACCTGGGGGAGGCATTTCATCTTTGCGTTTTGACTCGAACCTGATGGTCGATGTTTGGACCTCGCCAATGCCTGGAGAGGGGGCGTCCATTAATTACGTGAGGTGTTTTTCCCCGAATTCCGGACCCTCCCCCCCTCCCCTGTGATGAGATTTGCTCGGACGTGAAATTTTGACTGGACCCTCCTCCCCCCACAGCTGACCAGAGCTCTACTGTCCTTTGAGTATTTCAAAAGATGACGTGAGACTTCCGTCGTTTTCCCCTCCCCCACCCCAATTGGTGAGGTTTGATGAGATTTCGCCGGAACGCCCCCCCCCCCTCCCCATTTGACCTCACGTAATTAAGGGACGCCCCCTATCAAGCTCCTGAGTGCCGAGAGCTGGTCAACCCGTCTCCCCAACTCGCCTTCACAGCCAGCCGCCTTGGATGACTCTACCACCGCAACACGATTCCACCTGTCACAGCCGTCTCCGCGCTGAGCAAGCGCTCCTACCAGGTCACAACTATTTTTACCAGAACTCAGTTTTAAAATGCCCAATAATGCCTGAGATGTTTCGTAACCTCCAATGAGCTGGACCAATCATGAATTGCTAAGATCTTTTGCTTTAAATAACGAGTATTCTCAATCGCATACGAGGTGTGTACAAAAAGAAACCGAACTTCTGCTTTATTGCTCATCATACTAACTTTTACACACTGTCCCCTTCAAAGTATTGTCCTTCACTGTCAATACACCGTTGCCATCGTTTTTTCAAGTTTTGGAACGCCTCCTGGAATACAATTTCTCCGATGGCGCGCAGTTCTCTCGTCGCATTGTCTTGAATTTCTTCTATGGTCTGGAAACGACGTCCTTTCAAAGTGTTTTTCAGTTTTGGGAAGAGAAAAAAGTCTGCCGGAGCCAAGTCTGGAGAATAGGGTGGCTGAGGCACAACGGGAGTGCGATGATTTGCCAGATAATTCGTGACAATCAACGATGCGTGAGCGGGTGCGTTGTCATGGTGCAACATCCACGACTGATTCTCCCACAGTTCAGGCCTTTTCCTACGCAAAGCATCTCTCAATCGTGTCAGAATTTTCGGGTAGACTTCCTTGTTTACTGCTTGACCACGTGGTACAAATTCATGGTGCACAACTCCTTTGCAATCAAAAAACACGACCACCATCACCTTGATGTTCGACCGACTCATCCGCGTTTTCTTTGGTCGAGGAGATCTTTTCCCCACCCATTCTGAAGACTGCCTCTTCGTTTCCACATCGTACCCATAAACCCACGTTTCATCGCCTGTAATGATGTTCTTGATGAAGTTTTCGTCCTCATTTGCTTTTTCAAGCAACTCCTTAGAGATCCTAGCTCGATTCTCCTTCTGCTCGTCCGTCAACAAGCGCGGCACCAGTTTTGCACTGACACGATGCATTCCATGTTTTTCTCTCAGGATGTGATTGCAAAAGAATACACTTATGCCAACTTCTTCAGCAACCTCACGGACAGTCAAACGGCTATTTTCACGAATCACAGTGCGAACCCTCTCAACATGGTGATCGTCTGTTGATGTGGAGGGTCGACCAGATTTTGGATCGTCGGTAACCGAACTCCTGCCCTCCTTAAAGCGCTTAAACCATTCATAGCACTGTGTTCGGCTCATGCAGTCATCCCCGTATGCTTGTTTAACCATTTGAAGTGTCTCAGTAAAAGTTTTCCCAAGTTTAACACAAAATTTCACACAGACGCGTTGCTCCTCCAATTCCTTCATTCTCGCTTTCTCACAAATCCGACGAGCACTCTGCGCACGACCTCACTCAACCGGCTGTCACTCGTAAACTAATGCAGCGACCGTAGTGCGACAAGAGGCAATCTCTTGCCGAGAGATGTCACTAGTGTGCACGGAAGTCAGAGATTTTTATCTGCAGCCGTTGGCGTGCTATTTAATTAGTTCGGTTTCTTTTTGTACACACCACGTATGTCTTCTTTTTTTTTTTTTTTTGAAGAAATAAAGTTCATTTAATTTGATTTTTCAATAAGTAGTAAACATGTTAATATTTGTTTAACAACTTGCTGGGTGTTTCAATATCCAGAATGTTAAAGTTAACCACCCTTTTATTAGATTGTTCGTGGCTTAATTAATATGATAAATAACTAGTCCACGAAATAGTTCAGTTTAAACTTGCGTTTATTTTCATAAAACACGACGTCAACAATACTGTTTACATGAACACACACAATCCAGCGATTGTATAAAACACTTCATCTACAGACAATACAGTTCTTGGCCGTCGTAATTTGAATCGGTGAAAACTTTGCTGATGAAACTGTTTCTCTGTCTCGGATGTTTGCTTTATATAAGCTACATCGAAATTTCTAGAACACTTCAGAAGCTTCCGCCAGATATTTCTAGAACATTAACAATATTTAAACAATTGAAACATATTAAAAACAACCAGAATTAATATATGATCATTTAAAATCAATACAAAATGGTCAGAAATGGAAATTAAAGATACTTAAACACAAAATTATTCACAGAAATCATTTTAAACTGTAGCAAATTGTCCTTTTGACATCGTAAATTGCACTAATACTTGGAATTACCAACATTTAAGAAATTGACTTCCACAATTCTGTTCCTGAACATATTAAATGAACTCTAAATAATTTCTTTTTAAGAAAAAAAAAAGTCTGAATACATTGATTTACAGGAAATTTGCAAAACAAACATACCAGATCATATTCAACCAAACTCTAGCTTACTATAAGTGCTTCTCAAAACACCATTCCATTTAATTCCAGGTTTGAGGGCTGTTACAATATATTCTTATCAAACGCTTATTTTCGTCACGATGTTCTGTCACGCGGTGACTTTGCGATATTGACATCATTGTTTTCGCCTTCGTTGCCTCATTTGCAACTAGAGATGTTGTTCTAGGTTAGGCGCGTTCTTTAATAAACGTTATGTTTAGCTAAGCATTCACGAGTAAATGAACTGTTAACACACTAAACGAAAAGTATGTATTTTTTAAAAATCGAAATATTAATTATTAGTTGCTTTTTCTTAATTAAAATTCGTTTACTGTACAGCGATACCGTCATTACAGTCGGTTAAGAAATGTCTACATTACATCATTTTCGAGATTATTTGATTAAAACTGTACTTAGCTAGCGAAGAAACGAATTGCTATAATACTGCGTTCAACACGTATTCGATGTAGATATTTTAAGTCACTGTTATAATATACTCGAAGAAATGATTTGCCGAAAAACTGAAATAAAAGTATGTACAGTGTTTAAATTAATATATTAATTATTAGTTGTTTTTGTAACTGATGTCACTATATCATACACATTTGAATATTTCCAGTGGGTCAAATTTATATCGCAATACAGTGAATGTATTCGTACATGGGCAATAGAATCGATTAATTCTGAACAGCAATATTAATAGAAGATGTGGTTATGTCGAAATGCAAACGGGACCAGAATGACAGCTGACTATTTTTTTTACAGAATAATTCACAATGAATTTTGTTTTACAAATAATTTTAGCTGTTTTCATAAGCTCCAAAGTTACTGAAGTTTTTTTTTTTTTTTTTTTTTTTTTTTTTTTTTTTTTTTTTTTTTTTTACGGATGGAAGTAGTTCCGTATTTATCGTGCTGAATGAGACCTGGACCAGGAATAAAGATAATATAACGCGCTATAGCATAAGGTTTTGGGATTCCTGATTTATTTTTAATTTCACTGATTCCCTAATCCTGACAGTATTAAGTCAATAGAAGTTCCATGTGTATCACTGTGTAAACTACAGCCGAAATATGCACAAATTACAAAATTAGGTTAAGAACATTACATAACAACAATTCTATTTATTTATACAAACCGCAGAGAAATGAATTGCCAGAACAGTCCATTCACCCGTCATTTAAAACTAAGATTTATTATTAGCATCCTTCGTTTTTCACTGGGGGTCATCATTTCAGCCTCATGTAAGATGTGTCAGTCGTTTAGATATCGATCTGCAATACACATAACAAATAAGGAAAATGTAAGAACCCGTGAAGAGTTTGGGTCAAATTTATATCTCGATGCATGAAGACAATGGCATGCTATACAGGGAATGTATTAATTCGCGTGTGAATGAAGATTTGATTTTCTAGCGTAAATATCAGCGGAGATTATGATTAGGCTGAAATGTAACCTGGACCTAGTTGACAACTGCAACTTTTTGCTACAGCACATTAAAAAGGAAAATGAAGATGCTCATATTTGCTTGTAAATTCGTTGGTTTTTCAATCTCTGGAAATATAAAGTTAACCACGCTTCCTTAATAAAATAATTTTATTATTTAAAAAAATATGTTACATTGCACGCGTTATTGGTTTACGTTGTTCCTGTACAGCCGTTTAAGTCCTGCCATTATAACTATTTTAGTACGAAGATTTGTACCATTTAAAACCCTTGGCACAATTAAATAAAATTTATATTTGGTCTATTTGTTGCCATTATCTTTAAAACTTTATTGATTTGTGACGTTAAAGACATCAAATCAGATAACTCACTTTGGTTTAATCTGACCACGACTGGTGACACGTCAGACGTACACTGGTAATCATTTTCTTGCCATACTTGATCTAGCATATCGGGTGTCACATTTGTAACTTCAGTGTAAATTCTATTACTGAGTTTAGTTAGATTTGCAGGTGAAGGCCATAGCTGGGCACAGTTAATTCAAAAGTTAACTTCCGCTACTTAATAAGTTAACTTTGATAATCGTTAAAGCGTTACATTTTTGCAAATTTAACGCAAGTTAAAGTTAACCGTTAAAAGTTACCCATCCAAAAGTTGAGATGATGTTTACGTATTGCAACAGGTATTACTGCAAGTAGTAACAAGGTGCTATGTTCCGTAATGTAAATTAATAATACGTCTACATCTACAGCTACATATCTACATATATACTCTGCAATTCACAAAATTGTGGGTGGCAGAGGGTGCTCAGCACCAAAGCTAATCTCTTTGTTGTGCATTCCAATCCCTAATGGTACGAGGAGAAAAAAGAATTCATATAAGAATCATTGCGGCACCTTATTTCTCTAATCTTATCTTTCCTGTCATTCCGGCTCAAATAGGTTGGTGGACGAAGTATTTCACTACACTCGTGAGTGAAAGTGGAAGTACACATGTTTACCAATAAGTTTAAACGAAACGTGCGTCGTCTATCTACCAGAGACTCCCAACCTAGTCTACTAATCAGTTCTGTGACGCTTTCATAAGGACTGTAGCAAGCGGTAACGAATCGAGCGGCTCTTCTCTGTACTTTCTCTATACTTTCGATCAACACCTTACGAAACGGGTCCCAAATGGCACAACAATAATCCAAATGTGGTCGCACAAGAGATTTGTACGCTATCTCCTTTGTTTGTTCATTACAATTTTTCAAGATTCGACCAATGAATCGCAGACTAGAATTTGCTCTACCTACTAACGAATTAATGTGTATGTCCCATTTCATGTTCCTTTGTACTGTTACTCCCAAATATTTCATAGAATCGACCATATCAATAACTGTATTGTTTAACTCGTATTTCTGAACAATTGGATTCTTTTTGTTAGTTATGCTCATTGTCTTGCACTTTTACAATTTAGAGTAAGTTGCCACTCAGTGCACCAAGCCAAAATAACATCCAGATCGCGCTGAATTTCTAAGCAATCTGCCAAATTTCTTACTTCCCTATAAATAACCGCATCATCAGCAAACAATCTAAAAAGGCTTTTCACTTTGTCTCCGAAATCGTTTATAAAAATTAGAAAAGAAGTGGTCCTATTACACTTCCTTCAGGTACACCCGATGTAACATCTAGATTAGAAGAACTTTCTCCTTCAACTACAACATACTGCGACCGACCAGTTAGAAAATCCTTTATCCATTCACAAAGCTGATCCGATATACCGTAAGCTCGAAGCTTCGCTAAAAGGCGGTTGTGTGGCACAGAGTCAATGGCTTTCTGGAAATCTAAAAAAATTGCATCTACTTGTGAACCTGCATCGATAACTTTCATTACGTCGTGTGTAAAATAGTGCCAGCTGTGTTTCACATGATCTTTTCTTCCGAAATCCGTGTTGATTTGTTGTAAGCAAATTATTATCATCTAGAGAATTCATAATGTTCGAGCATATAATATGCTCCATAACTCTACCCAATGTTCTTCTGGAAATTGAGTTTTTACCGGGGTTCAACGCTTTAACCAGCTTCTCAAACGTATATGATTCTTCTACATGTAGTAGAATCATGTTGGCAACGAAAAGGTTTACGATACATCGGTCCACACCAGCTTGAAATACGACGGTGCCTTTAGCTACGATGCCAAATGTTTTACTGGCGTAAACTTTCATAAGCAGATAACGATGAAAACAAGTCAATCCTGCTGCTATCTACATCAGAAGAAGCCACAGCACTTGAAGTGTTTGAATTATTATTTTTTCCTCCTGCTTTTGCTTTTTATTCAAACTGTTCATATTTGGATACATGCATTCTCTTCATATTTTATTTAAGATTACTAAGAATAGTCACATGATCCCTGACTGTAGAAAGTTTAGGCAAACACAGTTTGTATTCATAAATCAGCTGTTCTCTCAGTCTTGATTTAAATGCAACATAATAGCATAAATGTGACAATGGATTTTTTATATTCTCGTTGCTATTGTTGCGTTGCTGCTTCCACTAATGAATTCAAGAGTTCAGTTTCCATGACTTGATTATGTAACGAATGTCAGTTTAATTTATTTCACTAACGAACACCAAACCAATACAAACTAAAAAGAGACATTTTCCTGGCGGTTAAAAAAGTTAGATTATAAAAATATCAAAATCAATCACCGATCGAATTAGAAACGAGTACTGAGCGCAGGTTTGCAGACGTAAAATAGGAACGCTCCAAAACTGTAGCTTACCTGCTCACACCCACGCCATGCCGAGCATAACCATTATATGTGCATCACATTCGCACTCGCGCTATCTACTCGCCGAGCGGCCGAGCGTGGCGTGGCGCGCAATTCTAAAAGCCGCGTTCCCACGACCTCTTGTAACGGAGGCAGCACCTCATTAGCCGAAGTGTAGGGACGAGCGCGCGCCGCAGGTTAGCCCTCGCTACCCACCTCCACCTCCCCACCACGTTGCCTAGTGTCGTTTGGCACAGAGCAATTTACAGTAACAGAAAGGGTGCACCTCTGCTGCAAACCGATGGCAACAGCGCACCGCTACACCACGCCTGTGATGTTTACCGACACAGAGTGGGTAGCTGTGTCTCATCTCCGCTAGCAGAGGCGGCCTTGTTCCCATGCTGTGTTGTTGAGTATTCGTCCCGTCCCGTCCCGCCGCCGTTACAACGCGGCTTTACAAACCAAATACGTCAAATACCAATGTAACTGACTAAAGTTAACGGTAAGTTAAGAAGAGCGTTAACGATATTTTAGGTTAACTTAAAAGTTACATTTTTGCAATTTTGTTAACTTCGTTAACTAACGATTAACAGATTAACGGTTTTCTGCCCAGCTGTGGTGAAGGCAGACATACACTGTATCTCTAATGAATCTCCATAAAACAATCCAGAGGCATCAAATCTGAGAAACAAGTGGTCAGGTTGTGGGCCCTGAGCAGCTCTTACATCTGCCTGAATCTGCTGTGAGTAAAGGTATTCGGCTTGTTCATCTTCGTGTGTGGAGCAAGGAAAAATAAATCTCGTCCAGAAACGGAAACACTCGGCGCCAACGAAAGTAGCCTTTTCGTTTGCTCATGCAACTAGTGCACGAGGTGTCTGTATTTGGTACAACGACACCACTCTATTAAGACTTGAGGTTTTTACTACAGACTGAGACTTTAACTGATTATGTATCTGACTAAATTACTATATGTTTTCAGAGTTATGAAGTGCTTTTTGAGATACCTTGCATTACTGTTCTGACTCCGCTGTCAGCCTCATCACTTTTACTTAGCACCGCACAGAAACGGTTGTACTGATCTATTGCTTCATTAGTTTCCCTTCTCCCTTTTATTTTTAAGACACTTACATCGTTACAATGTAGAAAGTTAAATATTTCTTGTCGCCGTGTGTATTCCATATCAATAATTTTTCCGCTTCCTGTTTGTTTTCCCTAAAGATCTACATCTACATTAGTCTATCTATTTATTATGAAGTAACTCTGTCTCTCTGTCTGTTTATTTCACTTTCATGGCTGAAGGCTAAACCGATTTTGATGAAATTAGGCAAGCAAATACTACTTTTCCCTGTGAAGGACGTAGATACTTTTTCTGCAACCTCCTCCCCCCCCCCCCAAAAAATATTTTTACTAAATGCGTTCAACCTAAAGACAGGACGCAACCTCGATAATTCGGAAACTTTCGGGGAGTCCGATGATGCTCGAACTGTTAGTTGCACTGGCTGCCACCACAGCACTGCTCGGCTAATCAGGAAATTTCAAAGAATAATAGCATTGACTTTATTTTCATTTATATTGTTAAAGGGAAATCTAACTGCGGTGATTGATAAGGCGATTGTCTGATGTATAAGTAATTGCACTAAAATATGAAGGCCATATATATATATAAAATAATGCAGCTTTTGTATAAATTTACATATTGCTATTTGTTTGTTTCCGGATATTAAATGCATAAATTCATGAAAGGATCTCTTCCCTGTAGCAGCTACTGGAACCATGTCATGAAGTATCGTAATAATTTTTCGATAGACGACAAGAAACAGGGAACTGTATTAGAAAGTCAGAGAAAGTTTGCAGAATGCGTAGGTAATCACGAAATATATCAATAAAATAAATTAACATTATTTTTTTTAATTAGAGAGTTTTTCATAACATTAAAAATTTCCACAATTTTTGAAGGCCTTTCTCGAAGTAATATGCAGTAGAACAAAAAACAGAAGGCAGAGACAAAAAACATTATAATACCAGACAGAAATGCATTCTTCATTTTTTCCTTGTGAATCTGAGTTATTATATGTTCTTTTTAGTACCCACTATATATTGTAGAAGAAATTGCTAAAATTCGAAGGCTGAAGTGCAAAATTTACTATTTAGAATGGTATTATGTTTATCACAAGTTATCAGACGGTATTGGCAAACACTTAAAAAAATTGTCAGTAACCACGCACGCCAGGCGTGTAACGTGGTTTACTCTAATTCACCTTAATAAAATTTGTCCTGCCTGTATACTGGGCGTGAACTCAATGGCTCGGCAATGGGATATATGCAATATATTTCAGGTGAAATGGAGAAGGGAGGCCAAGTTGATAGTGTAGCACTAGATCTGTCAGAGGCGTTTGATAGAGTGAGCCATAAAATGGTAGTAAATAAGGTGGATGAGAAAGTGATTTGCTGGGAAGAAGAGATTTTATAAGGTAGAAATAGTGTTGCCCAAATGCAAGAACAAGACGAGACTTGGCCAGTCTTGGTCTTGGTCTTGCATCAATACACCTGGTCTTGGTCTTGGTCTTGGTCTTGCAAAAATGCAAGACCAAGACTGCAAGACCAAGACCGATTTTGGGCAACACTAGGTAGAAAACAGAAATTTAGGGTAAGAAATGCAGTATCAAAAAAAGTGGAAGTAAAAATGGGAGTGTCACAGGGTATCGTATGGGGACCATTGCTCTTCATTATTCTAATGAAAAATTGTACTAATTGTTTACTATCAGAAATTGGATTGTTTGTAGATGACATAATGCTGTATAAAAGAATCAAAAACTAAAGGTTGATTCTCATTATAAGGTGGGGAAAGAATTGCTTGAAGCCTTGAAATGTAAATATCTCGCAATTACATTTGATAACAAGCTTAACTGGGCAGGACACATTGGACAGATGGTAGGAAAAAGTTTCAAAATTCTGCAATTGTTGGAGAAAGTGATGAGGGGATGTACGAGAGAAGAAAAGGAATTGGGTTACAAAACTTTGGTCAGACCATTGCTTGAATATGGTAGTGTAGTATGGGACTCACGTTTTGAGTATCAAATACAGGTGTTGGAGGGGGTGCAAAAAAGGGCTGCTAGATTTGTTTCTGGAAATTATCACAGAATACAATCAGTAACAGATATGATGAAAGAGCTGGAATGGGATTCATTGCAAGACAGGAGGAAGATGAGGAGGGTCATGGGAGTGTACAGGGCATATACTGGCGATGAGGCATGGAAAGATATTGTAATAGGTATGAAAAGTAGTGCATGGAAGGGAAAAGATGACCATGACCACAAGCTGGCACTCGATTTCAGGCACAAGGGTGTAGGAAGATTCTCTTCTTTAGGTAAGGGTGTCAGGGATAGGAATAAATTACCAAGGGAAATGATGAATAATTTACCAAAAATGTTGAAAGAATTCAAAGTTAAAATTTTTAGAGGGCAAATTTAGGTGGGTGCAGGGCAGGAGGAAGATGGGTGTGTAGGGAAATTGCCACCGGAGGATGCGCTCCATTGCAATTAAATTAAATAGAATCTTTGGTGAGCGATGACTCACCAGGTCGCCAACGGAGCGCTGTTTGACTAATCAGGAAATTTCAAATAAATAACTGCATTTGATTTTATTTGTACTTTTATTTTTATAAGGAAGTGTAACTGCGATGCCAGCTAAAAGCAATTGTCTGTTGACGAAGTAACTACACACAAATACGTAGTGGAGAGATAAAAAAAAAAAAACTTTAATGCGAGGCAAAGATATATACGACGTTCGTTTAAATTTAAACGTTGCTCTTTGTTTATTCACGATTGTTAAATGCATAAACTCACACAAGGAGAAGACCATAAACAGTAAATCGCCAACGTCATATCTCTGTGCAATCGATGTTTGTTAGAGAATCGATAGTCTGCACAATACGCGTATAAATATGAGCGCAACCGGCTACAACGCGTCTCTAGCAGACACAGCAGGTGGCTAAGTACCCTGAGGAGCACCTTAAGGCCTGGTCGAAACGCCGGGAAGAAGAAGGAGGAACATTTCGTAGCAGCGTCAAACTCGTAAAACTATTTATACCAACATGACGGCTGCGAAAACGGCAAAATCTTTTATGAGGTATATAATGTATAAGAGTGGTCTGGTATCTCAATGGTTAAAGCACTTGCTTTCAAAACATTCGCTGCTCCGGTCTCGGGTTCAAATCCCGGCAGGTGCAGGAATTTTGAGAGTTGTGATTGATCATATGAACTACCCCAGGACGTTCCGTGTTTCGGATTCCACGTTAAACTGTAGGTCCCAGAGGAAAGGAACTGGCCGTCCTACCTCTGACACAATGGCTTAGTATGCCTCCTTCTGGAGGATCCAACCAATCTCCGGGATATGGACTAAGTTACGTTATGATGTATAACCTCTATTCTTTGTAGCAGTTTCTAGAATCAGGTCACAACATAATCTAAGAAAAATTTGGGTTGATATTTAAAGCAGCAACCAGTCACAATTTGTTATTATTATGTTTATTTAGCCATTACCGGTTTCGAGCAAAATGCTCATCATCAGATGGTTTGCATTTTTAATGTATTTAAGTATACAGATGAAAAATGCGAGCGTGCGCTCTATATCAACAGAAAAGTAGCATTTATTGAATGAGAGTAATATAATTTCGGTTGATGAAGGTTAATCTCAGTTACATTACTTAAGTTAGATATCTGAATATTTTTGAAAACGAAATTTTGTTAGTGGCGAAAGGATATGATCCATTATTAAACAAACACACGTCAATAACACTGATGATAACTTCACTATTATGAGACTCTGAATAGAACTTATGAGCAGGCCGCAAAGTTGCTTCTGCATTACAGATGAAGCAAAGATGTGTATAGATATAAACGACACGTAAATAATATGTAAATAATGTTTAAATAATGTGTAAATAATGTATAAATTATATGTAAAAGTAAATAATGTAAAATATGTAATATGTAATATGTTAGATTTGAAATATACTGAACAAGTAAAATGTTCCAGTCAACTGTAATATATAAAATGTAGTAGGAGGGCTAGTGTAATGGTCTTGCGACTAGAAACCAATAAATAAATAAATAATAAAAAGATTTGTTTGAACAAAGAGTTTTGCATAACTTAACACCAAAGATGAAATTAGGTTGAATGTTGAGTTCTATGAAAAAATTACAGCGAGATAAACTAGGTATTTTGATACAAATGACTGATAGTTGTTAAATTTAAAACGACATCTATATTGATAAACAGAGTTGAAATTAATATATTTACTGATATATAATGAAATTCGTTACACATAATATTTAAGTCTAGACGAATTATAGTAATACTTAGTTAATATTTTGTGTGGGTTGTTTTGGAAAGGGCGTTGAATGAATGTATTTACTTAGAATTATACATGGGAATAATGGATGGCCTGAAATTATTTAATAATAATAACAATTTGTGACTGGTTGCTGCTTTCAATATCAACCCAAATTTGATATCACAGTTGCTGATTTCCACCAATCCATTATGGACAAAATTTTTAAGCACGTTTTGACGGAAGATAAGAAACAGGAAAGTTTATCAAAAACGTAAAAAATGTCGAAATACACAAAACAAATAAATAATCGTTATTCTTTTTTTAATTTATGCTTTCCTTAGAAAGCTTTTTTTACAACAGTAAAAATATCCGTCATTTTTGATGGGCTTTGTGGTAGTATTTGCAAGTAGTCCAAAAAAGGAGAGATAAAAAATATTATAACGTCAAGCAAAGATGCGAAAGCTCGTTTTCTCACTACGTGTCTGCTTTAATCGTTCTGTGTTCTGTTTACCTCCAATAACCTGTTATGAAGGAAGTAGTGAAAATTCGAAGGACATAGCGTAATTTTAAAACGCAGAAAATAATTTTTTATCTAAATTTAATAGGTGGTTATGGGTATGAACTTTTAAAATTTGCCAGTCTCCACTCACGATGCCCATGTAACGGGGTTTTCCCCGTGCTACTAATAATAACAAAGCAGAAACTATAGCTAAGTGTAGTACGTGACAATACGAACGTAATGATACCGAAATACGTCATACGTGATTCCAGAAAC
>JARYHS010008074.1:50053249-50127313 GCA_031002005.1 Vandiemenella viatica
GAGTTGCACAGTGTTTCAACTTGGTTAACTCGTGTGATCTTTAAAGTTGACTTTAGTCATATGACTGAAAAAATAACAAAACAGGAAAAAACTTCATATAGTTTAAAATGCTTGGTGATCACTAGGAGTTGGATCTTAATGTGGATCTTAATGACAAGTCATATTTTTTTCAACCTGCCTTATTTTTTAGCTAAAAGCAGTCCATTCTCCTAGTTTTGGTGATGTTACTATAATATTTATGCTCATATGGTTATACAGGGCGTTCGCCGGGAAACGCAACCCACTGTTAGCGCTACAAGGAAGAAACTGCTCCCGGCGAGCGAGCGGTCAGTTTCCGGCATTGTTCGACCGTCGGCCGCGGACTATTTCATAATAATTACGCTTCATAAACTTCATAAACTTGTGTGCTAAGCATTTAAATGTGACGTAATTCATTAGCTTACCTTATAAAAGATGCTGGAAGTGTTGACCCTCTTGTGTAATCCACATTTCACATCTTCTGAACATATTTCGAGACACACGCTGCCCTAACTGACTTAATGATTTTTTGGGTAACTGTTCTAGTCGAAAAGCGATATCGTCAATTTTCTCCTCTGTGAGAATACGGTTGACCGACAGTCTCTTTTTGTTAAAAAATGAACCCGTTTCTCTTACTTTTTTAACCAGACGCAGAATTGTTGATTTAGCTGGCAGTAAAGCGCCAGGAAATTCGCGACGAAATTTACTGCGACACTTTTTAAACGACTTCTTCTTCACATATGTATCGTAGAGAAATATTCTTTGTTGCAAACTGTAACGTACCATAATTTTACTCACACTCAAACACGGTACAGATTAATAAGAGTATGAAGCCCCAAACCAGCCAAACCGCAAAGAAACGTTTATTCACAACACTGATTAATAAGAGACTGAAGTCACAAACTATCTACAATGCAAAGAAACCGTTCTTAACAATGTAAGGGTCACTGCACTGCACTGTTGGGGCAGCGGAGGTGTTAAACAGTGCGGTGATTCACGGTGCCGTGTGGCGGAAACTGCTGGCACGACTGACCGAGCAAGTTGGGAGGGTAGCTTTTTCCGGCGAACGCCCTGTATTTTGAGGAAAATCTACTAATTTTTGATAGTACCGGAAATTCACTAGAAATTAAGATATTGTTCTCCTATTATACATCGGAGGAAAAAGCCAACCTAATTGTGACTGAATTTGTCAGAATTCACAGGATTAAAGTTATACATTGTTGTCACTCTTTAAACGTTAATGTTCCTCCCGCCTTTTACATCACGACAACGCATCAGCGGCATGCCTGTGTCGACCCACGTCAATCAATGTCTCACTGTCGCCAATACTTTTGAAAATAATCCTGTCAATGTTTAATGTGCAGCGCATCAGTGAGTATCGCCATTCCGGATAAAAAAAATTTAAAGTGTGAAGTTACCGAGTTACGTTAATGAATTTGAAGAGTGGTATTTTGGGGCTAATGAAAGAGTTCTTTTCCCTAATTTACGTGAAGTTAAAGTGATTTCAACTAAGCGATTTAATGTGCAGCAGCCTTGCGATAAAGCAAGGCACAAGAACAACGAATCACGGTAGTAAGCTCAACAAAACAGACAGCGATTTTTTTTATAGTTTCGTCATCTACCAAATTGTCAATTTTTTCTGAATAACTCTGACAAATTATGGTATCCACCAACATCCCACTCAATAAAGTGAACAATGAACAGTTCTAAATCTTCTCGGAGAACTGTTTGGTAATATTTTGTCATTTTTAAGTCATATTTACCTATTTTTAAGGTCATATATGTATAATATACATTGTATATTTCTCTAATTTTTTTGTCATCAAGATCCGAACCTCAGTTATTATATTCCTCAATGAACCCTGCAGATTTAACAACTGAAAGATTGTTACGCAGCAAAATAGGTATGTTTGACTTTTCTCGCAATAAACAGAGGGCGAGTTGTCTGTCAGCACTGAACGTTAATAAGATAATCTTGTGTCTCAGCAATTATAAAGAACAAAAAAAAAAAATCCATAATTTCTAATTTAAGCATCGATAGCCGGGGGACCACACCACATGTATAGCCTAGGGGCCCACAAAGCCTAAATACAGCCCTGGGGAGGGTCCCAAATCCCCGCCTCACAAACTACACAAATCACAAGCAAAATACATTTATCATTCATAACACAAAAGTCACATATTTCATAATCAGATTGCATCACAGATTTTCCTCCAACAGGTTAAGTACGCAGGGCATAAGAAACCTTGAATTCGGGCAGGACACAAAAGATACTTAAAAGATGCTAGAAATTTTAAAGTTATTATCATTTTGCTAGCTAAAATAGTGTTAATTAGTAATATTTATTATTTATCATTAACGTTTGTAAGGCTCCTTCCATAATTAATTATCATAAAAAATATTACACTTTTCATTTTCCGGTTACGAGTTTAGTATTGTAGACTTCTTATTTACCTCTATAGCCAATACCGGGTTTAACACCACTGCTGAAAATATATTGTTTTTTAACTAAAGTAAAAGCATTTCTCTAAGATGGACACACAAGTTTTATTAACTTACAAAAAAAGAAAACAATTGTCATTTAATTATCTTATTCTTGCTTTTACGATAAATTATTCTATTAAAACATAAGCATTGCAATTCATGTGTATTGTTCCTTCTTCACGGTCCTCGGGCTTATTTTCTTACAAAGTATATCTAAATTATGATTATATATCCATCCCGCCAGGATTGGATCATCTTATTAATTTCAGCAAGCCACCTTCTTTTCATCAAATCTTTTGGTAACCAGAGATCCTCCTTCACTTTTCTTCGATCTGAATTTATTTTCTCTGACCTTGAAAGACTTCAAAGTTAATATGTGCAATTAGACAATAATTATTTAAAGACAAAATAATGCTTTAATAATAAATTGCACAATTAATATGGTCGTGTACTTCACACTTTGATTTATTAATTCGTTAAGTATACTTTATCATTTTATTCATAACAATTTAAAAACCGGGGATTGACGCCAATCTCGTAAATGTGACGCGGATTGGAATTCTTAATAAAAACAGATCAGGAAGACTCGTTCGGGAGGCGTACGGCTGGGAAATAGTGTTACATGGTAGATATCGGTTTTCTTACGGCGGGCGTTTTCAACTTGGGTAAGAGCCAGAAATGTCAAGTTGCTTCTTCAGAAGACCAGAGACAAAACGGAAGAGAGTTGTTTTTCTGCTAAGAAAGACTGAATCAATGGTCCGGTTTCTGCACTTTGCGCTCGAACACCATTCTCACAAAGGTGCTTGCTGCTAGTCTCTAACAATGTTTAATTTGCATTTTCCGCGTTTGCCGAAGAACACCTTCAGTGCCCGTGAGTTTCCAACAGAAAAGATGCATTTTTCGGCGTAAATAGCACTCATTTGCTTAATATGCGATTATACTGCAGTGTAAAATATCAAACTGGTGAATAAACGCACAATCGCATATTATCTGATAAAACTGTTTAGGCTCCCATTTCACTAAAGTAATTTTTAATGTTTCCAATTAATCACAATGGTCGTAGCTCTGACATTCAGCCTAATTTTCTATCTATGTAAAGGAAATAAATTCACAGTGACATGGCGAAGTAGAATTATATTCACAAAAAATTTTCTTGGGTGTTCTGCCTTAATAGTTCTTCCTTGTGCGATATCTTCATCAGGCGAAAATGTCTGAGTTGACACTGCGACAGCAAGTGTCATTCAGTTAATTTCATTTCATTTAATAACCACACACCTAATGTAAATAGACATGATGCCTGTTCGACCACTATTAATACTATTCTCTTCTGAATGGAATGAAATAACTGTAAATATGAACAGTTCGGTTTAGAGTTGATACATGAATATATCGAAACTGTTACAATCCAATTCTCATCGAAACTAATGTGTTCTACCTTAAAATAACAAAGGAAACTATTTTAAAAAGGAATAGGTAACTGAAAGCGTCACAGAACTGATTAGTAGACTAGGCTGGGAGTCTCTGGTAGATAGACGACGCACGTTTCGTTTAAACTTATTGGTAAACATGCGTACTCCCACTTTCACTTTTGAGTGTAGTGAAATACTTCTTCCACCAACCTATTTGAGTCGGAAGGACAGTAAAGATAAAATTAGAGAAATAAGGTGCCGGACTGATTCTTATATGAATTGTTTTTTACCTCGTACCATTAGGGATTGGAATGCACAGCAAAGAGATTAGCTTTGGTGCTGAGCACCCTCTGCCACCCACGATTTTGTGAATTGCAGAGTATATATGTAGATTAACGCTGAATCAGTGGCGAGGGCGTCTGACTGGAGATAGAATGGTCCCCGGTTATAATTCCTATCCCTGCACGGATTTTCATAAGCCTTTGACCCGTTGTTCACCTCTGGCACAGATCGCTGTGTAAAGTGAAGTGCGCAGGAACGCACCTGAAGTTCGGATTATACGTTAAGCTGTAGGTCCGTTTCAGGGCTAACAACCGTAGTTGTAACATGGACGCGTACAAATCCAAAGAAAATTCAAGTTAAATGAAGGCCTAACGAACATGCATGCGTACATACGTCCATACATAGTGAAACTGTGTGAGTCGAGTTTCGCAACCATTAGCGTTCCATACTCGAATGTTTTGATGATATCTTGTGTTTGGTAGGTAAGAAAGAAATTGACTTGGTACAATAATTAATGATTGATACTTTTCAGGCTAGGCAACAACGCCCCAATATTCCTCTTCCTCCGTCTGCGAGGTTTGGAATTTAACACTAGCGTCTGCCATGCAAACTGGTGATTAGGAATTGTGCAACGGCACCTCTCCTACCACACTGCGAATTTACCAAATGATGGACATTTCTTGCAGCAACAGGGCTCCAACCAGCAAACCCCGAGTCGGGATGAAGGCACTATCACCGTGTATCAGTGAATATATGGATTCTAAATCTTGCGTGATATCATCACATAAAAAATAGTGCAGCTGACGACTAACGTTTACCGCGAGCTGATCCGAATTGTTGATTTCGACTAGTGAACCAGTGGTACTAATATAAATAAGATAGTAACTGTAATATTTTTGATTTGGTTTGCAATGTACAGGGTGAGTCAAAAGTCGCAGTACACCCTTTTATTTCAAAAACTCTGCAGGAATGGGGAAACCTGAATATTGGTGAAGTGGTCTATCTTTTACGGTATGTACCGAACATGGGCGCCATCTTGAAATCAGCCATCTTGAATCTAAGTCAATTTTTTTAAATGGAAAGGGGGTCGTGTGACACATCAAACAACATCAGAATTTTCTCACAAGTTCATTCCTGTAAACAGATTTGAAATAGCAGTTGCGGTTCAAAAGTTACATAGCTTTTTTGTTGCAGATAACTGAAGATGGCTTTGACCAAGGAGGAGAGAATTGAAATCATTTTGATGTCTGGAGAACGAAGTTTCCGTGTCATAGCTGCAGATTTTAACAACCGGCACGCAGAAAGACCTCCAATTTCACACAAAACTGTCAGGTGCTTAATTTCCAAATTCCGAGAAACTGGGACTGTGGCTGACAAGGCACGGAGTGGCCGTCCAAAAAGTGCTACTGACGAGACAACCTCAACAATGGTTTTGGCGTCCTTCGTGAAGAGCCCACAACTCAGCACACAACGTTTGTCAGCAGAATGTGGAATCAGCCAGTCACCGATCATACGAATCCTTCATGCCCATCGATGGCATCCATTCAAGATTCAGTTACTCCAGCACCTAGCAGAGGATGACCCAGACAGACGTATGCAGTTTTGCACGTGGGCCTTAGAGGAACATCAACAAGACCCCTCTTTTGCACAAGGCATCTTGTTCAGTGATGAGGCAAACTTTTATGTCAGTGGTGAAGTTAACCGTCACAACCACAGGTACTGGAGTGACCACAATCCACTCTGGATGGAACCTTCCAAGGTAGTTGGTGACGTAAAGGTTATGGTGTAATGTGGGATATGGGGTACCCGTGTAATTGGACCCAATTTCATTGACGAGAACCTAAATGCTCAACGCTATCTGGAAATGCTGCAAGAAGTGTTTTTTTCCCGCAGTCCTGAATGAAGATGGCAGCTTTCCCTGTTACTTTCAACAGGATGGGGCTCCACCACACTACGGAGCAGTTGTTCGTCACTGGTTAGATGGTCAAATTCCTGGTAACTGGATTGGCCGACGTGGTTCTGTGGAATGGCCACCCAGATCACCTGATCTCACACCACTTGACTTTTATCTGTGGGGCCATTTAAAGCAACTTGTGTATGCAGAGAAAATAAGAAACAAACACCATCTCCAGCAACGCATTGTAGGTGCGTGTGCCAGCATTTCTGTGGAAATCCTTCTGCGAGTGCATGACGATTTGATCCAGCGCCTTCAAATGTGCGTTGACCGAGAGGGACAACATGTTGAACACATAAAATGACTGTCCTTTCTGGAGAACAATCCGGCTTGTAATTCTAACCGAAATATGTTGTAACTTTTGAACCACAGCTGATATTTCAAATCTGTTTACAGGAATGAACTTTTGAGAAAATTCTGATGTTAATTGATGTGTCACACGACCCACTTTCCATTTAAAAAAATTGACTTAGATTCAAGATGGCCGATTTCAAGATGGCGCACATGTTCGGTACATACCGTAAAAGATAGACCACTTCACCAATACCTTACTGGAATATTCAGGATTCCCAATTCCTGCAGAGTTTTTGAAATAAAAGGGTGTATGCAACTTTTGACTCACCCTGTACTTTATTTTAAGCTTATTCAAATGAGAAATCTATATTTTAGGTTCCAGTTATTTTCAGAGAACTATATCTGAAAAAATCTTGTTATAAATTACGCTTAATATCAGCTATTGGTTAACCATTAAATGAAGGTATCATATCGCTTGTGCGACTAACATAAACATCGGCAATGGATGTTCAAATCAGCGACATGTTACATAATCACGCAATGTACTACTATTCAGTCTTTGGAGTTGACGGCACGGATATCCCTGAGAAGTTTATAGATTTTTTTTTTACTTCTCTTACGAATAGCTTTGTAATAAATAATAATAATAATAATAAAACTTTTCTTACGAATAGCATTGACCGAGCGTGGTGGTGTAACGGATAGCGTTCTGGCCTCGCATTCGGGAGGACGGTGGTTCGAATCCCCGTTCGGGAATCAAGATTTGGGTTTTCCATGGTTTCCCAAATCACTTCAGGCAAATGCCGGGATGCTTCCTTCAAAAGGCCATGGCCGAATTCCTTCCTATTCCTTGCCCCCCATCCCTTCCCGTCTCTAAAGACCTCGCTGTTAAGAGACGTTAAGCATAAAAAAAACGAATAGCATTCTGATAACAGCAATCGCTACTATCCCTACAAAAAAATTATCTGTCTAACTATAAATTTCTTTCGACAATTTACATAATATTAAATCTTCTTCAATAACCACCTTCTCTACACCACGGCCATCTATCGAATTTACATAGTGTTAGAACAACATCACACCGATTCTTATTTACTCTTTTGATCAAAGTTTTATTTTCTAATCTAGAATGTAACATGATGATGTACATATCATACCTTAAGCCACACCTTAAGCTATTAAATTATGAAGATCCGGTCAAATTGTATCCAATAGTTTCTAAATTATTCCAAATTAAAGGTAGAGTAATTCAATTTTTAAAAGAGATATAATTTCCTGCTTGCGATGCCAGGTCTCGCTCACTCTTTACGATACGGCTATACGTCTCATGAGCTCATTACGGGTGAGAAAGGATTTGAGGCAAGGAGCGTGTAGGAAATCAGCCATGGCCTTTTGAAGGTACCATATCGGCTTTCAGTTGGAGTGATTTAGGAAAATCGTGGAAAACTGAAAGAGGATTCGAACATGCGCCCTCCAGTGTGCGAGGCCAGAGCGTACCGTCATTATGCGTAACTCACTGTTTAAGTAGACCCTGTGCTTTCAAACTATGCTGCTGCTGAGTCCCGCAAACGCCGCTACCGAAATGACTGGTGTGCGCGGATGGTTGCATTTGGCTCTCGCAGGCGTTGGGTTGGTGTAAACTGCGTCCCGGACTACTAGAGACAAACTTTCAACTTGAATTCTATATAAGCAATGAATTTTAGTGTAAACGAAGTATGTATTGTCAGAAGTTGGTAAATAATCCTGTACATTGATATCTTATTCATTGATGTAGAAATCATACCTATGATAGATCTGATACGAAGAAATGGATCTGCCGACCGAGGAAGACAGGTGTACAGTGAATCAACGACATTGGACGACACACCGATTACAAACCAGCTCAACTCAATAGCAATACTGCAAACAATCTGATAAAGAATATTGTGACATGATCAGGGATAATCAGGGACGGGAACGATCCCCCGTGGTATACGCGTGAAGTTAAAAGGTTACTTAAGAAGCAAAGGAAGATTCATGCACGCTCAAGAAGGACGATGTATAGGAGTGATTTAGAAAAGCTAGCTGAGACAAGAGGACAGGTCAAGAATGCGATGCGCGAGGCCTTTAATGACTTTCGATGCAACTCACTTTCCAAGAGCCTCATTGAAAATCCAAAGAAATTTTGGTCGTATGTAAAAAAAATAGGTGGTTGTGACAACAATATGCCAGTTCTACTAAAAGACGGTCGGGAAGTTGATGACAGCCGCGACAAGGATACTGTATTTAACGCCGAATTTAAAAATTCCTTCACTGACGAAAACATGGAAAACATTCCCGTTTTTTCACGGCGTGTTGAATTTGAAATGGATCCAGTACAAATTGGTAGTGTAGGTATCATAAAGCAATTAAAGCTCCTGAAGTGGGGGAAAGCGCCGGGTCCCGATGGTATACCAGTAAGAGTATTTTCGGAATACGCGGAAGAAATAGAACCATTTCTGTCAGATATATTTCGTAAATCTTTAGAGGAAAGAAAAGTACCTTCTGACTGGAAAATTGCGCAGGTGATTCCCGTTTTCAAAAAAGGAGATCGGAGAGATCCTAGGAATTATCGACCGATATCGCTAACATCTGTTTGCAGTAGAATTCTGGGGCATGTCATATGCTCTAGCGTTATGAAGTTTCTAGATGAAAACGAGTTACTTACAGCAAACTAACACGGATTTCGGAAGAATCGATCATGTGAAACGCAACTGGCTCTATTTTCGCATGATGTAATGAAAGTTATTGATGCAGGATCACCAGTTGATGCTATTTTCTTGGATTTTCAGAAAGCTTTGACTCTGTATCACACAACCGACTTTTAGCGAAGATCCGAGCGTACGCTATATCTGATCAGATTTGCGAATGGATACGCGATTTTCTTATTGGTCGTTCACAGTATGTCGTTGTAGACGGGGAAGCCTCTTCTAAACTAGATGTTACTTCGGGCGTTCCTCAAGGAAGTGTAATAGGACCACTTCTTTTCTTAATTTTTATAACCGATCTCGGTGACAACGTCAATTACAGGATGCGATTTTTTGTTGATGATGCACTTATTGCTCCGACGATTGCTTAGAAATTCAGCGCAATCTGGATGTTATTTCGGAATGGTGCCGTAAATGGCAGCTTACACTTAACTGTAAAAAGTGTAAGGCAATGCACATAAGTAATAAAAAGACCCCGCTTGCTCAGGAGTACAAAGTTAACAATTCAGTTGTTGACACTGCGGATTCCCTGAAGTATTTAGGCATAACAGAACAAAGCAACATGAAATGGGACTTGCACATAACTTCTGTTGTAGGCAAAGCTAATTCCAAACTACGATTCATAGGACGTATTTTGAGAAGTTGTAATGCTCATACAAAGGAAATAGCGTACAAAACACTAGTGAGTCCGCATTTGGAATACTGTTGTGCCATTTGGGATCCGTATCGCAAGGGATTGATTGACAAATTAGAGAAAGTACAGAGAAGAACCGCTCGATTCGTGACTGCTAGTTACAGTCCTTACGTAAGTGTTACAGAGCTGATTCGTGGGTTGGGCTGGGATTGTTTGGCGGACAGACGACGTCGTTTTCGTTTGAATTTTCTGGATAATATGCTAAAATCTTTAAGTTACGAGTTCAACGAAATACTTCTTCCGCCAACCTATTTAGGTCGCAATGACAGGAGGGATAAGATTAGAGATATAAGATGCCGTACTGATTCATATATGTATTCCTTCTTTCCCCGATCTGTTCGGGATTGGAATGCGCAGAATTAGGATTGGTACTTAGCACCCTCTGCCACCCATAGTATTTGTGATTTGCAGAGTATAGATGTAGATGTAGATGTAGATGACGATTTCCATGAAAGAACTTTAACGAAAGAGCAGTCAAGGTGATGCACAAATTAAACAATCATAAACAGCCACTTTTCGACACTTCATACCTTCATTTTCAGTCTTATAAAACAGAACTCTTTCGGAAGAACACAAAACACTTATAGCTTAATCACTCAACTCGAGGAACCCTCCATTACATCACTTGTTTACAGTATGGATTTGGCAGGCGTAGATTTGATATGCGGAATGAATCAGTGGTCTGAAACAGTGAGTCACGATGGCAGAAAACAGACTGTAACACTCACGGCCTCGTGGGAACGAAATTATCTCCCTTTTTGTTTGTCCAGTAAAGTACGGTCGAACGCCTATAAATCCACTCATTTCTCCCTCCGCTGACTTACTCAACTGCCATATTTCACGGTCTCTATCTAGATGCGACCTTCACCCAACCGACAGCAACATCGATCATTACAGCACGAACTGCCGTGTTTGATGTGTCGAAGTGTAAATTGACGGCAGTGCTTTGATGTTCTATAGCCTCACCGACAATCGTCACGTCACAGTTAACACTTCGACTGTGTACAAGTCATCGATAGGAAATAGTACGGACTGTCGTATCTATCTATGATAAAGCTGATACATTTTATCCCAATTACCAATAACACTGCAGATTACTATGTAAAACGACTAGGTATCTGGATGAAATGTAACGAACCGTTGTACGAGGCGTATTTTTTAAGTAAGAACCGGTTGGCAATAAACTTTTAACAACGAAAAATATTTTGGTATTTATTCACCATGACATTCTACAACCTTTCGGATACTTTTCCACATAGTTGACATTATTGTTCAAGCGTTTGTTATACCGTGAGATGAGTTTTTGTATACCATCATCATAGAAGTATGGCGCCTGAGCGGAAAACCATTGCTGAACCGCAAGTTTCACATCATCATCATTGTTGAAACGCGTACTGCCGAGGAACCTCTTAAGGTACAAAAAGAGATGGGACACCCAAGTCTTGTCTCCTGTGATGATGTGGTCCAAAAATCCATCACCTTCTTCTTGATATCGGGTCAAAAACGTCAATGCACTAGCACACCTTTTCATTTTGAGTTCCTCAGAAAGCACCTTTGGAACCCATCGGGAGCACAACTTCCTGTAATCCAGTTTCTCCGACACAATGTTGTAGAGGACGGATCATGAAACTTGTGGAAAATGCAAGGACAAAGTGGAAATTGTGAAACGCCTGTTTTCACGAATTTTGTTGTCTACCGCACGCACAAGATCGTCGTTGATTATGGATGGTAGGCCCGAGAGCGGTTCATTGTGCACATTCTCCCGACCTTCCTTGAATAATCTCACCCACTTACGAACGTAACCTTCATTCATTACATTGGGGCCATACACTTGACAGATCTGGCGATGAATTTCCGCCAGTGTCACATTTCTTGCTGACAAGAATCTAATAACTGAACTTATTTCACATGCGACGGGATTCAGAATCGTCTTAATCACTTCCATCGCTCACCACGAAGTGTACACTCCGCTGACTTGGCGATAACTGCGTCTACACGTGCTCATAGGATGCTAGATTAGTGTGCGCATGCGTTCAATTTCGTTCGTGCGTGATATAAGAGGATATCGCCAACCGGTTCTTACTTAAAAAATACCCCTCGTATATTAAGTTAACTGTATTGTACTTTCATTAAGTTTTTTATTATATTGTTTCGGCTTTTCGCCTTGTCGACATCGAGGTTATTCGAGGCGGGAAACGAGATTGGCGGGAGAGGGTGGCAAGGAGCGGAAAGTAATTCGGTAATTGCCTTTTGAAAACCACCCCCGCATTCGCCTTCACTGATATGGGGAAAACATGTAAAATATGGATTTCCGGACGCCGATTCGAACCCACGTACCGAGCGTGGTGGTGTAACGGCTAGCGTTCTGGCCTCGCATTCGGGAGGACGGCGGTTCGAATCCCCGTCCGGGCATCCAGATTTGGGTTTTCCATGGTTTCCCCAAATCACTCCAGGTGAATGCCGGGATGCCTCCTTCAAAAGGCCATGGCCGAATTCCTTCCCATTCCTTGCCCCTCATCCTTTCCCGTATCTAAAGACCTAGTTGTTATAGGAGACATAAAGCAGTTAAAAAAAAAAATTGAATCCACGTCCTTACGAAGTCAAAGCGTTACAGCTCACCCACAACGCTCGCTCAAAAGCAAATTAGTAAACAGTTAAACGATTCAGTGTACTAAAATAATTACGTATTAGTCATCGCCCAGTGGTCGAAATTCGTCCGTAATTTCTTAAGTTATTTAGTTTCTTTTGTAAAAGAGTAATAATAAATGCATTTATTTTCTGAATTTGTTTTTAGTGTTTGCTGTGAACATAGATATATTATAATAATAATAATAATAATAATAATAATTAATAAATTGCGATGGAACGCACCCATCCTTCTCCCTTCCTCCTCCAGCCCACTTTTGCCCCCAAACAATTTTTACTTTAAATTCTTCCAGTGTTTTCGGTAAATTATTCATCACTTCTCTTGGTAATTTATTCAAATCCCTGACACCCTTTCCTATAAAAGAAAATTTTCCCACTCCCTTATGACTGAAATCAAGTGCCATCTATGGGATACGACGTTTTTGCTTAGCGTATTAACATATAGAATTTAATTTAATGTATTTTTATCACATATTACTTATTAATTTTAGCTTTCTGCACTTCTTCTCCATATAAATTTTTCTATGCCAAATCTCGCACTTCTCCGCACGCGCAATATTCTTAAAAAGTGATCGAAAGTTTTAGTTTAGCGTATTAATATATAGATTTCTATTCTCCTATTTCCGTGGTTCGGATTCCACGTTAAACTGTAGGTCCCAGAGGAAAGGAACTGGCCGTCCTACCTCGGACACAATGGCTTAGTATGCCTCCTTCGGGAGGATCCAACCAACCTTCGGGTTGTGGACTAAGTTAAGTTTATTCTCCTATTATAAACTGACGCACGTGGTTATTTGAAGCACATCACTCATTGAACGACGTAAAACTTCTGTTGTTTGTTTGTTGTTTTTGTGGCTTTAGGGCGCGTCTAAAACTTCTTAATTTGTCGTCAACCAAAATAAAATCGGCGAAGAGAAGATAACAATAATTTTACTGTGAGTTTCCGTTACCTGAGGGATTATACTCAAAAATATTTCGAATGAAAGTTTATTAACGGCTGTAGCCTGCATATGTACGTATAATAATCAAGGTAACTCAATGTAAACTGCAGCTCACAACACTTAAGTTATTTTTATTCAAACTTTTCATGTATACAATTACAAAAATGTTGCATTAATTTATATGATACAAGTATCTGTCAAAAAATATGTTAGAGAAGGAGTATAAATTACTGGGTGTCGCAAAGCTGTTCCAGCTGAGAAAGTGATATAAAAATCTCCTGTGGTACAAGTGATAATAATCAAGTTTTATAAGAGCTATTTAACATTTATCAAAATCTGCAAGATACATTACAAAACCTTATTTTATTTGAATACTAAATGGAAATTTATTATCCCGATTCTGCTTATTTTCTCGGTGGAGGGGTATCCTGTATGTCAAGTCGTAACGTTTTTAAAGACGATTTTTCTCGCGTTGAGTTGAAGAAAACGTAACATAACCGCCTAAAAAACTTCATACTACGAATGTAAATATACTGTTGAACATTTCATCTAGATGTAACGTGTTCGCTTGGACGCTGATCTTGGCTACCTATATGAATAAATATTCTAGGCTTAACTAAACAACTAGCAATTAGAGTCAGACTAATTGTTGTTATTTGAAATAATCATTGCAGTTTACCTCCTGAGTTGTACTGTAGCTGCAGTAAAATGTTATATATATTCAAAACAACCACGACTCTGCTAGACGCTGAAAGTTGAAGTCCACATTCCCACACACCTATAATTCAGACTCTATGGTAGCAGTGCATAAAGAATTCACTTCATTATCGTCTGATTTCAAGAGGTGAATTCGAGGACACACATTTTCATTGTTTTCAGTAAACCTGAACCTGGAAAATGAGTTCATTTTTAATCATTTTAAATCTTGATCACTTTCACGAGGCATAATTAAAGTAATTAACTTCCTAACTATATTCGTATAAACTTAATACCAAGATCCTCTATTTCTCCAGCCAGTGAAAATGTTCAAGGGCTTTCAACGAAAATTGTTTTGGATAAGATACGTTAACATGTACATTAGATTTCAAGTTATAATATTACCAACAAACAGCTCCGTTTGTGATTAAATTCACGGTAAGATCTGTTTACCTGAAAGCAAATCTGAATCGTGGAAAATTACTCCATGTAATACCGTTTAGGTTACCTGTCTATATAGCAAACAGAGTAGTGAAAGAATATTTTCATACCCCATCAAGTGTTGCAACAATTAACAGATATTAAAAAATGGAATCTATGTCGTTTTGCGACATTTTTATTTTGTTCTGTATTTCGCCACCCAGGCGAACATACGCCTAAAAAAATATGATTGTGGTACTTAATTTAGACAAAAATTACGCTGGATAAAATGACCAATAAACATCACTTTCGTGTCCATGTGACTTTCTTTAAGCCAATGTTTCTTAATGTGCAGCCCTCAAAGATGGGTAGAGTGGTTTTTCAGACTGAATATTAAAACTTTAATTTTAATTGAACTAAATATATATCATAAGCAAATAAATTCATGAAATTTCTCAAATAAAATATTTACAGAACTGGCGCCGCATATCGTTATAAGAGAATATATGCTATAAATATTTCAATGACCAGACAAAAATCTGGTTTTTCCTGCATATGACTGCATCCACTTATATAAAATGCTAATCTGGAGTCTGCGTGCGTCGTCTATAGCTATTGGTTAGAGAACGGTCACTTGCCAGCCTTCACACGCCAATCAACAGCCACCATATTATATTCGTTCCATCATCTTGCTTTTCGTTTATTTACAACTAGACGCAGAAATTCATGCAAGGAGAAGGGGATTCAATATTTATGCTATTTTATCTGTATCAGTTATAAGGACTAGGTTAAACCATAACCTAAGAATTTTTCTGGCAGACGGCAAGAAACAATGTAGTTTATTAAAAACTCGGAGAAACGTAATGCGAAATGTATTAGTCATATAAATAACAGCTATCCGTTTTCGAAATTATAGTCTCCGTCATCAAAAGTAAAATGCATTTATTTATGTAAAATCCTATCCAAATACTCTGATAAGCTAACCAGAGTAACGTATTCATATAACGAAATATATAATTAAAAATGACTTATTCGTTTCTCCTTATAAGCTTTTCCGTAATAAATTCCTACAATCATTATATATGATACCCTTAGTTTATGACACTTGTGTTAGCCATTAAATGAGATTTAAGATAACTTTTTCATTAGACTTAAATCATATGACTACTTACTGTATATTATTGCCGCAAAATAGCAGTGAGCAGAGATATCAGAAATACGGAGAGCAGGGAAAAAAATTAATTCCAGGCAATTGTATGTCACAAAGTGACAATTAGTACGTTCGTTTAAATTTACATATTGCTTTTTATTTGTATACGACAAGCAGATGCCAAAATTCATGTAAGGAGAAGGGTATTCTGTGTTTACGTTATATTACCTGTATCAGTTATAAGTAACCTAAGAATTTTTTGGCAGTAGATAAACAAAGAAGTTTATTAAAAACTCAGAGAAAGTTTGCACGAAATGTACGAATCGCGAAATATATCATTCAAATAAATAACAGTTATCCGATTTTGATATTAAACTTTCTGTCATTTAAAGTAAAACAAAGTAAAGTAAATAAATCGGGATTACTGGAGATCGCGATTCCGCCAGGAATTGCAGTGGTAAAACGCTAGGATCCTCTAGAAATATTTTGCGAAGTACATTTAACTGTATTATGCCGGTCCAGGATGTATTACAACCTAATTTCATGAAAATGCATGAAAATAATGGTAGTCTACAGGCTGTATTGCAACGGAATTACTGCTTGAAAATAATATCTTGCGATTAACTACAGCAGTATAATGACGTCATTACTGAATGTTATTTTGGCGGAATCGTGATCTCCAGTAGACCCGATCGTTATTCATTTTTCCTTACAAGCTTTCCCTGAATAAATTCCTGCTACCACCCCAGGTGATGCCCGTCGTTATTAATGTAAGGGTAATAGAAGCTATGATTTTCGAAAGCAATATTAGTGGAGGTTGTGGTTAAGTTGACCAGTATTCCCACTGACACATTTTGTTACAGCATAATTCACTCTGAAATGAGTTTTACAAACCAATTAAACTGTTTTTATAAGCGCCATTATACTGAAGGTATTAATTAATGCGTGTGAAAGTAGTTCCATACGCATCGTGCTGAATTGTCCCTGGACCAGGAATAAAACTGATATTTCATGGATAGCAAAAGTTTTCGGGATTCCTAATTTGTTTTTAATTTTATTGGTTCTATACTTCCGTCGTCATTAATTCAGTAGAAGTTACTACTGTATTGCTATGTGAACAGCAAATCAAATATGTAGAACATTACCAAATCAAGGCCACTAGCATTATGTAATAACAATTCCGTATAAATAAAAAGAATGAACTGCCAGAATACGGTATTCAAACCGTCATTTTTGACGGGCTCCAAGCTAGTTGTTACTATAATAGAATAAGTTTAAAGTTGGTATCAAGCAGTGTGGCATTCCTTTAAGGATTATATTAATGACTGTTTTATGAGGGCCTAGTGCCCAAATCGTAGGTATAGGTTTTAAGGGACTTATAACAAATCTTAGTGTCAACTCGTAATATATACATAGGAAAAAAGATTATATCCTTATAATTTTGACATTTTACTGCTCCTGGGTTTGAAAAACTGTGCTAAGAAATAATCTCAAGGATTCCTCGAAGATCAAAATACAACTGGAGAGATTGCAGTATAATGTTCCAGTCTAGTTCTTGAATGAAAATATGAAGTTTCAACAATACAGTTTGTGCCGTATATGCTGGAGTGAATGATACGGAAATATTTTTACCTACCACAATTAATCGACGAAATAGAACATGAACTGACGGTGTTGTCGAGAGGTTACGAGAATCGTGGCCTATTTCGCTAGAATGATTTCTACGAGAATCGAATTAACAAATCGTATCCCACAGTCTGCGGGCGAATCAGTTTTGTTAATCATTATAAACTTCAACAGCTCAGTATACAGACAGACGATACGGCTGCAAACAGCGATTAAGCGTGTGCAAAACATGCTGGAAGCAAACAAGCATTTACGCACGGCGATCGCACGTGATTTCCTCTTTCACAAACGGACCTTACTTAAAAAATAATTTTTTAAAAAAACCAACTGTATGATGGAGAGTGAAAAACCAGTCAGTTTGTAAACTGTACTGAAACGGGGCATATAAGGCCAGTGTGTCATTGGCAGGATAACAAATATTCGTCCCTCGGCACCTACAGTTTAACGTGGATTCGCAGGAGATTTAGTTCAGCATGGAGCACTTTAAAAATTTCTGCCCTTACAGGACATTTAATTTAAAAAAAAAAAAGGTTAGCTACTAATGTTTTTCTGTCTTTAAGATTAATACTTGAAGGGCGGATCAAGAAAAACAAAGATACTTTTATGGCATTTGTTGATTTAGAAAAAGCTTTTGATAATGTTAGGTGGGACAAGATGTTCAAAATTTTAAAGAAGTCAGGTCTAAAGTATCGAGATAGAAGAATACTCTATAAACTGTATAAGAATCAAGTGGCTGTAATAAAAGTAGAGAATCACGAGAGACATGCATCGGTTAAAAAGGGTGTGAGACAATGTTGTAGTCTATCCCCGTTAATATTCAACTTGTATGTAGAAGAAGCAATGAAGAAAGTCAAAGACAAATTTCCATGCGGCATAAGATTTCAGGGAGAAAAAATCAGTATGCTACGATTTGCTGATGACATTGTCTTGTAAGCAGAGAGGGCTGAGGATATTGAGAAGTTATTGAATGGCATGAACAAAATACTGAAGGAAGATTTTGGACTGAATATAAATCAAAGTAAGACAAAAGTGATTAAATGTAGCAGAAATGATACTAATAGTAGCAGATTAAATATAAAAATAGGATCGGATGCAATAGGAGAAGTGAGTGAGTTCTGTTAATTGGGAAGCAAAATTACAACCGATGGTCGAAGCAGGAATGATGTTAAAAGCAGAATAGCACTAGCAAAAAGAGCCTTCATGAAAAAGAGAAACCTTTTAGTTTCAAATATTGATCTAGGAATTAGAAAGAACTTCTTAAAACTCTATGTGTGGAGCACAGCACTTTACGGTAGCGAAACATGGACTTTAGGAACACCGGAAAGAAAGAAACTTGAAGCATTTGAAATGTGGTGCTACAGAAGAATGCTGAAAATTAGGTGGACAGACAAAGTAAGAAATGATGGGTGAGAAAAGAAGTTTATGGAAGAAGCTTACAGGAAGAAGAGACAGGCTGGTAGGTCGTATTTTGAGACATGCTGGATTGGTTAATTTTTTAGTGGAGGGAACAGTCGAAGGTAAGAACTGTAGAGGTAGACAGAGATTAGAATATATGAAGCAGATATATAAGGACGTGGGTTGTAAGGGGTATGTAGAAACGAAAAGGTTAGCACAGGATAGGAAGGGATGGAGGATTGCATCAAACCAGTCTAAAAACTGACGACAGCAAAAAAAAAAAAAAAAAAAAAAAACTAATATGTTCTCGTATTCGTGAGCAAACTTCAATCCGTGTTGAGATTCAGTTTCTGGACCTCCCAATGCCAGCAACAAGCGTACCCCTCCCCAGTCAGATATAAAAATGAACATTGTGATGTTTTATGAAGTAGCAACAATAGTACACTGGTCACCGTTGAGTAACTAACAAATACCGGCGTTTCCATTCCAGCGATGATAATAGCAGAGGCCAGGTGCTGCTATTATGACGAGTGGCCCTTGTTTGTGGGTCGAAAATAACTCTACCCCGCGGCTGAATAGCGCTCGCCCGGCGGGTTAATGTGAATACAGCGCTCGCGCGCTGTTGAGTGATTTTAATGGCCTGTTGTCACACATCAGATAACGCCACGCGCTAAACGCCTGTCGCAATCTGACGGCTGGCTGCATACGTATTGATTTTGGCCATTACGGGATGGACACTGAATGGCTCGTAGATTGGATTAGTGTTCACTTCGCTCCCAGACGTAAAAATTACTCAAATCATACTTCCACACTTCCTGTTGAACAGTATTAAGCATCACTCCTTTTGTTGAAATATTGACAGCATTAAATATAGTTTCGTGATATACTAAACGTTGACAGCATGGTCTGTTTAGTATAGTCTATAAGAAGTAGGTTCATAGTGTATTTTTTATAGCAAAGTTTCTCGTTTTGTTTTACAATATATGTCCTTGTTTGTCTGCTTCATTTACTGTAATCTCTGTCTTCTTCTACAGTTGTTACTTTCGACTGTTCTCTCCAGTAATAATTTAACCAATCCGACAAGTCTTAAAATATTACCCACAACACTGTTCCTTCTTTCTGTAAGACTCTCACATTCTTGTTTCCTCACTCATCATTTACAAAATACGTTCATTTCGTACTATATCTGTTCACTTAATTTTCAGCATCCTTCTGCAGCACCACATTGCAGATGCATAGGTTTTCCATCTTTTTTATATTCTTAGCTTCCATAAAGTGCTGTGGTCCACACTTAGAGTTTTAGAAAGTTCTTTCTGAGTCCCAGATAAATATTTGACACTAAAAGATTTCTCTTTTTCAGTAAGGCTCTGTTTGCTAATACTATTCTGCTTTTAACATCATTCCCGCTTCTCTGATATACAGTCGGATAAAGACGTCAAATTACAAATACTTCTCATATTTTACATATGAAACGAAGGCATTCAGGGAAAGCGTTAAAAACATGTATTTTTTATGACTGCATATGAGTGACTTTCCACAAAATGCCATTACAAAACAGTAATAAATTCGTAATAAAATGGTCACTAGACAAAGTGGAAATTGAGCTCATAAGTATTTCATAAACATTTTTATGTTTTTCATATTTGAAGTCTCGTTTGCTTAGGTTGCACCACCTTGAAGGTGTCCGGTATTTAGCAGGTTCGCATCTTAATAATAGAAGAAATTTTCATCAGTCGGCTGGCAGGGAAGGAGAAGTGATTGTTCACAATTCCTGATCACTACATGGTGCACCAAAGTCGTGGTATAATTCTCAAACCACTCTGCAGTGCGTAATGCAAGTGGGGGCAAACGACAATATGATGGTGATTCGTTCGCCGGATAAGGGCGATAAGCATGGTCTCCCAGAGCCGTATCTTTCGGAAGAGTAGACGTAAAATGTCCATCACACAGTTTCACCCTCTCCATTTCTTCACCTTTCAATCATTCAAAACGCTAACACAATACACGGAACGTAGACTACATACAACACAATAATTCTTACATACAAATCCATCATTGGGTCTGGCAAGGTGAAACCAACCCACTTAAAATACTGGTATATTAAACAAGATATCCGTGTGTGTACGTGAGGGTTTGTGGGAACACAATAAAACGCAATGTAATGACTTTCAACTGATGATTTCTGCTTTTGAGATTCGGTGTTTTGAGTATATCTTTTGAATACATTCCAATTACCATACTAAAATGCTTACCGTTTCCCTCAGATCCATTTTTTCTTAATAGAAACACAAAACATAACCGTCAGTGCGCCCCAAGCCAGAACAGGGAGACTACAACGGGGACTGATTCAAACCTTGAGTCCCGCGTTACTTATTAGTCCTGGTGTCGTCACATTTGGAGCGCCGAGAACAGGAGGAAGCCAATCATCCAACAATGCTTTCGATGCCAGGGGTATCAGCACCTAGCAGTCGACTGCCGCAAACAAATGCGGTGTGTCCGCTGAAGGGAAAGCCACAGCGTCCTGATCTGCGCACGCCCGCTTGAAGACACGCCAACGTGCGCGAACTGCGGCGCTTACCACGCTGCCTGCTATGGGGGCTGCCCCGTCAGAGAGGAGACTACAGGCCCCCGCAAGCAGACAGCCCCAACCCGGCCGCAGCCGCACAGCAACAAGAGGTAAAGAAACAGAGGCTTGCAAAAATCACCAAGTCAGCGGGCCTACCGGTCGACAGCAATAACAATCAAGCTGGAGGCCACCAACACATTCGACGACTAAGCAGTAGCTCACCCGAAGCACCGATACTGCAACGACGACTTCAGAGAGATGCAACCACAAGACAACCAAGACAACAAACATCGTCCAGCTACTATCACAGTTGCTCGCGATGATGATCCCCACCTGACGCAAATAAGAATACTCAATGGTTTTCCTAAAGGCTGTTATATATGTATATAATGGTCAAATCAGGGTTTTTCCTTAAAGTGCACCCCCCTCCCCCCGAATGATCCCAAAAACAACTGTTTGAGACTGTAGATAAAGCTACATATAGTAGCGGGGCTACAGTATGCCGCTGAGGCAGCGGAAAAAAAAAGGTCCTGATTGGAATTTTTAGGTGGTTTCCGCAATCACACTGTAACAGCCCTAATACCTGTTTTTTGAATAATATTGTACTGTGTGAAATATTTGTAGTGAGCCAAAGTTTGCTTGAAAGTGATTTGATATGTTTATTTTGTAAATTCTTGTAAATAAGTGTATATAGACTTTGTTTTAGGTAAAAAATTATTTAAAGTCTATTTAATATGTTTAATAACCGAATGGTGCAAGAGTATTTCTTAAAAGTTTGTAATTCCATGTATTACTGTAATTTACGATGTCTACAGGGACAATTTTTCCACTATTTGAAAGGATTTCTGTAAATAATTTTGTATTTAAGTATCTATAATTACCATTTCTAATCATTTTGTAATGTTATTAATTAATTTTGTATCAATTCCGATTGTTTTTAATATGTTTGATTGTTTGAGTGATTGTTAATGATCGAGAAATATCGGGCGGATGCCTTTGAAGAATTCTCGTAATTTCGATAGACTCTATATAAACAGATCGCCTGGACAGAGAGTTAGTTTGCATTAAGTATTAATTTCAGAGTTACAGAGACATTCATGCAAGTTTTCATTCAGTCAGTATTGCATCTTTGGATTGTAACAACTAAGCTTGTGAATGTCGCAGACTTGTTTTGATTTGTTCAAAATAAACGAACATCTCAACATAACCTTGTTTTTGGTGGACTTTATTAATTAATTAATGCAGTTCTTAAATCACCATAAAGAACCTTAACATGGCGACCGTTGACATGACGAGAAGTTCTTAAACATCTGTGGGATGTTTATCTTCTAAAAAGAATCTGCAGAAAATTGCGAGGAAATTTCGACCGGCGACGACACGGATTTGACGGCCTAAGGCGGAGATTTTTCATCGGCAATCGGCTGTAATCTTCCGACGTCGAGTGGATTTCCTTCGGCCTCAAAATCGTCTTCCTACAGTGAATTGTGAAAAGTGTGGTTAAGTGTTTGAAGTCAGTGTGGTGTTTAATGGTTAAATAAGTGCTTCTAAGTGAAATTAATGTGATACAAATGTGAGGAGTAACTGTAAGTACGGCATTGAATATTCAAGTGATTTATTTTGCATGTTAATGTGTGGCAGATTGGAAAATTTTAATTTTCCTTAATTTTGTTTTGTATGTTGAGTTGCTAATTACTAAAAATGGCTGAGAGTCAAAATTTGCAAACAAAGTTAGAATCCTTGGTATTACGAGTATGTAGTTATCTGAATACAGAATTTTCTGAAATTAACAGTAAGTCAAATATAAATGTACTGAGGAAGCAGTATACTCTGAGAGCAGAAGGGGGTGATTCAAGAGATAGAAATTGTTCCTAATCATGACGATTGTGGCTTCTCAATCATTTCAGTAGATGAGAATAATGAATTTTTATGTTGAAGATTTGCGGGATGGTCATTGTTTGATACTAAAAACAATGCTGAATTCATAGTTCACAAGACAGTTTGGCTAGCAGAAACTGGGGGGCCACAACATGGCATTATTGGGACTATGTCTGGTTGTATTGGTGGGAAGAAGGTTTTTAAAAAAGCTGAGATTAACGAATTTCTTAAATATCTTGAAGATGAGGATGATACTATAGTGTCAGTAGAAGATTTATATGCGGAGGAGAGTCGGGAGGTAGGATGTTTTTCCACTGAACCAAGGAAGAATGAAAGAAGTTGTGTACAGATTCTAAGTTGGAAAAATGCTCTGAATTTGATTTAGATGACACGATGCTTGGCACTTTATTTGATGTAGACGAGGATATAGAAGAAATGGGTAAGATTGTGGGTCCAGGTACCAACTGCTATAGCTTTAATACCATTTTTATGAATAATCCCCGAGAAGATTTATTGGAAGAGGTAGAGGTAGCAGCAAGTGAATTTCAGGATAAGGTTATGATAGATGTAATTAATGATGTTGATGATGTAAAGGTTGATAATAAGATAAAGCGGGAAGGGGACCACCATAGTACCTTATCACTAGAATCAGTGTGCGAAAGTAATAATTTTCATGTAGAAGATTTTCGAAATGGTCACTGCTTAATTACAAAAAAGGGTGCAGAATTTATAGTGCATACTACAGTGTGGCTATCGGAAACTTATAAGGTCAGAATGGCATAGTTGGGACTATGTGTGCTTATATAGGTGGTAATGAAGTTTGTAGAAGTACTGAAATCGAGGAGTTTCTCAAATATCTTGAAGATGAAGGTGATACAGTGGTGTGGATAGGAGACCCAGATGAGGAGGAGAATTGTCAGTCAAAGTATTTGTCTTCTGAAGAGAGAGAGGTTGAAAAGCCTTATGTACCCATCCCTAAGTTGGAAAAATGTCCTAATTTTGACCTAGCTGATACGTTATTTAGCTCTTTATTTGGTGTAGATGATGACATTGAAGAAATGGGTGGGAGTAAGGATTTACTTGAACCAGTTTCTAATTTGGAAAATTGTACAGAATGTGACTTAGATGACACTATGTTTTGTACTCTCTTTGATGTGGAAGCTGATAGTGAAGTAGTAGTTGCTGAGAAAAATAATTATTTGGTGGATGAAGTCAGTAAGCCAGATGTTAAAACAGTTTTAGGTACTGATTCATATAATTTGGCAAGTTTAAGTAGCAATCAGATGATGAAGAGTGGGGTTGTGAGTAATGATGGACTAAACTGTAGTAGTGAGAATAATAAATTTGTATTACCAGTCGAGTCAACAGCATTGCTTTTAAGTGACAATCAATTTGCTAAAACAGAACCATTGTATGTCTCAGCTGTTGCGTGGTTGTACCAAAGTCTGTTGTCTGAGATGATTGGAAGTTTGTGTTTCTGTATATATATAATGAAGCTTTGTGAAAATAGAAATGTAATATTAAATGTGTATACAAAAGTTGAAGAAAACTGGAAGGTTAGGAAAAGTAACTTACATGGTTCTGGGTTTCCAGGGAAATCCTGAAACCCACTTATGAGAATTAATTGAAATGCATGGTTTGGGGAGGGGTCAATAGCCTTTAAATATCTAGTTTTGTAAATAAGTATGTCAATAAATGCATGTAAATAGTTTGTGTGAGTACTTAAGCTCAGATACAGATGTAAGCATTTCAATGTATAATTTGTGACAGTTTTGTGTAAAGACTTTGGTATTTTCATGATGTTGTGACTTTCTACATTTTGGTGGCAAATTATCAGCTGTAAAATGTAAAACAGACTGATGTAATTAACAAGCAGACATCAAGTGTGTAATTTGGAGTGAAAAAATTGTAACTTAAGGTGATGGCATTGAACGTTTGTTGTGTAAAAACAGTAAATGATAAAATAATTGGACCTGAGAAAAGACAATTATTGTAACCAAAATCAGTGCCATGGACTATGTGCAGATGTTGTATGTGATAAAGAATTGTACTTGTTCATTGTAAAAGTCATTATGGTTGATTGATTGTAATCTGTCCGTGTCTGCATTATGTGTACATTCAACCTGCATAGATTCGTGACGGATTCAATCAATTTTATCTGTGTAAAATTAAGTGAATCCTGGGGAGGGGTTGTAACAGCCCTAATACCTGTTTTTTGAATAATATTGTACTGTGTGAAATATTTGTAGTGAGCCAAAGTTTGCTTGAAAGTGATTTGATATGTTTATTTTGTAAATTCTTGTAAATAAGTGTATATAGACTTTGTTTTAGGTAAAAAAATTATTTAAAGTCTATTTAATATGTTTAATAACCGAATGGTGCAAGAGTATTTCTTAAAAGTTTGTAATTCCATGTATTACTGTAATTTACGATGTCTACAGGACAATTTTTCCACCATTTGAAAGGATTTCTGTAAATAATTTTGTATTTAAGTATCTCTAATTACCATTTCTAATCATTTTGTAATGTTATTAATTAATTTTGTATCAATTCCGATGTTTTTAATATGTTTGATTGTTTGAGTGATTGTTAATGATCGAGAAATATCGGGCGGATGCCTTTGAAGAATTCTCGTAAATTCGATAGACTCTATATAAACAGATCGCCTGGACAGAGAGTTAGTTTGCATTAAGTATTAATTCAGAGTTACAGAGACATTCATGCAAGTTTTCATTCAGTCAGTATTGCATCTTTGGATGTAACAACTAAGCTTGTGAATGTCGCAGACTTGTTTTGATTTGTTCAAAATAAACGAACATCTCAACATAACCTTGTTTTTGGTGGACTTTATAATTAATTAATGCAGTAATTAACCCACCAAAGAACCTTAACAACACCCGTCAATTGCCTCATGAACTATTTCACACACACAAATAATTCTCTTGACATACAGACCAAAGTTTATACGTTTCACAGACAGATTTCACTATAGGCTGTTCAGTAACAGAGGCGGCTCAAGGTCAATTTGCTCTATGCCCACTCCGTTATCTTTAGCCCCACATGCGAAGGGGGAAAACGTCAATATGGATACAGCGGTCAGCTGGGAGAAGAAGGAATGGAGAGTGTGCTGAAGTGGGGCAGGGAAACATGAAACTCCGCTTGTTCAGAGTTATCATGGTATAGAATAAATTACTTCATCGGGGGCAGCAGTAGGCGCTAGGACCGATAATTCCGCACCGAGGCTGAAGAGTGAGCGCTAACGCTGGGGCTGACAACCGGTGAGGAGGTAGGTTCGAATCCTCGTACGGCCATCCAGATTTCGGTTTCCAAAAATCACCACATGCCCGGATGGTTACTTCTAAAAGTTATCACCAAATTCGTTCCCTTTTCTACATTCTTTTATCCTCTAGTAATATTGAACTCCACGACGCGTAAAGTCGTAAACCCATTATCGAGAAAAATTAAAACTCCATCCACAAAGTGAGCCGAATAAACCGCATAGGTCTCCCAATCCTATAAACAAACGATACTTTTTGAGATAAAACAGAATGCTTGTCGAAACAATACCTATTGAGATAAAATAGAATGCTTGTCGTTCTTGGTAAAAAAAAAAAAAAAAAAAAAAAAAAAAAAAAAAATCTTAAATTTCTTGGTGCTCTCATATGTTATTTAAAAGCAATATAATCGATTACTAAAGCTTCTTAGTTTCCTTCTTATCCTACGTAATAACCATTTCGACTGCGAGAAATAATATACGTTTTGTTGACCGAGATTCTGTCTATTTTGATGAACGGAATTTCATAGAAAAACTATTGCTCTGATTTTAATAGGGTTTTGAATAATGTACGGCCCGTAGTTTATCCGAAAAATAGAGTATTTTTCGTTGAGCGCAATCCCTTCAAAGCCATTGGCCTGATTTAGATGCTTCTGCCAACCGAAGTTTTTATCGTTATTTCAGGTTTTACTTTTTCGCTGATGATGCCGTAACTATGACATAGTTGCTTCAAGTTCCGTATTCGAAAACTCCGCGTGATTGAACTTGCGGGCATTAATTAGGTTTAGGATTAAGATAGAAACTGTGAACTCCCAGTACTGTAATATATTTCATGTGTTCATGAGAGTGGTGATTTGATATGTGTAGCAAGTTGTCCTGTTTGTTTTCATTGTATGAAAACGGTCGGTAGGAGAAACTGGATACCCGTCTCTTCAGCCTACTCTTCCGAAGTATACCTTAATTGGCAACTGCAATGTCTACCTCCTATGCACTAATTACCATCAAGAAAGTTGTGTGCCTAACTATAAACGTAGTGCAGAGTGATTTGGGTTTTAACTACAGGCGTTTTGGTACACAATTTTCACACTACTAACTCTCCTACCCTATCAGCCAATTCTTCATCATGAAATTTCTTCCACCACCAATTAATCGCGTAGAAGTCCAGTGAAGCTGTGCGCGTAAATAAGCAACCATAATGGATAGGGGAGTATGACGCGTTCATGTTCGAGTCAATGAACCGGCCGTCCCGACTGCGGTTTTTCGACGGTTTTCCACAATCACCTAAGCTGTGGTATGACAGAGTCACCCACAATGAATATAATTAAATAATTAATTAATATTCAGATTTTCTTTATAATATTCAATTATATAAGTTGTAAATATCATAAAAAATAGCGATATTGCATAGGTAAATAATTGTACATTAAACCCAGGCGGCCATAGTTATCATTATTATTATTTTAATTTCTACAATACTTGCTATTCAGTAATGTATTGAATATGGGAAGTTGGAACTGCCATTTTAAACGCTCAGAGACCGGGACAATGGCAAGTTTCGCCGGCAGACAGGCGCCTTAACTCACAAAGTAGAGGACGCGCGCGGACCGTTAGTTGGAGGGTCCATCGACCTCGCACCCCCCGCCCTGGTGTCTTGAAGGTCGACCAGAATAGGCGCGAGCGGACAGCAAATACCGGCTACGATATGAGACACGTGATGATGGACATGTATCGATGCACCAATCGTGAACGTTTATAGGCGTTCAGAAATGTTAATTCAAGGGATTCTGTTGCATGTGGCGAGTTGGAGACGACTTTTCCGAGGAAGAAGAGAAGAGGCCATTTTGACTTAACTTGCTGTCGGGACGAGCCACTGTGCAGACGTGTCAGCCGACACGCTCTCGTCCGGTGATCAGTGACTGTGTCTGATCACACTTTCTTGCTCTGGGGAGCTAGAAGTTGTATGGCATGCCTGCCATAATCTGGAAGTTGATGTGGTAACGTTGGCGAATCCACTGTCCTGGCTTACGCAGCTGCAGTGGCAATGTGCGTGTCACACTTCATCACGACGAAGTAATTATGGTAAAGTACCGACGCAGACGGTCACAGTTCATTGGGTTCACTGAGCTAACTAATTTTCATGTTTAACTTCAAATTCCAAGCATCTTGCTGATCTTGTGTAAATTCAAGACGATGCTTTTTAACATTACATGGCGCCCCTGGGATACTCTTTTTGTGGTAAATGTTAACTTCAATTTGATGGCCTGTGTTGCCACGTTGATAATATGTTGACTTTGCTAATTGTTGAAATATTTAATTCAGTTTTATGTTTGCTTTTCATCGGCGGATTGTAAACGTCGGGTATTGCTTGTTTTTGTTGCCTTTGGAAAATGTTTAACTTAAAGTTAACTATTACCCGGCCTTGTATAAGCCATAAGACTCAATAAATTGGATATAATTTTGTGCAAAATATTCATGGTTCTAGTTCACCTTTTTACAGCAATTAAAATCATTTTCATATTCATATTTAATAACTCACGTATAAAGGTATGAAGGTAAGGTAGGTGTTGGAGATAATAATAATCACCCCCCCCCCTTTTTATACAAAGCGAATACTGGAACGGTTCCCATTCTCCATTTCTTAAACTACACATTTCTCCAAACAAAAACAAACAAAAAAAAAAAAACCTGGTTATAGCTAGCCGGTGGAAAGATTGGACAACTTGTTAATTATAAGCCATGATGAGAATGAAGGCATTGCGTGATTCGATAGGATCTATAATAATAATAAAAAACGAACAATTATTTTAGACTAAAAACAAGCTAATAAGTTTTGTAAGTTGCGCTGAATAATCACTGTGTGATTTTTTAATACTTCTGTTTTGATGTTGATGGACGCAGTCACATCGTTGGTTTAAATCTCGTGTTTCAAAATTTCTCTGTAATAAGTGTATAAAGGGATCATCACTCACTAAATTTATCAGACACACATCCATAATATTCTTGCATTAGACTATGTTTTTTCATTACATCGGGCCAAACACAAATTAAAATCTGGTGGTGTGTTTGACGTTTCTTCAAAAAGTAAGTTGTGTCGGGAAAATAACAGATTTGTGCAAAGTGACAGGTTGAGTTAAATATCGTGCTGAAGACAGCAACCAGCTGGTTTGCGGAGAGGAGTATTAAGCGTGAACCGTATGAAATACTTCAAATGGACCATTTCAAAGTAACAGCACGATGCCCACCACTGAAATTGCTTTTATGTATATATAAACGAAAAATTATTTAAATTTGTTACCAATGGAATTCTACCTACAAAAAAGACTTGTTAAAACTAACACTAACGCTTATATGTATAAGTTATAACTAATGTTTACACGAAATATTGTCTGATGCATAAAATGGGATCTGACATTGCGATAAAACAAATAATACACAATAGCTATAGGCTCGAGCTGCTGATGCAGATTCTGGCTTTGATGCAAATGTTTATAGGAAATAATTAGGACATTGTTATAGCTTTTAAAATATATAAAAACTGTTAATAACTGGTAGCACGTAATATTTATTAAATTATGTAGACAAGAATCTTAAAAATTCGAATCTAAACTATCAAAAAATACCTAATTCCGGCAATAGATGTCAAACTTATCTAGTGCACTTGTAATTCTTTACTCGCCGGCCCTGGCAGTGTAGGGGGCTAGCACGCTGGCCTCGCATTGTAAGGGCCGCCGGTTCGAGTCCGGCCGCGGGCATGGGTGGTTTTAATTAAGTGTTGTGTTCGTGTTGTGCTGTTCTTACTGTAGTATCTACAATATCATGATTAAAGCCTGATACAACAGTTGGTACAAAAACAAATTTGAGCTGGCTAAATGGTCGCAAAGACCGAAGGCCATATTTAAAAAAAAAAAAATCTTTACTTTTGAATTAAAAAAAAAAATAGTCCTCACAACCAGTGTTGGAGGTGGCCAGTCTCCCAATGGGCGGCCTTCTCGGTCACTTTGGCTGCCAGAGAGACTGAGAACGTGCGCTATTCCGGGAGATCTGGAATTCGGATTACGGATCCGATACCAATACTGGAAAAGTGGCTTAGACGGTAGATTAGTAATATGAAATAGTTGTAGTCTAGTAATAGCCGCAATGGTAGTTGAAGTATAAAGTGATATGGTGAAATTGTAAAAATTGAAACTATAAAGTGTACAGGAAACTGCAAACACTACAAAATTAGAAAATCGTAACTAATCAATTATAAGTCATCAATAGATAACAATGAACTGTGGTGAAACGAGGAAAGTTAACAAGCCTTTAATATGTGTTTAACAGAAAAACAATCCTATGTATCGCGGCAACAAAAAAAAGACTGTATAGATATTGCCAAAGCTAAAATTCACAGACATTAAATTTATTACTTGTGAAATATGTGTTGAAATATCAGATGAAAAGCTGTTTGTTAAATTAAGGCCTATTTTAGTTTCCAGATACTAGGCAGTATAAAAATGTGTGCTAAATTTTAAATGTCATGTTGTTTCCTATCAGCTTTGGATGTAATGTATGATTTCATTGAACACCTTTACAAAAACCTACTTTTTCTTTCTGTTATGACTTTACACCTCGTCGGCGTACAAGTCACTAGAAGCGGGTGCAAGGAACGGGATTCGGCCATACCATTTTTGAAGGAAGCATCCCGGCATTCACTTGGAGTGATTTGGGGAAACTATGGAAAACCTAAATCTGGATGGCTGGGCGGGGATTCGCATCTGCGTCCTCCAGAATGCGAGGCCAGAGCGTTAATCGTTCACCCACCAGACTTTGTTTTTATTTTGTGTTTAAAAACGAAGTAAGTTCAGTTTTAAAATATTTATAATAATGGTTTTCTATGTTGTAAATTAAATGGTAACTGAACGAGTACAAAGTGTCGTTTAGCTAGTAACAGTACATTGGAATACAAGCATTGGTGATGGGGTGCAGATACGTATTCAGGACATGATTTCGTGTATGTCTCAGTTGATTTTCTGGAAAATCCATTTAAGGTTCTCAGTTTTGCTGAGTGATCGGTTTTTGGCGTTTTGACAGCCGAGATAAAAATTATCAGCAGTGAAAGCAAAGTAGGTTCTGTAACGTAAATATAACCAAGTAATTGTTGCAATATGAGAAAGAAAAAAAGAAAGAAAAACAGAAAGAAAGAGAGAGAGAACAGGGAAAGAAAGAAAGAGAGAAAGGGAGAAGAAAGAAAGAGAGAAAGGGAGAAAGAAAGAGAGAAAGGGAGAGAAAAAGAGAGAAAGAGGAAAAAAAGAGATAGAGAGAGATAGAAAGATAAAAAGTGAGAAAGATAGAAAGAAAGAACGAAAGAATGAAAGAGAGAGAGAGAGGAGAATGAGAAAGAAAGAGAGATAGAGAGAGAAAGAGAGAGAAAAAGGAGAAAGATACAGAGAGAAAAAGAGAGACAGGGAGAAAAGAGAGAGAGAAAGAAAGAGGGAGAGAAAAGAGAAAGAAATAAAGTGAAAGAAAGAGTGTAAGTCGATTCTCGCACAATTATTTTCCGTAATTCAATTACGTTATAAGATGTCTTGCAGGTGGTACGTTGTACAGCAATTAATTACCCCACAAATCAATGCTCGAAATATCTTCAGGTTGGATAACACAGTACGCTCCATCGGTTTCCAACACGTTGCCGCTCTTGAAACTGATGCAGTCGTCCTGTTTCATTCAAATTTCCTGTAGGTCCAATCTATCACAGTGATTAGGATACAGTGTTTTTAATAAAATTATAATGATACTCACGTCAATCTGCGATAACCCAGACTTTGTAGCTGACCTGTAGTTAGGGGGGCGTACATAAATTACGTGAGGTGAAATAGGGGAGGGGGGTGGGATCCGGCGAAATCTCACCAAGGGTGGGGGGGGGGGGCAACGGAAATCTCACTTGAGGTTTTGGACATTTTTTTGGACTGTAGAGCTAAAAAATAAAAAGGTCTACAGATGACGCGAAAGTCGGTTGTAGGGGAGTATTTCGTCGAAAAGTGGGGGTGTGATCGGCTTTGGAGGGGCGACACCTAAAAAAAATTTCTCAAAGTGGCGAGGGCGATTTCAAGGGGGGGGGGGGGTGTCTCACGGACCAGATCTCACCAGAGAGGGGGTCGGGGGGTCCAGAAATCCGGAAAAACACCTCACGTAATTTATGGATGCCCCCTTATGGAAATTTATACACGTGTTACTATTTCCTGTAGATTACTGTGATCTGTGTATGGCCAGTTTAGTGTGCTACTTTGCGTCGTAAATAAATGAAATATGAAGCTGAAACCTGGACCCCGACCTACTCTTCCGAAAGGCACAATAAGGCTACCACCATCCGACGAAGTTATTGTCATCATCAACAGTATCGTATCCCCTCACTCTGATGGAAGACGTCTGGGTTTTGAACCAGGACTTTGTCGTGCAGTCTGTAATATGAGTGTTACTGTAAGGCAAAATAACATCAAAATCAAAACTTTTGCTTGTTATTCTCATTACTTACAAATCAGAGGTTTGGTGGCTCATAGGTAAAAGTGTCTGACTGGAGATCGAAAAGTCTCCGGTTTGAATCCCCGTCTCAGCGGGGATCTTCATAGGCACTTAACCCGACCTTCAGCTCTGTCGCAGCTTGCTGTGTAATATGAAGTGCGCCAAAACGCATCCGTTGTTCGATTCCACATTAAACTGTAAGTCCTTCGTACCCGGTAAGACTACCGGGGGAGGTTCAGCCTGCTGATACAGGGACGGAATCCGCAGCCAGTAGAAACTCCGTCACCAGATAATTACGACCACACGGAATCATTATCTACACTAAGAATTGGGAATCTGACAAGATAACAATCATGGGAGATCGACTAAGAGCAAAGCTGATGTATAGGATGTTTTCTACCCTCTTGGGGGCATAATACGAGATATAAGAAGGTAAACACTATAGTGTATTACTTATATTATGACTCGGTCATCGCAGATAGACTTAGAACTGCAGTTATAAAAAGTGTGCCTGGTTCTCCATTTTGTGACTAGATTAATTTAATAATAATCTCTATATATAAAGATCAATATATGTTTATTTGTTTGTTTGTTTGTTGGTTTATTTGTTCTTCATACAAATCCACAGTTTTCATCCGATCTCGATGAAACTTTGCACACTTATCCTTTGAAACAAGGAGAAAAATACTGTCTACATTTGGTTGAAAAATTATCTGTATAAATAACACATGTTGTCTTATAACTTCGAAATATGGCGATAGACAGACAAGTTGGATGTGGACGTCTGCGTTCCGTGTTTGCATATAGTGGAGTGCCAGATCAGTGGTTAAAGCGCTTGCTTATGAACGTCATTGTCTCCGATTCAAATCTCCGTGGAGGCTAAGATTTTTAAAAATTGTTTTTCATCGTAAGAGTCAGGCCTGGACCGTAGGTTATTCGGATTGAATGTGAAACTGTGGATATTAGAAAGTTAGGGGTGCAATGCGAGGCAAATCGTAGGTAGTCTTGCAATGTTGTAGGTGTACACTTTTTTACGTTATAATGATCTCTCAGGTGTTGTTCGCAGTCAGTGTGTGAGTGTGTACCACAGTAATATTATTATAAATACGGAAGGAAGTCTCTGTCTTTTTGTTACGTTATGACGACTAAATGGCTATATCGTTGTGATGGAATTTCATAAGGAAATCTGTATGAAGGGTACAGGATATTTTTTCCAGTATGATTAACAGTTGTAGTCACGAAATTTTGAGACTTTATCGAATGGTGACAGAATTATGTTGGAAATTGATTCTCTTCAAGAGACGGATTCGACCGTAGAATGATATAGTGATAGCTTTCCTGTCATATTATGCTGACTCGATATTGTTTGGGACCAATCTTTCGTTACCTACAAGTTTCTATCTTCAATCCTGGAAAAAAATTGTTAATCTACGCGAACGAAGTCGCGGGTATGGGCTAGTTAAATATAATTTTTCAAACATGAAGACTATGCGTCGTCGTATACGTAGATAGAATACAAAGCCCCCATCATGGTCTATACTTTATTATTAAGATTACCAAGATTCGCAGTCATTTATGAGCCCGAATTTCACATTGTTGTTAAATTTCCGGAGCTTAATGTTGTAACAAAGTTGTGTATCTCGAGAAATTGCAGGTTTCCAAAGTTGCCCTTTGTTTACAAGGCTCTGAACGTCTAATATGGTTCAACTGTCTTGTGCGTAGCTGTCAAGTTAATTTTAGAAACATGTCCTCGAAATATGTAATATTTTGTCTGACGTCATTAGAGATATTCTGTCACCTCGTTTGAATCTGCTGTTGACGCTTCAGTTGCTAGATATCGGGGCTATTCATGGCTGTGCAGTGGTGACGTGAGAGATTAAGAGCTACAACGGATTACAGGATTTGCTGAGAGGCCACAGCGGTGGAGACTGACGGTAATCCTAGCTGAGTGCTGATAAGGTGAGAGGCTTCACCTTTGCCTGCCGCGCCCCATTACTCGGCCGAGGCTCGTGAAATCACTCGCTATCGCGGCTTTTCCCAAGGTGACAATCGGGGATAATAGAAACAATTAGGTGTGCGTGCGTGCGGGCGCTCGCTAATGAAGTCGTGGTGGAGGAGGCCGATTTACATAATTAATCGCCGGAGGAGGCTGCGTGCGCGCTATCTGCCGGCCGCTGCTGACAGCTCGGCCATCACAGCCGCACGCCCCAGTCTATTGTCAACTCCAGAGAAGTAGCTTCTTAGCACTTCACTCCGTAACGTAAACAAGGCAGACATTCTTAACACCTTATAGTCGACTCGGGGTTTATTATATCTATATATACAGGGTGTTACAAAAAGGTACGGCCAAACTTTCAGGAAACATTCCTCACACACAAACAGAGAAAATATGGTATGATTGCAAATTTGCCATGTAATGCGAAACAACTGCTCCTCCAGCTCTTTAACACAATTGGGATGTCAGGAAATATTCCCGAAGATTGGACTACGCATATTATTGTACCAATTTTAAAGCCGGGGAAAAAACCCAATGAGGCTACGTCATATCGTCCTATAACTCTAACATCCTGTGTCGCCAAAACGTTTGAACGCATAGTAAAACAACGACTAGAATGGTGGCTGGAACACAATAATCTGCTACCTAAGATCAATTTTGTTTCCGTAAGGGATATTGCACATTAGATAACCTTACCCTCCTAACCACAGACATAGAAAAGGCTTTCACAGGAAAAGGATATTTAACAGCTATATTCCTACATATATCAGGTGCGTACAATAATGTAACCCCAACAATACTGCTCAAAAAGCTGCAGGAATTGGGAATTCCCACATTATACTGTCAAAGTATCTACAACATGCTCCGTCAACGCACGATATTTATACGAAAACAAGATAATACCCTTTTCGGGCCTAGGAAACAAACTAAAGGAATACCTCAAGGATCTATTCTCAGCCCGCTGTTATACGCCATATACACCGCTTATCTTGAAAAAATCTTTGGCATTCACATTAAAATAGTGCAATATGCCGACGATATATGCATTTACACCATGTCGCCTTCGCTTCAATTAACGTTTCGTTGGTTAAATGAGGCGGCAACAGCGTTGTCCAACTGGATATCCGAACACGGACTTAAGCTCTCACTAGCCAAATCGTCAGTGGTGGTATTCACAAAGAAACGGTATGCTCCCGAGGAACCAGTCATTCGCCTGGGACCGTATACCTTCCACATTGAAGCTTCAGCCAAAATACTTGGTCTTTATTTGGACAGCAAATTAACATGGAGCCGTCACATAAATTACATCCTAATGAAAGTGGGTAAAGCACTAAACATAATGCGATCTATCACTCGAACGTGGTGGGGAGCAGATCCCACAACTCTACTGACCTTATATCGCTCCCTAATACGCCCAGTACTAGACTATGGAAGTATTTTATTTGGAAATGGACCAAAATATGTTCTAGAAAAACTGGATAGAGTACAATTCAGAGCTATAAGATTATGTCTAGGAACAATGATGTCAAGCCCGACAAACGCAATTCTGGTAGAAGCAAAAGTAATGCCCCTCCACCTTCGCCGAGAATTCCTTACAAGCAAATACCTTATCCGTACAAGTGCTTTAAAGGAACATCCAGTAGAAAAGAAGCTGTCACAAGTGTACAGCGGAAATAAAGATAATGGTCCATCTTTAGTGAGGAGAATGCCCCTATTAGCAGAAGGACATATGGAATATGAAAAGATCAAACCACTGATACTAAAAAGCCGCATCATCCCAGACTTCCTAAATCCATACGAGTTTATGTTTATAAAACTTCATATATATTACTTGCCAGAATATATCATCCGGAATAAAAACATTAATACAGCACTTTCACACTTCATAAAAGTAACCTGGCCTAATTACACCCACATATACACTGATGGATCTAAAATCATGGAAGGAGTTGGATACGGCTATTATTGTCCTTCCACCAATGACTACGGACAAACAGCATTACCTACAGAGACGTCAATATTCACAGCAGAAACCCTAGCAATCTGCGCAGCAATCAAGTATGGGTTAGACAAACAATTTGCTAGAATCCTAATACTCACTGACGCCAAGAGTGTGCTCCAAAAATTACAAAACCCAGTACGCAATACGAAGATGCACCAGTACCTATATGAAATTATCAAACTCGTCTCAGAAGCATATTCAACAATATACAAGTCCATTTCCTTTGGTTCAAAGGTCACACAGGAATACTGTACAACGAAGCCGTCGATCAGCTGGCGAAACAGAGTATTAATGAGGGGAACTTCTTAGGCATTCACTTACCTTGGACCGATTTTATACAACTCGTTACCAGGAAGGCATACAGTAAGTGGAATGAAGACTGGGCCCAGACACAGCTACTAAAAGGGAAACATTATGCGGCAGTTCAACCAACAATACCAAGGACACCATGGTTTAAAAAATTCAGTATAGCAAGAAGACACATAACAACAATCATTAGAATGAGATTAGGACACGTGTGCTATCCACAACATTTATGCCGCCTCCGAATAATTAACTCCCCGACATGCACTTTTGATCAAGAGACCTCAGATCTTAATCACATCATACTTTCATGTTCGCAATACCAAGCTCAACCTAAGCGACTATACAAACAATTACAACAGCTATCGGTTAGTTTCCCAGCGAACCTAATTACCATTCTACAATAAAAAAATATACAGGTCTACAATGCAATCATCCGCATAACACAAACATAAAGATCTAAAGCCCATGAAATGTAATGTATAAGAAATTTGTTATCTCAATGATGTCCTGTAAAGTTACCTTTGTAATGTTGCTATTATAATGTTATCGCACTATTGTTACAATGTTTTTATTGCAATGTTATTAATGGTCTTATTACCATGTTGCCATTGTTATTATAACATAGTAATGTAAACTGTTGTAGTTGCAAGATGGCTAAATGGTCGCAGACCAAAGGCCAATAAATAAAATAAAAAAATAAAAAAATATGTTATGTGGACATGTGTCCGGAAACACTTACTTTCCATGTTAGAGCTCATTTTAGTTTTGTTAGTATGTTAGTACGCTCTCCTGACCTCAACCCTCTTGACTTCCATTTATGGGGGCATTTGAAAGCCCTTGTCTACGCAACCCCGGTACCAAATGTAGAGACTCTTCGTGCTCCTATTGTGGACGGCTGTGTACAATACGCCATTCACCAGGGCTGCATCAGCGCATCAGGGATTCCATGCGACGGAGGGTGGATGCATATATCCTCGCTAACGGAGGACATTTTGAACATTTCCTGTAACAAAGTGTTTCAAGTCACGCTTGTACGTTCTGTTGCTATGTGTTTCCATTCCATGTTTAATGTGATTTGAAGAGAAGTAATAAAATGAGCTCTAACATGGAAAGTAAGTGTTTCCGGACACATGTCCACATAACATATTTTCTTTGTTTATGTGTGGGGAATGTTTCCTGAAAGTTTGGCCGTACCTTTTTGTAACACCCTGTATATATAAAGATGAATGTATGTATGTTTGTTTGTTCTCCACAGTTTCCATCCGATCGCTATGAAACTTTGCACACTTATCCTTTGAAACAAGGAGAAAAATAGTCTACATTTGGTTAAAAAAATGTGGAGGTCTCTGTACTGTTTTTCCGTGTAGCGGTAGAGTACCTCAGTGGTTAAAGCGCTTGCTTACTAACGTTTGAGTCGTGGTCACCAGTTCAAATCTCCGTGAAGGCTAAGGTTTTTAAAAATTGTTTTTGAATGTAAGAGTCCGCCTGTGCCGTCGGTTCTTCGGATTGAATGTTAAACTGTAGATATGACAAATTTGGGGGGTTGCAATGCGAAGCAAATCGTAGGTAGTCTTGCAACGCTGTAGGTGTACACTTTTTTACGTTATAATGATCCCTCAGGAGTGATTCGCGGTCTGTGTGTGTTTGATCTGCAGTAATAATACTATAAATGAGGAAGTAAGTCTCTGACTTTTGTTTCATTTTGACAACTAAATGCCTATACCGATATTGACGGATTTTGACAAGAAATTCTGTAGGGAGGGCACAGGACATTTTGTTTTTCGGTATGATTAACAGTTGTAGTCACGAAATATTGAGAACTTCTCGAATGGTGACAGAGAGACGGATGTGTGTGTTCGTCTGTAATGTTACGTTGCTTCCTCAAGCAATGCTACTCGCGCATTATGTTCGTATACAGGGTGGGGCATTTAATATGTTTTCTGGAAATATTTCGGAAAGAAAGCATTTTAACAAACAATAACCTATATAAAAAATAATCGTACAGTAGGGGGCTACAATTATGTGATATTGGTTTTTTTCACAGGTGGCGCTGTTGTCGTTACAACAAGGTCAACTTAATTCTTTTAGATGGGAACCCCTATTTTTTCTTTTCTGACACACTTCGACCTCTTCAGGCATCATTTCTGCAAAGGGTCAGAAAATGTCTGGAAGTAAATGGTCACCTTTTGAGCACCTGCTGTAGACATGGCTGCAAATAAGTAAGAAAAAGCATTTAAAAAATCAATTTCTTCATTATCCTTTAAAATTACCTTCCATGTTTACAGAATGAAAATTACATGTAATTATTTAAACAATAATTAAAATTATACACAAAAAACGCGAATATTCATTTTTCGCGATTACAGCGCCATCTGTGAGGCTAACAGAAAAGTGATTTAAGCAAACTATTTTTATTTTTTCATGAGGAATCGGAATCTTCAAGAAAAAATAGGGGTTCCCATCTAAAAGAATTAAGTTGACCTTGTTGTAACGACAACAGCGCCACCTGTGAAAAAACCAATATCACATAATTGTAGCCCCCTAGTGTACGATTATTTTTTATAGAGGTTATTGTTTGTTAAAATGCTTTCTTTCCGAAATATTTCCAGAAAACATATTAATTGCCCCACCCTGTATAATTTCGTTTAGAGAAAAATGTATTATGTAGCTTAGTTGTCGATTTTCTCTGTCCTTTTACTTTGTGTCTGCTTAAATGTTTCTGGCACCAGTTTATTTTGCCTTCTTTTTTGACATGCCCTGCGGGCGTAAACTGGCGTAAGTTGTAGCTCTAGCTGAGCACTAGCAGCTAAAGTTATTAGAACCCAAGAATCGGATGCTAATGCTGAAGAAAGAAGAATAGTCCAAGCTGAAATAAAGCTGCCCTTAGTTAACAACCCCCCCCCCTTACATCCCCTCACATTCGTTTATTTTTCTGTCTTTAAATATGTTGGAAATTGATTCTCTTCAAGACATAGGTTGGATGGTTTTCCGGTCATATTATGCCGACTCTGTGTTGTTTGGGACCAATCCTTCGCTATCAACAACTTTCTATCTTCAATTATGGCAAAGAAATTCTTAATCCACGCGTACGAAGTCGCGGGTATCAGCTAGTAACAAATAATTAGTCCACGATACTGTTTAAAATTTCAGCTGTTTTTATTTCTACTAAGACTTCGGACTTCAAAGATAATGGTCACATGTATACACAAGCTCCAGCGATTACATTTGACACTTCTTCCAAGGACGATACTGCCACACTCTATCACAGGACACGTAAAACTGTGCGCTCAAAACTGTCTTTGCCGACATAGACTATGTCCATAAACTGTATCAACTGTCTCTGGCGTTCGCTTTAGTTTCATCGAAAGTTCTAGAACATTACAAAGGCTTCCGACAGATATTTATCGAACTTTAACAATACTTAAACAATTAAAAACATATTAAAACCAATCAAAATTAATACATAATCATTACAAAATTCTGAGAAATGAAAATTAAAGATAATTAAACACAAAAATTATCCACATAAATAATTTTAAACTGTAGTAAATCATCCTTTAAACATCGTAGCTCACCTTAATACTTGGAATTACAAACATTTAAGTAATTCTGTCCTTAAACATATTAAATTACATTGGAATTACTTTTGATAACAAACTTAACTGGGCAGGACACATTGGACAGGTGGTAGGAAAAGGTTTCAAAGTTCTGCACTTGTTGGAGAGAGTGATGAGGGGATGTACGAGAGAAGTCAAGGAATTGGGTTACAAAACTTTGGTCAGACCATTGCTCGAATATGGTAGTGTAGTATGGGACCCTCATTTTACGTATCGAATACAGGAGTTGGAGAGGGTGCAAAAAAGGGCTGCTAGATTTGTTTCTGGAAATTATCGCAGAATGCAATCAGTGACGGATATGATAAAGGAGCTGGAATGGGATTCATTGCAAGACAGGAGGAGGATGAGGAGGGTCATGGGAGTGTACAGGGCATATACTGGCGATGAGGCATGGAAAGATATTGCAGTAGGTATGAAAAGTAGTGCATGGAAGGGAAAAGATGACCATGACCACAAGCTGGCACTTGATTTCAGGCACAAGGGTGTGGGAAGATTCTCTTTTTTAGGTATGGGTGTCAGGGATTGGAATGAGTTACCAAGAGAAATGATGAATAATTTACCGATAACTTTGAAAGAATTTAAAGATAAAATTTGTAGAGGGCAAATGTATGTAGGTGCATGATAGGGGGAAGATAGGTGTGTAGGGAAATTGCCACCGGAGCCTGTGCTCCATTGCAATTAAATTAAATTAAATTAAAATAGTATTAAAATAATTTATTTTCATAAAACAACATCCATTTACACCGATTTACATTAAATTGCAAGACAAATATTCAAAATCATATTCAATCAAACTTTAGGTTTCTACAAATGCTTCATAAAACAAAATTCCATTTAAAGATAAGGTTTGGGGGCTGTTATATACTACTCCACTACTACTACGTAACATTTTAATTTAATGCATGCGACGATGTTTAATACAGGGTGTCCAGTAATTAAAGTATAATCCTGCAACCGCTGAGAGGCCACATCATGTCCTATTATATGGCAAAATTTTACTTTAGTAAAAGTCACACCATTTTCGAGAGATTGATTTTTTTTTTTTTTTTTTTCGAAACGTGTGACTTTGTTCAGTTTATTTCGATGCAATTTCTACAAATTACGACATTTTGAACATTGTTTTTTTTTAATTTACTCAAGGATGTTTGAGTCATCTAAAACAATGTTATTTTTTCTTAAAACAATAAAAAATCTTTTTTAAACATCACTATCAACATTTTTTTTACTACATGTTTAAAAAGCACAATGCTTCCCTTTAGCAGACTGAACTACCATAAAACAATCATTTTAAAGGAAATATAAAATAGTTATACCATTTAAGATTTTTATAAGGTTTTTTAGCGTTTAAAGGAAAAAAGAACATTTTTTTACATGACTCAAATATCTTTGAGTAAATAAAAAAAAAAAGGATTCAAAAAGTCTTAATTTGTAGAAATGGCTTCGAATATACTGAACAAAGCCACATGTTTCGAAAAAAAATTTAAAAATGATTATCTCGAAAATGGTGAGACTTTTACTAAAATAAAATTTTGTCATATAGTATGAAATGCTAAGAACTATCTGCGGTTGCATTTCATTCCTCGACTCCCTGTATAATACTTATCACTCTGAGATTATCCTCGGTGATGTACAACAATAATTGAGTATATTTAATAAATAATTAATAAAAATTAAAAAATAGGAAACTGAGCGCTGATATAAATCCGTGCTGCCAGTACCAGTCACTCCACTATCTATATCGTATCAATCATTGCAACAAGTAGAACATCAATTAGAAGTGTTATATCAACAATTCAATAACTTTATTAACGCTTTACAGATCGTATAACGTGCTTGAATTTCTCATAGCATGGATAAAAACACACTAATATTTGTGAATATTGCAACACAAAGAAGGAGAAATGTCACTGCAATAAAACTTATTCCACAGATAAGGGAGATGACAATACACAAATTACAGAACTGTACATGCACAATGCACATTGACGGTCAGAGTTCTGCGTTCTATGAAGCCGCCTAGATCTGCAATCAGAACCTCTAGAGTGTAGACGTTGTTGCACGGAATCAAAGTGCTTGGATATGATACTGGCGAACTCACCGTCACACAGTGGGCCAGAATCTTGAAAACGCGGCCAAAAAGGAAAAAAAAAAAGTTTCTGGTTGGGAATTTTCGACTATCAGGTTGGCTACAGTAATGTTGGAACTACTGAATACCGATTGTTTGGACGATCAATATGGCATAGGCTTTTAACGAAAGTTTTCCGGACTTTAGAGTATCGAAAACGTGTTCAGGAGATTGTTAGCAACCACAGACTTCAACATTTCTTCTCTGCACAAATCATCAAACAAACTGAAGAGTTTGTCGTGAGAAGCAGTTGCCCTCTTAGTTCCTGTGCCGGAAGATTATGAAGATTCCGATGTAGATGATGAGGAAACAGTCTTTGAAGATGATAACGATTCAGCTGAAGATACAGAAGAAGAAGAAGATAATGAAGATAAAAAAGAAGAAGATAACGAAGATAAAAAAAGAAGAAGATAATGAAGATAAAAAAGAAGAAGAAAATAATAACTTTTAATTATAGTCACAAACTATTTACTAAATGATTAACTGTAATTGAAATAAAATTCTTTTTTTGTAATATTTTATACTATCTTCTATCCTCTATTTGGTACTTTTCTCGAGCTTTCCATTTTTTGAGCTTATATTTATAACCATTAACTACAACAGCCTCTAAATATTGACTTTTACATAAATAAAAAGAATTTTACCAATTTCCGCCCGCCATCTTGGATCCACCATTTTGTTTTGTTTTTTAATATTTGAAGTCACAATCTTCATCATCAATCTCGATAAATCCCAAAAAATTACTTTTATATGATTCAAAGGACTATTATCAATATTTGTCCGCCATATTGGATCCACCATTTTCTTTTTTTCACTTTTTGATACCATATTCTTAATCACCAACTTCGATAACCTTTATGTACTAACTTTGGTACAAATTGAACAACTCTAGCAACCTCGATAATTCCAAAGAAATTACTTTTATATGAATAAAATGACTTTTAGCAATACTTGTCCGCCATCTTGGATCCGCCATTTTCTATTTTCACTTTTTGATATTATATTCTTAATCAGCAACTTCAATAACCCATAAATACTAACTTTGGTACAAATTGAACAACTTTTTATATTTTGGCCAGCTTTTTGCGATTCTGGCCCACTGTGCGTCATGCCGTTTGTAGGCGTTTCCGGAAAGCATCGCCAGTGTTTGCAGAAGGACCAGAACGAACAAGTTGCCAACTGACAATTTCTCAGACATGTTCGATGGGTGGCATATCGAGCGAACGTGCAGGCCAGGGAAGCAGTTGTACCCGTCGTACTTTGAATAAGGCTTGCTCTTACCTCACAACCCGCGGCCGGTCATTGTGCTGCTGGAAAATGACATGTAAAGCCGCGTCCACGAAGGGCAATTTCTCGGGCTCTAGAACCTCCCTGGTCTAATGGGTGCTTTTCATATTCTCGCAATAACAATATGCTGGAATCGAGTAATCTGATTGGTTCAGATAATGACCAAACTGGCTTCTCGAAACACGTGCTTACAAAATCTACATCGCTATTTTTATGGCATCAAATTATTCATCATACCTGACCGTTAGGTAGAACCAGCACTCAATTCCCAACGAATAAATCAATGTAACTAATAAGTTAAAATGTCATTCATGAAACCATGCATCTTAGGTTTTACATGAAGATGTAGCCTTACAACTTTACGAAAATCCTCATAAATTCTTAGTTCCGCGAAATTCCGGCGATGAGATATTCCTTTGTAAGTCCTGCCTCCACTGACATTACTGCACTTAACACATCTTATCTCGCAGTTTCTAACAAAAAAATCGTTTCCGGAGTTTAAACGAAATATTACAGCTTATAACAGACAAAAAAAAGAAATTCTTGCAATGATAAAAACACTATTAGAAAAAAATTTTAAGGTTATTTAATTTTATCTTCTTAATTTCTTGAAAAATTAGAGGAATCTTCTCTTTCATCATCAAATCTTGACAAAGGAATTGTGAATTTAGACGCGAACTTATTCAAAGTGAAGGAGATTCCCGCAAATAATATCTAAGCAAATACAACGATATTATACATCAGTAAAGAAATGCATGCTGCAGTACTAGATGACATTCTATAAGTTCAACTATCATTTTGTCTACCATTGAGGAGCAATAGGTCAAGGCTCAAATCTCGTGCCCCCTGATTGCTCGTTTTATTGAAGCAGCTATCCGTAATTGTTTAAGAGACTGCAGGGAATGTCCATTTTACATAATTAACTTACAAAATAATACTATTCCCAAATAACCCTATACCCTGTTCACTCAAGACTGTCGGCTCAAGGTCATGTTCCCTAGCCCCGTTCCTCACCTCACCACACACTCCCATCCTACCTCTAGAGGCGCCTCTGTTAAGGGAGCGTCCATAAATTACGTAGCTCCAGTTTGGCCTCCTGTGAACTAGCTTTTTGTGTGTGTGTGTGTGTGTGTGTGTGTGTGTGTGTGTGTGTGTGTGTCATTGCCTCAACGGCTGTGTATGAAGCCCCACTACCTTCGGTAGCTTTACTTCTAGGTTTCAGGATGATTTAGTTTTGGGACACTTTTTATTTGTTCACTTTCAGGGGAAAACCAGGGCTTTGATCATCAGCGATGATCTTATTGGTGAAAAACCCCTGCATTGTTCATGTGCTTCTTTGTCTGTTATGTGGCTGGTGTAGATTTTTGCTTTATTTATTGTGGTTGGTAGAGTATGCTCGAGGGCACTTTGTACTTGTGCCATTGCATAGGCATGACTGTACCTATATTTTCGGTTCTTTCGTTTCTGTTTACATTTAATTTCCTGATGAATGCTTCTGTTATGGTAAAGATTTCAGTATTGATTAGTGGGATGTCAGTTTGGTTGTGCAGTACGTCTATAGGTGTGTACATTGGCGCATTGAGTATCATTCGAAGGCATCGGTTTTGGAGTCTTTGGTTGTGTTGGATGTTGGTGTGGCTTGCCATCCCCCATCTGGCAACCATAGAGGATGAACGGTCGAATGACAGATTTGTAGAGTCTTATTTTAGTGTTGGTCTGGAGGTTATTGCTGTGTAGCACTGGTGATAGGTTCATTGCTACTGCTAAGCCCTTTGTTCTTCTGTTCATGATGTGTTGGCGGAACAGTAGTTTACTATCTAGAGTTATCCCTAGATATCGATGCTCTTTGGTCCATGCGATGTTTTGTCCCATGATTTTTAATGTTTCATTTATTTCTGGTCTTTTTTTGTTGAAGTATATACAGGCACATTTATTGGGGTTAATTTTGACGTTGATTTTCCTGCACCAGTTGCAAAAGGCGTCTAGTCCTTGCTGTAGGTGTCTGATGTTCAGGTCCTTTCTTCTTCCCGTTGTAAAAATGGTAGTGTCGTCAGCGAATTTGGCCATCTTCACGTGTGGTGGTATCGGGATCCTGTTGATATAGACGTTAAATAGCGGCGAGGCTATCACGGAGCCTTGTGGGATTCCGGCAGGTATTGGGTATATTGATGACCTCTGTCCTTCGACTGATACATAAAACTTCCTGACCTTTAGGTAGCTGCCTATAAGTTTAATGTAGCAGTGCTTGATTCCGGTTTCGGTCCTCAGTTTCTGAATGAGTTTGGCATGCCTGACGTGGCATTTGGCTTTACACCCCCTCCCTCACCCTGCGTGTCACGTAGCTTTTTTTCCTTATTGTTTCCAGAAGACGTTTTGTACTGTTTTCTCTTGTCAGATTATCGTAAACTACGTGCGGAGATGATTAAATGATGGGAAGAAATATTTACAATCTGTTGTATGTTCTGTACTTGTATTTTAACCGTGACAAATAAAACGAATAAATAGCTACGTGGCTTGGCACTGAAACCCCCTCCCACACGTAGCCCAACGTAGCATTCTATTCAAACCCCCCCTCCCTTCGTCCGATCCACGTAGTTTATGGACGCTCCATAGTTGAACGGGCTATAGTAACACTGTTTACAGGCGATATTTCGTTTCTCCATCAACCACCGACGAATTATGCAACAAGGCAGTTAAAATACAAAGTCGTCAACTATACAGTAAATACGAACCCTGTGGTTATAGCGAAGAAACGTTAGGAGAATAAGCACTAATAATAAATTCGAGACCAATTAAACTACGCGGAACTGATGGAAAAACGAGCTCTTCGCTAACCGAATTTACAGTTTCACTCATTTGATTGGGATATTTCGGGATTAATAAAGTTAATTTTATTGGAAGGCTTCTAATAATAGCTCCTAATCTGATTTACACAATAGTATCGAAACAGCGAAGAGAGAAAATAAAGTTTGATCCATCCGCGTGATAGTTTACGGCATCACAATGCTTAATCATTGAGGTAACAAGTATTACGTCAAGTTGTAAGAAGTTGTGCAGTCTAGATTATTGCGTACCAGGTAGCTTAGACCCTTTTTGGCGCGGAGCCCCCGCTGGCGTAGACCACATCCTAATTGGGGCACGCGAGCCCCCCAGCAGTGCTCCATGGGGGGCACTCTAAAAGGGTTATGTTCCACAGAGGGAGGCACCAGACTCGTCGCTTTCTTCCCAGACTGGCAACGAAGAAAGCGCTACATACCTCACGCTGAAAAGGGGTATTTATTCTTTCATCCTTCGTCTTTAAACATGTGTACCACACCTAACAACTTAAGACCAATAAGTCAGATAGAATTCAATACGCTGACACATATTGTCATCAAATATTCTTTTGGATAAGATGGCTTAACACGTTTTTTTTCTATTATTATTATTATTATTTTAAAAAATTCCATTCAAAAAATTTAACTTCACAGTCCACGAAATAAGTCTTTAGTCCAAACAATATTATTTAATTTAAATAAGGTAGATCATTAATTGGCAGTTCATTTATTTAATTTTATGATTACAGGAACCAGAAGAAATATAATCTACGGAACTCTATTGTCTGCATCTACATCTGTACTCCATAATTCACTAAAATCTTGAATGGGACAGAATACTTCGCACTAAAACTAATTTCTGCTTCATTCATTCCAATCCTGAATTGTATGTGGGTAAAAAGAATTATTATAAGCTTCAGTTAGGAACCTAAATATGTTGGTCGACGAAGTATTTCATCAGACTCATAAATCAAAGTGGATGACCGCTTGGTTACCAATAAATTCTAACGAAACTTACGTTACATGTTTGCCAGAAATCTACGTATGAATTCAGTGACTCTTTTGTAAAAAAACTGTGGCATGTAGTCACGAATCTAGCATCTTTTATCTGTACTTTCTCAACAGTGTCAATCAATGCCTTGCGATACGGATCCTAAATTCCACTAGTCCAAATGTGGACGCAAGAAAAATTTTAGACTATCTCCTTTGTACGAGCCTTACGATTATTCAGAATTAGACATATGAATCGCAGCCAGGAATTAGCTTTACCTACGGCCGAAGTTATGTGCAGGGCCAATTTCATGTTGCTCTGTACTGTTACACCCAAATACTCCAGGGAATCACCATGTCAATAATGAAATGCGTGCCTGACACAATCCGACTAATATACCTTTGCATCCTTAATGCAAGTAGTGTGGTTAGTTGATGATAAAAATTGTACCGCCCTTGGCAGACCAAAAGTATATCTACTTTACTGATTTGTATGTGTCAGCTAAGGAGTTGTTTGCCCGTTATTTTTATCTGTGCGTTGTGAGTCCGTAAACTTATCGATGAATGGAACAGCTGTTTCAATATTTGAGATGTCCATTTCTGGCTCTCTAAGCTCTGCTGTGCTGATAATAAATTGCGTTTCCTTCTTTATTTACAAGAAAAAACAACTCCTCTAGTATTTTCGTCGTCAAATATTCAGTAAAGTATTATTTATACCAAGCGTAGTGGGTGAGAGGTTAAAGCTCTGGCCTCGCATTCGGGAGGACGCCGGTTCGAATCCCCGTCCGGGCATCCAGATTTGGGTTTTCCATGGTTTCTCCAAATCACTCCAGTCGGATGCAGGGATGTTACCTACAAAAAGGCCATGGCCGAATTCCTTCCCGCCTCTAATTACCTTGACATCGACGGTTCGTAAAAAAAAAAACTTATTTAGTTTTATGCAGTCCAGAAAGCAACATGACAATTATAATTATGCAGGTTTACCACGAACAGATTATTACGTTCTTGGTTGATTTAATTACTTCTCGTCCTACCGACTGCGCCATATTACGTTCTTCTGGGGTTTAATGACTTCTCATCCTGTCAACGTTCGCCATATTACGTTCTTCAGTGGTTTAATTACTATTCTGATTAATTAAAAAGTCCACCAAAAAGGTTATGTTGATCTTTTGTTTATTCTTCTCAAAACAAAGTCAGCGATATTCACATGCATAGATACAATACAGAGATGCACTTCTGAACAGTCGCAAAGATAATCTCTGTGAACTAACTGAATGAAACTCTCTGTAACACTGAATACTGAATGATGTCAACTAACTGCTCTGTCCAGCCGATCTGTTTATATAGTCTCTATCCAAATTACGAGAATTCTTCAAAGGCATCCACCCGATATTTCTCGATCATTAACAATCACTCAAACAATCAAACATATTAAAAACATTCGGAATTAAAACAAAATTACTTAACAACATTCCAAAATGGTCAGAAATGGTAATTAGAGATACTTAAATACAAAATTATTTACAGAAATCATTTCAAACTGTAGAAAAATTGTCCTGTAGACATCGTAACTTACATTAATACATGGAATTACAAACATTTAAGAATTTCTCTTGCACCGTTTGGTTCTTAAACATATTAAATGGACTTTAAATAATTTTCTTACATAAAACAAAGTCTATATACACTGATTTACAAGAAATTACAAAAGAAACATACCAGATCATATTCAAGCAGACTTTAGCTCACTACAAATACTTCATACAGCACAATACTATTCAAAATTCAGGTATGAGGGCTGTTAGAAGATGATCACGGGAATTTTAATATGTATGTGTTTTTCTTGCTTTTTTTCCATGTACTTTTTAAAAGAACTAGTATTTAATCCTATCACTAGTTTTTTTTTGTCAGATACGTATGTGGGACGTGTAAGGTGTAACATTTTATTTCACCAACACACTAAAGATCCATATTGAGTTGTAGCATCACTTACCCTTCCGAGCGTCGGCGTGGATCGAATTCTATATTTCCACTACGTAGTACGGACGTAGTGGTTAGGAATTTTGAACCACAACCTCTCCCAACCTTTCGGCCAAGTCCTGAAGAAGAAAATTTTTCCAACATCAGGACTCTTACAGCTAACCCTAGGCGCCGGAAAAAAACTAGCTGCTTGAACCACCTGACCCAAAAGCGCGGGCGAGGACATTAACTTGGTGCTACTAATCTACGACGAAATTATTATTTCTTGTTTTTCGTCGAGGTCATTAGAGGCGGGAATGGGCTGGGGGTATGGAATGAGACGGAATTCACCATAGCCTTTAGAAGGAAACTAAAGAAAACCTAAATATAAATGGTCGGACGGAGATTCGAACCAACGACCTCCAGAATGTGAGGCCAGAGCGTTACCAGTCACCGTCACGTTCGGTTGAAACAATGCAGATTGATGAAAGTACCTACAAAAAGTCAGTGATACAGATAATGCGGATCATGGAGAGTTACGAATGGAAATGATGGCGATACAGAAAATCGAGTTGTTTCTGAATAGCACAGTATTCAGGGATGAAACAAAATTATGTATTAATGACAGCATAAGCACACGCAACTACAGAATTCGGGGCAAGAAAAATACAAGTGTTAAACATAGTGACATCCGAAACGTAAATGTGTTTTATGCTCATTTTTTTCGTCATGTGTCAGGGTATGGTTTCAGTTATATTTGTTTCACATTTAAATGACCGAGCGTAACGCGTAACGCGTAACGCTCTGGCCTCGCATTCGGGAGGACGCGGGTACGAATCCCCGTCCGGCCATTCAGACTTGGGTTTTCTATGGTTTCCCCAAATCACTCCAGGCGAAAGCCGGGATGCTTCCTTCAAAAGGTCATGGCTGAATTCTTTCTCGTTCCTTGTCCCAGATCTTTCACGTATCTAATGACCTCGACGTCGACGAGGCGTAAAGCCATAAGTAAAAAAAAAAAAAAAAAAAAAAAAAAAAAAAAAAAAAAAAAAAAAAAAAAAAACTTCTTATTCTTAAATCAATTTTGAATATTCTTTAAGTCTGTTTTCGAGTTAGATTGACAATTGGCCACCTCGTTCCATAGACTTGGCGCCTTGGGATTTTTAAATGGGCTCGTTATGGGTCGAGTGAGTGTTCGGAATTTACCTGAATATCTGAGAAATCGAGTGGACGCTACAGTCGCAGAATCTATTTGTTCAAGATCCTGGTTTCACTTGGAATTTAACGTTTTTAATTTGGAGTTAGCGGGGATAGCTTTACATCTGCCTCAACTGTATTAATGTTTCTGGCAGGGTGTGTGCATAGGTCATCAGCATTATAATTATTTTCTCTGTAGTAAAGGGGGCGTCCATAAATAACGTGAGGTGAAATAGGGGGGGGGAGCAACGAAATCTCACCAAGGGGGAGGAGGGGTCAAGGGAAACCTCACGTGAGGTTTTAGGGGGGTATTTCGTCGAAAAGTGTCGGTGGGGTCTCAAAAAGTTGCGTGAGCGATTTCTGGGGGGGTTCTCACGGAACCGGATCTCACCAGAGGGGGGGGGGGGGGGGGGTTCGGAACAGATCTCACCAAGTGTCACCAGAGGGGGGAGGGGCCGAAAATCTGTAAAAACACCTCACGTAATTTATGGATGCCCCCTAACGAGAAGATGAACACATCAATTAATTAAAACTACACATACTCATGGCTAGTCTCGAACCAATAACCTTTGAAACTCGTGGCCACCACGGCAGCTCCCACTCTATCTTTACCGGCTTTCGGTTGTATGTACGCCGAATCACCAATCACAGGTTAAGATATTCTTAGAGTTTTCAATTTGAGGCTTTTAAAATTTACCTGTAATTAATAGATTTTTTGGTTCTCATAGAATATAAATACCAGATGGACCTATCTGACTCGTTGGCAAACTCAGCTGTACAGGCGACAACGTGGCAGTCTAGTCTCTAGGAAATTGACTTCCAGAACCTGTAACATTCCCACAACCCCTCAATCATTTTTATTATTAATTTTACTATTATTATTATTAATAATAATATTGAATTATTTGATTTATTATAAGTATCCCCAAAAATTGTAAATATGTACTCGTTTTTAAGCTCATTTGTATTATTATGGGGCACCCACCGTCTGTAGTTTGTATAGTAAATGGGGTAGCATAGCATTATTATCCTTAAGTAGTAATATAACAATCTTTGGTTTGGCAAGCTGAGCTGGACCGGCAGCAATCAGTGTTAGTTGAGTGCCTGCATTGTAAACATGATATGGCACGAGTTTAAAGAATAACTTGTGAAACTTGTATTTGATATGAAATGTGTAAAGCCTGTTGCAGCATGTCTCGGGGGTGTAAATGTTAAACAGGTAACTGTGAATAAATTTAGTGGTATTTCATTCGGAGTCTCTTATATCATATCTTCAATTAACTGTAATAGCTTTCAATTGTTTGGCAATAATGAGGTATTAATTACCTGTGATTAAACTAAGATGAGCGTTAATCTAGAATCTGTTGAGTGATGAGAATGGGGTGTCCAAAGACACGCTGTTCCACCAACTGGTGTGTTAAATGTTAACAAATTACGTGTTTCGTCACCAGGTGTTTGCTAAATTTCAGCAGCTAATTAATCCACACTAACTGAGTGGTTAGCCCACAAGCCTTTGTGTGTGCGTGATAGGCCGTTGACTTGCGTTGACCATGGTGACACAAAGTTTGTATAGTAATGCTACAGGGATTATCTTACCCCAAGGGCCCATTCCCAAGTGACTTGTTCCTTGCATTTTATAGGTGTTTGTTGAGGTCGCCATGTGTTTTGAAATATTTACCTTACTACAATATGAGGCAAAAATGTCAGACTAACGGACTGTGTATTCTGTCAATGGTGGAATAGAATATCCTCAATCAATGAATTTTTTTTTGTTTAACTGCTTAACGTCTCCTTAGGTCTTTAGAGACGGGAAAGGATGGGGGGCGAGGAATGGGAAGGAGTTCGGCCATGGCATTTTGAAGGAAGCATCCCGGCATTCACCTGGAGTGATTTGGGGAAACCATGGAAAACCCAAATCTGGATGCCCGGACGGGGATTCGAACTGGCGTCCTCCTGAATGCGAGGCGAGAATGCTAACCGTTTCATCACCACGCTCGGTCTCTCTCAATGAACTAAGTGGTTCAGTTGATACAGTCTGCTATCATAAGGTCATAATTTCACTCTTACATATTCATTAATACGTGATTTTTGACCCGAAATAATCACACTAGAATATGCAAATATTTTTATAATAGTCTTCGGTAAGTTTATATGTAATAGGCCTATACAGTTGATACATGTTACATTCGATACTATACAGCTTGCTACAGCAACAAAAATCACAATGGGCAATACATTAACTGAAACCTGCGTGTACCATATGCTGTGAACTAATTTCATGGCAAACGACATATTAAATTTTAGAAATGTAACGCCTCAAAACAGGTATTCAATAATTCGTCTTGCAAAGGGTGGGAGGATTGTGGTAGCTAAGTGAATACGGCACTCGCTTCCAAAATTCAAGGCACAGGATTTAAATACCGGTTGGCATAAGAAGGAACTGAAATAAGGTTATTGCTTTGTTAATGTGGAGATGTAAGAGTGCTTTTCGTTCTGATTTCGCTTTAAACTGCAGATCACGAAGGAAAGGAACTGACTGTCCTACCTATGAAGTACGCCTCCTTTGGGGAGATCCAACCAAACATGCGGTTGTAGTCAAAACACGAAAGGAGGCTGTAAATTGCTTCCGACCGATTTCAATGAATTTCGTTGTTATGGTCGTGTGCCTTTGAAAACGAGAGCGCAGTTAAAAAAAAATAAAAAAAAAAAAATCAGGTAACACTAAATAATTTATGAGAAAAAAATCATCGTGTCGGGCCTCTCTTTAACTGAGGGTATCGATAGATTATACTTATATACTTACTTACTTCCTCTTCATGAATAGGCAAAAAGCCTGTTCCGACCTCATTCTTCCGACCATCTCTTCCTAGGTCTTCCAATGTCCCTTCTGCCTGTGGGACGGTACTCCAGGGCATGCTTAGGAAATCTATCATTTTCCATCCGTAGAACGTGGTTCTTCCAGAGTTCCAGTTATCCCTTTTTTGGGTAATTCTGTCATTTAGCGGGGAGATATTCAGTTGTTCCCTTATTTCGTCATTCCTCCTTCTATCATTTAGTTAATACCCTTTTACTGACCTTAAAAACTTCATTTCAGATTATTGAATTTTGTTTTTGTATTGTGTTTTATTTACCCATGTTTCACTGCCATATAGCAGAGTAGGTACGGCCATTGTTTTATAAAACTTGAGTTGAGTCTCCTCTCGTGCTTTACCTTTCAGTGTTGGTCGAATTGTTCGACACATATACTGAAATCAGTGAAGTTTCTTCTTCACCTCGTTATGGTCGTTAAAAGATAATTCACATCCGAGATAAGTAAAGCTGGAGGCTTGTTCTATTGGCTGATTGTCTACCACTATTTTAACTCTGATAGGGTATTTCCCTTGCCATGCCATAACATTCATTTTTGCACGAGACAACTGCAGATTGCAATCTTTGCTGATAATGTTTAGCATATGAAATGCTTTTTGAAGTCCATCTTCATTTTCCTGGAAGATAAATTGGTCATCTGCAAACAACATAGTGTTTATATAAGTGTTGTTGCTTATTTTTATACCAGGATGGACCTTTTTTTCCATTTCCTAAGTCATTCTATAGATTATCAAAAGAACAATTAATTTTTACAGTATATAAGAGATCTGCAAATCAATAGTTTTGAAAATCAGGGAAATTGTGACTTAAGATTGTGATTCAATTTCATAAACCTTTTAGGTTGCCGCAATGATTAATCGATAACCGAAGTCACTACGAATAATTGGTCCTGGAATTAGGGTATGCATTTGTAACTTTTTTTAAAACTCTTTTCCTGGTAATCATCCGTATTCTGATACTTCACGAGTTTCACCAAGTTAAATGTTACAAATTGTTAGTATAAACAGCCGTACTATTCCAAGTATAATGAAACTGTGTGTGGAATTCTTGTGCCCTAAGTGTTGTGGAGGGATAATTGACTACGAACTTTTTTTTTTTTTTTTTTTTTTACCGAGCGTGGTGGGTGAGTGGTTAACACTCTGGCCTCGCATTCGGGAGGACGCCGGTTCGAATCCGCGTCCGGGTATCCAGATTTGGGTTTTCCATGGTTTCCCCAAATCACTCCAGGCGAATGCCGGGATGCTTCCTTAAAAAGGCCATGGCCGACTTTCTTCCCGTTCCTTGTCCCCAGTCCCATCCCGCCTCTGAAGACCTTAGCCGTCGACGAGACGTAAAGCAGTAAAAAAAAAAAAAAAAAAAAAAAAAAAAAAAAAAAAAAAATCTGGACTAAATAAGACACTTGTAATGTTGTCCTACGTAATGAATTGTGGATGCGTTACAAACGTGCTGGCGCTATGACTATCACATACACTTGTGCACATGTAATGGAGCTGTCGGGACACCATATCGGACTATACGCCTGTGTGGTTGTAACCACCCGAAGGCGGCCAGGCCACTCCAGCCGTATTGCTGCCATCCACATCTGGCCGAACAAACTGTTGCCGATAAGACATCGGGGCTGTGAGAGTGGGGAGGGTAGGCAGTCGACCGAATGTCGCCCGTAACCAACATCTGCAGCCGAGGGGTGGGGGAAGTATAAAAGGAGGAAGTAATAACAGGGAAGTGCCGCTGTCCCTTATCCATTATGGAGTCGCCGTTCCATTTGGAGGCGAGGCGGCCACTAAGTTCCGACAAACTGTTGGCGCTGCCCGACGTATCTGAGCGGTTCGTTCCACTTGTTGGCCGAAACGCCAAATCTAACGCGATGGCTCGTGCAACGGCGAGAATTTCGGATGAGATCTTATGGCCTGCTTGGGACGGAAATGACGTTCTCTGGCTGATAGGAACTTGAGCTAAGTTTCAACTCGCTGGAACAAGATATGCAAAGTTGAACGTTTCCCAGCATCTGTGAAGTGTGTCTATACTTCCTTTACCAAAATGACATTATACTATTGCATCTAACAATATCCATCAGACATCAATTTAATTTCTGTGTAGGGTAACTTGTCAGTAAATTCTAATTTACTTTTTCATCGTCATTCGAGTAAATTATTGTTTTGTTATTTTTCTTCCTAGGGTTTTTGGCGTGACAACGAAGTACGCTTAGTAGACAAAAATATTATTTCTTTAACAGATAACGTTCGTTTAATCATTCTCTAAATTGATATTTTATCTTTTTAAAGTGAAACTTTTATTCCATCGCCTCAAATGTTTTCGTCCATCTATCGCATATCGCATTACAGCCGTCCAGGCGCATGGGTGCACGTATCACGTGACCTAGTGTGGACGCTGAGGCCTCATGTCCGTTAACACTCAGTTGAGATCTGTCTGGCGTCGACTACAGTTGAACTGAAGCAAGGTAATTGGCAACTGACGGATGCTTTCTACTCTTCTCTTCCGTAAACAGGAAGTGTTATTTTTTCGTCCATCTCTCGCATGTCGCATTACAGCCAGCCGCGGAGTGGGGATGAAGTGAAAGGCGCTCGGCAGAGCAGCCAAGGCCAATATGGCGGCGCCCATAGGTCGCATCAGTTGACCGTTTAGCATTTACATTCTCACTTATTCGTGCAAGTGTTCCTCGGTATTTGTGTGTTTTGATCAGTGTATTGATGTAAATGTTCTTGTTCAGTTGATAGTGATAGATACAGATAGTGAGTCAAATAAACCGGTCAACGAGGATAAAATCAAGAATAGTGCGAAAATATCTGTCGATGAATTAATTTTACGCCGTAAGACAGAATGCTGACAGAGTTCGTGCTTATAGGGAAAGGAAAAAGGCTCTTTGTGAGTTAGTTTAATTTTTGTAGTGAATTTATTAGAATTATTAGAACTTTCAGCCGGTGCAAATTGTTGTTTATACACCGATAGAAGGATTTGTTAGTATTTAAAAATATTGTTAATAGTTAACAAATCAATTATTAGAGACCATTTTTTAGCCCCAAACAAATATTTCTTACTATTTAAAATGTCAATTGTAAAATACCAGTCAATAAATCTGATATTCATTTATTAAATATTAACAAGTCATTTTCAATAGTAAGAAATATTTTTTGGAGCCAAGAAATGGTCTCTAATAAATTATTTGTTACTATTAACAAATATTTTTTAATACTAACAAATCCTTCTATCAGTGTATTAATTTTAATTTTGAGTGCTTGAATTTATTTTAACTCATTTCATATGAATATTTGATGAAGTATTTTAATTTTTATCCGGCCCATTCAATATATTTAATTTTATTTAGGTCTTCAGTCATCTTCAAAATCCGAACTACACTCTGAGCCGCCGGAAAAAATTAGTAGCCTGATAACAGATGCCATGCCGAGTACTAGTAGGGGTCCAGCGTCGAGTCCTGGATATAATACATTTATCGTTCAAAGTGGCGAGCCTAAATGAATGTATTTATTATGTATTCCGTACTCTAATACGTAGATTGAAATTAAAATTTATAGTTGGATTTCCCATTATCATTCCCATTTTCCAATTATTAAGTTTAAGAACGCAATTTTAATACCCTACATCGAATAATTTTCCTACAATTTTCAGTTAAATCCTTAAAAAAAGTTTCACTTGCTTCGCAGTTTCATAAAACCACACAGTTGTTTTTTATATAGCTACAAATTTTCATGTATATATGCTCCAGTAGTTTTTAGAAATTCGAATAATGCGGAAATGATAATTTTTTCTGGCATTCGTACATGTTGCGGTCTTTTTTTTATAACTAGCCGCGCCATTTTTCGAGAATTTAGGCGGTATTGATGAAATTTATCTCCGCATAACAAACAGAAAATGCTAACAACCTGATAGGATATGAACTTCTATACCAATATATATGATCAGAAAATATACATGATCAAGAAAGTGAGGCAGCATACGCTGAATTAATGCTTAATATCCCTAACGTGAAATACATTTTTTTTGAATTTTTTTTTTTTGTTGTTTTTTTTTGTTTTTGTTTAAAGGTGACTGATTGCATTGTAACGTTCCATGTCGTTTTTTTTCATCTAATTTTTGTTGGTTGTAAATATAAGTTGGATGTCATGTGGACAGTGCATAATCTAAAAAGGCAACTAAATTTTATAAATGCATTACAGAATTAAAGGAATGGACCGGGATTCTTTTATCGTAAATAATCAAACCCCGATGAATTTTTAAACGAAATTATCTCATGCTTTATTTGAAGATCTTCCACAAAAAATGGAAATTAATATTTATTTAATATTATAAAACGGTGAAACAAGAAATCCCTTTCGTGGGTGTCCAAAAATAAGCATTACAAAACAGTGTTAAAGCCGGAAGCATTTTATGCAGCAGAAACTCTAAAAATGAATCGCATAGCCCAGTTAGAACAACTAGAAATAAAGGAAGGAAAATTTTTAAAAGAAATCATAGGAACATAAGTTCAGGATAATAAAATAGTATACATCAAGAATGAAACTCTCAACAGCAAAAATTGAAAATCTCTCAGATACTATGCGCAAAAGGAGACTAAATTTCTACTGATATTTTCTCAGAATGATCTGTTGTAGACTAACCAAACAAATTTTTGATTTTTTCCATAACCACATAAGCCTAAGTATTCATAAAAATTAAAAAAATTTAAGAGAATTAAAAATTACGGAAAAATCATTACTTGAAAGAATAGTGCTAATAAGATTTAAAGATGAAAGGAGAAGGTTCCAAGAAAAATCTAAAATAAAGTCGAAACCAATCATCTCGGAATAGGAGAGAAGAAGAAGGTCCAAGAGAATGAGGAAATACTGGGTGGAAAGGAAGAACAGCATGCAAAGAAGTGACTGATTCATCGTACCCTATAGAGAGTGAAACAAAAGAAGAAGAAGAAAATGGTGAAACAATTTAACATTCCTTGAGCAAGTCGAAATGATTGTATTGTTTAGAGCGTCAGATTATCGTATGATATGTTGTTTTATATGTGATCAAGACAATTAGAGTTGCTCGCGAGTAATATCTGCGTGTTTTAACCACACTCGTAGAAATTCAAACACAGGAGGTTGACCATCAGTGCGGATGGCTCCGCTAGCTGCTACCTGCGAGGCAATAAAAGACTTTTTTCAGTCCCACGAAGATTATCTGGAAACACCTACACTGCTTAGCCTTTGAAAGGTTGGGGTATTCTTGAATGAAAGATAACAGACAATAAATACCATTTATTGCCAAGTCCTGTCGGCATGGGTATTTTGGCAGAAACTCACAGTGACGTATGATAGAATACAGAGGGAGACTGTGGCAGCGAATGAGTGCGTGAAATTGCTATACGTGGAGAAGTGATAATGGAACAACGAATAAGACAACGATATGACGGGAAAGTATGCTAAAACGAGTTTGGTTGGAGGAGACAAATGATTGGACGACACCGATCGAGAAGGCGGCAATACGAGTTTTCCTGCCGACATGCTGATCTGGGAGAGGCATTTCATTTTTATGTTTTGACTCGGACCTGCTGGTCGATGCTTGGACCTCGCCAATGCCTGGAGAGGGGGCGTCCATTAATTACGTGAGGTGTTTTTTCGGAATTCCGGACCCTCCCCCCCCCCTGTGGTGAGATTTACTCGGACGTAAGATTTTGACTGGACCCCCCTCCCCCCACAGCTGACCAGAGCTCTTCTGTCCTTTGAGTATTTCAAAAGATGACGTGAGACTTCCGTCGTTTTCCCCTCCCCCACCCCAATTGGTGAGATTTGATGTGATTTCGCCGGAACGCCCCACCCCCACTCCCCATTTGACCTCACGTAATTAAGGGACGCCCCCTGATCAAGCTCCTGAGTGCCGAGAGCTGCTCAACCCGTCTCCCCAACTCGCCTTCACAGCCAGCCGCCTTGGATGACTCTACCACCGCAACACGATTCCACCTGTCACAGCCTCTCCGCGCTGAGCAAGCGCTCCTACCAGGTCACAACTATTTTTACCAGAACTCAGTTTTAAAATGCCCAATAATGCCTGAGATGTTTCGTAACCTCCAATGAGCTAGACCAATCATGAATTGCTAAGATCTTTTGCTTTAAATAACGAGTATTCTCAATCGCATACGAGGTGTGTACAAAAAGAAACCGAACTTCTGCTGTAATTGCTTTATTGCTCATCATACTAACTTTTACACACTGTCCCCTTCAAAGTATTGTCCTTCACTATCAATACACCGTTTCAATCGTTTTTTCAAGTTTTGGAACGCCTCCTGGAATACAATTTCTCCGATGGCGCGCAGTTCACTCGTCGCATTGTGTTGAATTTCATCTATGGTCTGGAAACGACGTCCTTTCAAAGTGTTTTTCAGTTTTGGGAAGAGAAAAAAGTCTGCCGGAGCCAAGTCTGGAGAATAGGGTGGCTGAGGCACAACGGGAGTGCGATGATTTGCCAGATAATTCGTGACAATCAACGATGCGTGAGCGGGTGCGTTGTCATGGTGCAACATCCACGACTGATTCTCCCACAGTTCAGGCCTTTTCCTACGCAAAGCATCTCTCAATAGTGTCAGAATTTTCGGGTAGACTTCCTTGTTTACCGCTTGACCACGTGGTACAAATTCATGGTGCACATCTCCTTTGCAATCAAAAAACACGATCACCATCACCTTGATGTTCGACCGACTCATCCGCGCTTTCTATGGTCGAGGAGATCTTTTCCCCACCCATTCTGAAGACTGCCTCTTCGTTTCCACATCGTACCCATAAACCCACGTTTCATCGCCTGTAATGATGTTCTTGATGAAGTTTTCGTCCTCATTTGCTTTTTCAAGCAACTCCTTAGAGATCCTAGCTCGATTCTCCTTCTGCTCGTCCGTCAACAAGCGCGGCACCAGTTTTGCACTGACACGATGCATTCCAAGTTTTTCTCTCAGGATGTGATTGCAAAAGAATACACTTATGCCAACTTCTTCAGCAACCTCACGGACAGTCAAACGGCTATTTTCACGAATCACAGTGCGAACCCTCTCAACATGGTGATCGTCTGTTGATGTGGAGGGTCGACCAGATTTTGGATCGTCGGTAACCGAACTCCTGCCCTCCTTAAAGCGCTTAAACCATTCATAGCACTGTGTTCGGCTCATGCAGTCATCCCCGTATGCTTGTTTAAGCATTTGAGGAGTCTCAGTAAGTTTTCCCAAGTTTAACACAGAATTTCACACAGACGCGTTGCTCCTCCAATTCCTTCATTCTCGCTTTCTCACAAATCCTACGAGCACTCTGCGCACGACCTCACTCAACCGGCTTTCATTCGTAAACTAATACAGCGACCGTAGTGCGACAAGAGGCAATCTCTTGCCGATAGATGTCACTAGTGTGCACGGAAGTCAGAGAATTTTATCTGCAGCCGTTGGCGTGCTATTTAATTAGTTGGGTTTCTTTTTGTACACACCTCGTATGTCTTTTTTTTTTTTTTTTTTTTTTTTTTTTTTGAAGAAATAAAATTCATTTATTTTTATTTTTCAAAAAGTAATAAACAAGTCAATATTTGTTTAGCAACTTCCTGGGTGTTTCAATATCCAGAATGATAAAGTTAACTACCCTTTTATTAGATTGTTCGTGGTTTAATTAATATGATTAATAGCTAGTCCCCGAAATAGTTCAGTATAAACTTGCGTTTATTTTCTTAAAACACGACATCAACGATACTGTTTACATGAACACACACAATCCAACGATTGTATACAACACTTCTTTCACAGACAATACAGTTCTTGGCCGTCGTAATTTAAATCGGCGAAAACTTTGCCCGAAAACTGTTTCTCTGTCTCGGATGTTTGTTTTTTATAAGCTACATAGAAATTTCTAGAACACTTCAAAAGCTTCCGCCAGATATTTCTCGAACATTAACAATATTTAAACAATTGAAACATATTAAAAACAATCGGAATTAATATATGATCATTTACAATCAATAAAAAATGGTCAAAAATGGAAATTAAAGATACAAAATTATTCAAATAAATCATTTTACACTGTAGCAATTTGTCCTTTAGACATCGTCAATTGCACTAATATTTGGAATTACCAACACTTAAGCAATTCTCTTCCACAATTCTGTTCTTGAACATATTAAATGAACTCTAAATAATTTCTTTTTTTTAAAATAAGTCTGTATACATTGATTTACAGGAAATTGCAAAACAAACATACCAGATCATATTCAACCAAACTCTAGCTTACTAGTGCTTCACAAAACTCCATTCCATTTAATTCCAGGTTTGAGGGCTGTTATAATCAATTCTTATCAAACGCTTATTTTCATCACGATGTTCTGTCACGCGGTGACTTTGCGATATTGACGTCACAGTTTTCGCCTTCGTTGCCTAACTTACGACCAGAGCTGTTGTTCTAGGTTATGCGCGTTATTTAATTAACGTACTATTTAGCGAAGGATTAACGAATAAATGAGTTGTTAGCACACTAAACGAAAAGTATGTGTTTCGTGAAAATTGAAATATTAATTATTAATTGCTTTTTTCTTAATTAAAATTCGTTTGATGTAGAATTTTCTTATACTCACTGTACAGCGATACAGGAAGTTAAGAAATGTCTACATTACATCATTTTCGAGATTTTGAGCATTATTTGATTAAAATTGTAGTTAGTTAGTTAGTGAAGAAACGTGCGTTCACCACGTATTCGATGTAGATATTTTAAGTCACCGTTATAATATATTCGAGAAATGATTTGCCGAAAAAACTGAAATAAAAGTATGTACTGCTTTTAAATTAATATATTAATTATTAGTTACTTTTATAACTGATGCCACTATATCAGACACATGTATATATTTCCAGTGGGTCAAATTTAGAACGCAATACTATGAATGTATTCGTAAGCGGGTAATAGAATCGACGAATTTTGGACAGCAATATTAGTAGAAGTTGTGGTTATGTCGAAATGCAAACGGGACGAGAATGACAGCTGACAATTTTTTTTACAGAATCATTCACAATGAATTTTGTTTTACAAATAATTTTAGCTGTTTTCATAAGCTCCAAAGTTACTAAAGTTATTTTTTTTTTCCGGATGGAAGTAGTTCTGTATTTATTGTGCTGAATGGGACCTGGACCAGGAATAAAGATAATACAACGCGCTATAGCATAAAATTTTGGGATTCCTAATTTATTTTTAATTTCACTGATTCCCTAATCCTGACAGTATTAAATCAATAGAAGTTCCATCTGAGTCACTGTGTAAACTACAGCCGAAATATCTACAAATTACAAAATTAGGTTAAGAACATTACATAACAACAATTCTATTTATTTAGACAACCGCAGAGAAATGAATTGCCAAAACAGTCCTTTCACCCGTCATTTAAAACTATTATTACGTGGCATAAAGTAGGTAAGATTTATTTTTAGCATCCTTCGTTTTCATTGGGGTCATTACTTCAGCCGCATGTAAGCTGTTAAAATGTCGATCTGCACTACAGATAACAAATAAGTAAAATGTAAGAATCCGTGAAAATTTTGGGTCAAATTTATATATCGATGTATGATGACAATGACATGCTACACAGGGAATGTATTAATTCGTGCGTGGATGAAGCTTTGATTTTCTAGCGGCATTATCAGCGGAGATTGCGTTTAGGCTGAAATGTAACCTGGACCAAGTTGATAACTGAAACTTAAGACATTAAAAAGGAAAATAAAGATGTCCATATTTGGTTTTTCAATCTCTGGAAATATAAAGTTAACCACCCTTCCTTATTAAAATAATTTTTATATTTTAAAAAAATGTTACACTGCACATGTTATTGGTTTACGTTGTTCCTGTACAGCCGCTTAAGCCCTGTCAGTATAATTATTTCAGTTCGAAGATTTGTAACATTTAAAACCCTCGGCACAATTTAATAAAATTTACATTTGGTCTATTTGTTTCCACTATCTTATAAACTTTATTGATTTGAGACGTTAACGACATCACATCAGATAGCTCACTTCGGTTTAATCTGGCCACGACTGGTGACACGTCAGACTTACACTGGAAATCATTTTCTTGCCATACTTGATCCAGCATATCGGGTGTCACATTTGTAACTTCAGTGTAAATTCTGTTATTGAGTTTAGTTAGATTTGCAGGTGCAGACCATAGCTGTTAATTCAAAGGTTAACTTCGTTAATCTTTAATCCGCTACCTAAAAAGTTAACTTCGATAATATAATCGTTAAAGCGCTACATTTTTGCAAATTTAACGCAAGTTAAAATTAACCGTTAAAAGTTAACCATCCAAAAAAAGGAGTTAATGCAAGCAGTAATAAGATGCTATGATCCGTAATGGAAATCAATAATACGTCCAATGTCCTTCCGGAAGTTGAGTTTTTATCGGGGTTCAACACTTTAACCAGCTTCTCAAACGTATCGGATTCTTCGACATGGGGTGGAATCACGTTGACAACGAAAAGATTTTCAATACATCGGTCCACAGCAGCTTGGAATACGACGGTTCCGGTAGCTACGATGTCAAATGTTTCTTTGAAGTAAATATTTCTAAGCAGATAACGATGAAAACAAGTCAATTCTGCTGCTATCTACATCAGAAGAAGCCACAGCACTTGAAGTGTTTGAATTATATTTTTCTTTATTTCCCTGTTTTTGATTTTTCTTCAAACTGTTTATATTAGGATATATGCATCCTCTTCATATGTTGTTTAAGATTTTTAAGGCAAGACACGTGAGCGCTGAATGTAGAAAGTTTAGGCAAACGCAGTTTGCATTCATAAATCAACTGTTCTCCCAGTCTTGATTTAAATGCAACATAATAGCATAAATGTGGCCAGGGATTTTTTATATTCTCGTTGCTATTGTTGCGTTGCTGCTTCCACTAATGAATTCAATAGTTCAGTTTCCATGACTTAACCGTGTAACGAATGTCAGTTTAATTTATTTCACTAAAGAACACCAAACCAATACCAATTAAGAAGAGACATTTTCCTGGCTGTTAAAAAATTAGATTGTAAAAATATCAAAATCGACCACCGATCGAATTAGAAACGAGTAGTGAGCACCGGTTTGCAGACGTAAAATAGGAACGCTCCAAAACTGTAGCTTTCCTGCTCACACCCACACCATGCATAGCATAACCATTATATGTGCATCACATTCGCACTCGCGCTATCTACTCGCCGAGCGGCCGAGCGTGGCGTGGCTCGCAATTCTAAAAGCCGCGTTCCCACGACCTCTTGTAACGGTGGCGGCACCTCATTAGCCGAAGTGTAGGGACGAGTACGCGCCACAGGTTAGCCCTCGCTACCTCACCTCCACCTCCCCACCACGTTGCCTAGTGTCGTTTGGCACAGAGCAATTTACAGTAACAGAAAGGGTGCGCACCTCTGCTGCAAACCGATGGCAACAGCGCACCACTACACACGCCTGTTATGTTTACCGACATTGAGTGGGCAGTTGCGTCTCATCTCCGCTAGCAGAGGCGGCCCTGTTCCCAGGGCGTGTTGTTGAGTATCCGTCCCGTCCAGTCCCACCGCCGTTACAAGAGATCATGGGAACGCGGATTTACAAGCCAAATACGACAAATACCAATGAAACTGACTAAAGTTAACGGCCGGTTAAGAAGAACGTTAACGATGTTTTAAGTTAACTTAAAAGTTACATTTATGTAATTTTGTTAACTTCGTTAATTAACGATTAACGGTTTTCTGCCCAGCTGTGGTGAAGGCAGACATACACTGGATCTCTAATGGAACCCCATAAAACAAGCCATAGGCATCAAATCTGAGAAACGAGTGGTCAGGTAGTCGGTCCTGAGAGCTCTTACATCTGCCTGAACCTGCTGTGAGTAAAGGTATACGCCTTGTTCATCTTCGTCCGTGGAACGAAGAAAAATCCAGCACGTCCAGAAACTAAAACACTCGGCGTCAATGAAAGTAACCTTTTCGTTTGCTCATGCAACTAGTGCACGAGGTGTCTGAATTCGGTACAGCGGCACCGCTCTGTTAAGACTTGAGGTTTTTACTACAGACCTTAGACTTGTAACGTCTAGTTTTATGACGTTATTAAAATTAGAATAAAATAATGAGATGCATTCATTAATAAATTAATTTGCAAAATTAATCCCAGGTAGGCGCCAAGAATGGAAGTGTTCTCTATCCGAGAGAAGCGACATTCCAATTCTGAAATACTTTTAATCAAAGCAATTGTAATTTTAAAATGCCATTAAAAAACACAAATCTTCATCTATTCAAATGATATACTGGTACATTGGAAAGGAAGTTATTGAAAGCAGGGTTTACAACACCTATTATTTTCTTTGAATATAAAATTGATTGGTTTATTGAACAGAACTGAATATTAAAAGTTTCTTTTGAACAATTTAAAGCATGATTCTCATCTCAGAGCGTTGCCTAGGGTTGAATGACGCAAGAGTGTCTATACATCGTCGGCGTTCTTTACCGTAGCAGATGACGTGCAGATAAAACAGAGTCTCATAGACCCTGTTGGTCAGCTGGGCGAAGGTCACTTGGCGAGGTAGCTCCCCGCAGCTCTCCGGCAATCTCCCGTGGTGCGCCGGTGTGGATTGTTTGCTGGCCAGAAACAGAATGTCTTCTCTCCCGCTTGTTCGCTCCGTTGAAAACTTGCAGGCTCCCGAGTTTTAGCAAACGCGGGAAATTTCAGCGAGTCGCAGCGTTTGGCGGGTCATCCACCGTCTCCATTGGCGCTCCTCATGCAACATAAAAGACTTATGGTTTCTAAATGTTCGTAACACAGTTTGATTCGCTGGTTCCCAACAGAGGTGTTCCGAAACCTGACTTTTTCTCCGAAGCATCCTTTCTACTGTACCAGGAAATCCTCATTTCAGCACAGTCCCTATATTGTCCTTTGAATTTCATTGAATGCGTAAAGCTTTTAACTTTACGGCCTGCCATAAATCGTTCGGTCTTTCAGCGCAGGTATGAGTCACCTGGCTCTCGCCGATGCCAAAGAAACGTGGAATTCACACGCTTACATTTCCCGTCACCACGGGACATTACAGACTTTAGCAGATTATGTATCGGAATAAATTACTGCATTCAAAGTTATGAAGTGCTTTTTGAGATACCTTGTATTACTCTTATGACTCCTCTATCAGCCTCGTCTCTTTTACTTAGCACCGTACAGAAACGGTTGTACTGATCTATTGCTTCGTTAATTTCCCTTCTCCCTTTTATCTTTAAGACACTTACATCGCTCCTAAGAAGAAAGTTAAATATTTCTTGTCGCCTTGTGTAATCCATATTAATAACTTTCCATAAAGATAGTCTATATCAATATTATAAAAAGGAACTCTATCTCTCTGTTTGTTTATTACGTTTTCATGGCTGAAAGGCTAAACCGATCTTGCGGAAATTTGGCAAACAAATACTATTTTTCCCTGTGAAAGTCATGGATACTGTAACGTACTTAAATGTAACGTCTCTATTTTGTATAATACTTAAATATATTTATATACTTTATTGCCTCTTATTTCCCGCACCAGACCAGTATATTGAGATTTCCTTAACCCCTCTTTGTCCGGCGCTGGTTTTAATATGATACTCACGCTGAAAAATCAAAATTATTATTATTCCAATTCTTATCACACAAACTCAAATTAATTCCTTTGTCTATATCTACATATATCTCAATCTCAAATCAAAACACTTTCTACTTATCTCATCACTTGTATATTTTCTATTTAACAAACAATTCTCTTTTCTCAAGTCATACAACATTATCTTTATCCATAACCCTAAACCTTCTGCCCTCAGGCTAATATTTTACTATTAATAACCCCGCCAGGATTCTTGTGGCTTCTCCAGTGAGCCAAACTGTTTCATCTCTTCTTTCAAACTCATTCATTCCAAAAAACCAAAACTCGTCCTCTCCATTCAAATCTTCTCTTCAACAGTCACTCTTGACTCTTCTTTTATTTTTCAGAGATCTCATTATTCATCTTGTTATTCTTTGACCTTTGAACTTAAAAATTCAGAGTTAATACACACCATTACAATTTATTAAATAAAAAAATAGCTTAATTAATGTAAAATCACACAAATGTGAGGTTGTGGACCTCACAATACTTTTTCAATAACCTCCTCCTGCCCCCTCTAAAAATAAAAAAAAAAAAAAATATTTTACTACAATGCGTTGAACCTAAAGACAGGAAGCAACCTCGATAATTCGGTAACCTTTGGCGAGTCCGATGATGCTCGAACTGCTAGTTGCACTGGCTGCCACCACAGCGCTGCTTGCCTAATCAGGAAATTTCAAAGAATAATATCATTGACTATATCCTCATTTATATTGTTAAAAGGAAATGTAACTGCGGTGATTGATAAGGCGATTGTCTGATGTATAAGTAATTGCACAAATATATGAAGGCCAGATATATAAAAAAAATAATGTGGCATTTGTTTAAATTTACGTATTGCTATTTATTTGTTTCTGTTGTAGCAGCTACTGGAACCATGTCATGACGTATCGCAATAATGTTTCGATAGAGGATAGGAGACAGAAAAGTGTATTAAAAATTCAGAGAAAGTTTACAGAACGGGTAGGTAATCACGAAATATATCAATATAACAAATTATTATTATTTTATTTTTTTTGGAAAGCGTTTTTCATAACAATAAAAATTTCCATTATTTTTGAAGGCCTTTCTCTTAGTAATTGGCAGTAGAACAAAAAAACAGAAGGCAGAAACAAAAAACATAATACCAGGCAGAAATGCATTGTTCAATTTTTCTTTTTGAATCTGAGTTTTTATAATATATTCTTTTCAGTACCCGCTATCTATTTTGGAAAAAGTTGCTAAAAATCGAAGGCTGAAGCGCGAATTTACTATTTAGAATGGTATTATTTTTATCACGACTTATGAAATGGTATGAGCGTACACTTAAAACATTTGTCAGTAGCTACGCATGCCTCGCGTGTAACGTGGTTTACTCTCATTCACCTTCATAAAATTTGTTCTGTCTTGTTACTGGGAGTGAATTCAATGGCTCGGCAATAGCATATATGACAGATATTTCAGATGAAATGGACAAGGGAGGCCTAATTGATAGTGTAGCACTAGATCTTTCAAAGGCTTTTGACAGACTGAGTCATAAAATGGTAGTAAATAAAGTAAAAACCATTGGAGTGGATGAGAAAGTCATTTGATGGGTAGAAGAGTTTTTAAAAGGTAGAAAACAGAAAGTTAGGGTAGGAAATGCAGTATCAAAAGAAGTGGAAATAAAAATGGGAGTGCCACAGGGTAGCGGTTTGGGACCATTGCTATTCCTTATTCTAATGAATAATTGTGTTGATTGTTTACTATCAGAAATTAGATTGTTTGCAGATGACATGATGCTATATAAAACGATCAAAACTAAAGGTTGATTCTGATTATAAGATGGAGAAAGAATTGCTTGAAGACTTGAAATGTAAATAACTCGCCACTACATTTGATAACAAGCTTAACTGGGCAGGACATATTGGACAGATGGTAGGAAAAGGTTTCAAAATTCTGCACTTGTTGGAGAGATTAATGAGGGGATGTACGAGAATTGGGTTACAAAACTTTGATCAGACCATTCCTCGAATATGTAAGTATAGTACGTTTTAAGTATCAAATACAGGAGTTAGAGGGGTGCAAAAAGGGCTGCTAGATTTCTTTCTGGAAATTATCGCAAAATGCAATCAGAACAGATGTGATAAAAGAGCTGTAGTGGGATTCATTGCAAGACAAGAGGAGGGTGAAGGGGGTCATGGGAGTGTGCAGGGCATATACTGGTGATGAGGCATGGAAAGATATTGCAATAGGTATGAAAAGTAGTGCATGGAAGGGAAAAGATGACCATGACCACAAGCTGGCACTCGATTTAAGGCACAAGTGTGTGGGAAGATTCTCTTTTTTAGGTACAGGTGTTAGGGATTGGAATAAGTTACCAAGGGAAATGATGAATAATTTATGAAAAACGTTGAAAGAATTTAAAGTTAAAATTTGTAGTGAGCAAATGTAGGTGAGTGCAGGGAAGGAGGAAGATGGGTGTGCAGGGAAATTGCCACCGGAGCCTGTGCTCCATTGCAATTAAATTAAATAGAATCTTTGGTGAGCGATGACTCACCAGGCGTTAGTTACTCCTGCCGCCAACAGAGCGGTATTTGACTAATCAGGAATTTTGAAATAAATAACTGCATTTTATTTTATTTGTGCTTTTATTTTTATAAGGAAGTTGCCTGTTGACGAAGTAACTACACACAAATACGAAGTGGAGAGATAAAAATAAAATTAATGCCTGGCAAAGATATATACGACGTTCGTTTAAATTTAAACGTTGCTCTATGTATAATCACGATGGTTAAATGCATAAATTCACGTAAGGAGAAGACCATAAACAGTAAATCCCAAACGTCATATCTCTCTGCAATCGATGTTTGTTAGAGAATCGATAGTCTGCACAGTATAAATATGAGCGCAACCGGCTACAATCTTCTTGAGCAACGACTTGAAACTCGAAACAAAAATAAGAATATATAAATCAGTTGTCCTACCCTTCATTATGTACGGTTGCGAGGTCTGGGGAACTGCATGCAAATCTACCCTGCTACACTTACAAAGAGTGCAGAAAAGATGCTTAAGAATGATTAGCCATGCTAGCATCTACACGCCAATAGACCTTCTTCACGAGATCACCAACATGCCTACCATCAAGGCAGAAATATTTCGACAAGCAGAGAAATTTTTCACCAGGCTTGATACTATCCGCCCAGAAGTTAACAGATTGGAGTCAGTAGGCACAGTACTCCCAATGGAATGGCACAAATTCAAAGTGCCACTTAGCACAATTATGACACCAATATAAAGGATCAACTACCACAAGTGATCCTTAATAAGAACATTCAAGGGTTTCCCATAAAGGCTGTTTATAATGGTCAAAGCTGGGTTTTTCCCTAACGCGAATCATAGCGAATCCAATTCAGTCTATTCGAATCAGTAGATTAAGCTACATACAGTAGCGGGGCTACAAAACGCCGTTGAGGCAGTGAAAAAAAAAAAAAAAAAACAACGCGTCTCTAGCAGACTAAGCAGGTGGCTAAGTCTCCTGAGGAGCACCTTAAGGCCTGGTCGAAACGTCGTGAAGAAGAAGGAGGAGTATTTCGTCGCAGCGTGAAACTCGTAAAGTTATTTATACCAACATCACGGCTGCTAAAACAGCAAAAAACTAATTTATAAGGTACATATTGCTTAAGAGTGATCTGGTAGCTCAGTGGTTAACATTCGCTGCTCTGGCCCCGGGTTCAAATTCCGGCAGAGTTGTGTTTGATCATATGAGCTATGCCAGGACGCTTCGTGGTTCGGATTCCACGTTAAACTGTAGGTCCCAGAGAAAAGGAACTGGCCGTCCTACCTCTGACACAATGGCTTAGTATGCTACTTTGGGAGGATCCAGACAACCTCCGGGTTGTAGACTAAGTTATGTTATGTTGTATAACATCTAATGTTACTAGAATCAGGTCACAACATAATCTAAGAAAAATTTGGGTTGATATTTAAAGCAGCAACCAGTCACAATTTGTTATTATTATGTTTATTTAACCATTACCGGTTTCGAGCAAAATGCTAATCATCAGATGGTTTGCATTTTTATTGTATTTTAGTATGCAGATGCAAAATACGAGCGTGCGTCCTATAACAACAGAAAAGTAGCATTTATTGAATGAGAGTAATATAATTTTGGGTTGATGAAGGTTAATCTCAACTGCATTACTTACGTTAGATATCTGAATATTTTTGAAAACGAACTTTTGTTAGTGGCGAAAGGATATGATGCGTTTCGTGGAGGATCATTATTAAACACGTGGTAATAACACTGATTTATTTTTATTTCTCGTGTCCAGGACATAACAAGTTGAAAAAACAAATAACATTAATTAATTAATATTAAACTATAAACACAATTAAATAGAATGTGACCAGAATTCCGCAATCTTGATGGCCTTCTCGTTTGCCCTGTAAAGGTCGTCGATATTGCAGGTTTCAGGGAGATTCCTGCATATCAGAAGATGTTGTGGGTTCTGAAGCTCACCACATTCACATAGATCGTTGTCATTAGTGTACCCCCATTTTTTAATATTATATTTACATCGGGACACTTCAGTTCTTAATCTGTTTAGAGCCTTCCATATAGCATATGGCTGATTACATCCCGCAGCCGGTGCCTCTTTGATGTTCCTCCACTGTTCTTCAGGCAACAAATTTCGCCATAGTTCTAGACGGCGTCCTTCAGGAGAAGATGTTATGGCTGTAGTTGATTGTACGAAGCTCTTCCTTGACTTCAGCCTTGTGGGTTGAGGTTCGTGTACAAACAAAGGATGTCTGGGGTCTGTTTCTTGTTTCCTCTTCTCCCTCTCTGCAGCTGTTTTCCTACGAATGTCAGGTGGTGCTATACCCATGATTTGGTATATTTTACTAATAGGAGTTGGTTTTAGGCAACCTGTTACAATGCGACCAGTATCATTCAATGCTATATCAACCTGCTTAGCATGTGCAGAGTTTTTGCCAAACTGGTGCTGAGTATTCTGCTGCAGAGAAACTAAGTGTCAGGGCAGATGTACGAAGCACATTTGGATGTGCTCCCCAGGAGGTACTTGTAAGTTTCCGGATGATGTTGTTCCGGGCAGATACTTTAAGTTTCAGATCCTCACAAAGGGTTTTGAATGTGAGAGATCGATCAAGCTTTACTCCTAGATATTTAGGTGTATTGCAGTATAGTAGTTGTTGCCCCCTCCAGTTGATGTTCAACTTCCTTCTGGCTTCTCTGTTTCTCAGATGGAATGCATTTTTTTTTTTTTTTTTTTGTAACAGTTTAACGTCCCTTTTTAACAACGTGGTCTTTAGAGACGGGAAAGGATGGGGGCAAGGAATGGGAAGGAATTCGGCCATGGCCTTTTGAAGGAAGCATCCCGGCATTCACCTGGAGTGATTTGGGGAAACCATGGAAAACCCAAATCTGGATGCCCGGACGGGGATTCGAACCGCCGTCCTCCCGAATGCGAGGCCAGAACGCTATCCGTTACACCACCACGCTCGGTAGATGGAATGCACAGACCTGTGTTTTTCCAGGGTTGGGCTATTATGAGACTATGAATAGAACTTATGAGCAGGCCGCAAAGTTGCTTCTGCATTTACAGATGTAGCAAAGTTGTGTATAGATATGAACGACACGTAAATAATATGTAAATAATGTTTAAATAACGTGTAAATATGTAAATTATATGTAAATATGTAAATTATATGTACCAGTATATAATGTAAAATATGTAATATGTTAGATTTGAAAGATACTGAACAAGCAAAATGTTCCAGTCAACTGTAATATATAAAATGTAGTAGGAGGGCTGGTGTAATGGTCTTGCGACTAGAAACCAATAAATAAATAAATAATAAAAAGATGTGTATGAACAAAGAGTTTTGCATAACTTAACACCAGAGATGAAATTAGGTTGAATGTTGAGTTCTATGAAAAAATTACAGTGAGATAAACTAGGTATTTTGATACAAATGACTGATTGTTGTTAAATTAAAAATGACATCTATATTGATAAACAGAGTTGAAATTAATATATTTACTGATGTATAATGAAATTCGTTACACCTTATATTTAAGTCTAGATGGATTATAGTATTACTAGGTTAATATTTTGTAGGCTTTGTTTCGGAAAGGGGTTGAATGAGTGTATTTACTTAGAATTACACATGGGAATAATGGATGGCCTGTAATTATTTAATAATAATAACAATTTGTGACTGGTTGCTGCTTTCAATATAAACCCAAATTTGATATCACAGTCGCTGATTTCCATCAAACCATCATGGCCAAAATTTTTAAGAATGTATTGACAGAAGATAAGA
>JARYHS010008074.1:50128313-50163067 GCA_031002005.1 Vandiemenella viatica
TTCATAGTTTTGGAAGTGTTCTATAAAGTGCAATAGGGGGTGAAGAGTTTGGGAGAGACTATATTAGCCTATGTCAACCTCTCCTTCACGTGGTGCACCCTGTTTGCACGGACGAGGCTCTGGCGACTGGAAGATTCCCCGTATAAGGAGTCACCCACTGCTTGCCAACGGCCTCCTAAAGGAGGGCGGAAGAGCGGGAGTGGTCCCCGGCACCCTCTTGCCCTTGGGGTTGGAAACGGCTCCTAATGGAGGTTGAATCAGAAATGATCAACGGCATGGGGATGCAAAAGGCAACGGGAAACCACTGCATTAAAGACTCCAAATAAGTAGAAAGACCTCTTATTGTGTTGACTTAATTTAAAAGATGGAATTACACAAGAATATCAGGTATAGTTTAATAGTTTGCAGATAGTGGGAAGATCGATAATGAATTATGACTGGTATAGCGAACTTTATAATCCTATTCAGTAAAAGGATATCGCAAACAGCGTAATTCATTTCTACTGGGAAGTAATAAGGAACACGACCATGTAAAGAATAGTATAGTAAGATTATTTATAATCATTGTTAAAGTGACAAGATAGAGATCTGAATTTTTTTATCATGAAATAAAAAAAATGTAATAAGATCATATTATAAACTTTCCATATATGAAGGGAGGTTATAGAGTACATAAAATGGTTGATCAATAATTTCGAAAATAAAAAGTGAACATTATGTTTGTTGTTTTACACCATAAACTCGTACAAATCGAGAAATAAAAAAAAATCCAAAGTTTTTTCGGAGACCGGAGGTTGGCGACTTTAAAATGAAGAATTCTCTAACACTCTCTACAACAGTTATTTTAATATTACAAATTTTCGTTGTAACCGTGTTTAGAATGGCAAGAAGTGGAATAGTGTGCAATCACAAAGTTACATTTTAAAGGGATCATAGTTTATGAGGTTCTGATAGATAAACAAATGAGTTTCGTATTTCATTCAAAAGGTCGGTTACCATTCATGAAGGTTAGAATAACAGTCTGAGGACCAGTGAGATTTTGAAACAGTATCATTACTCTGGTGTATTACATTCAACAGATAGTAAACTCAAATTTGTTCCGGGCGCGGATGTATTGCGGCCTTCAATTCAGTAATCTTCCTTTACCTTGTACTACCATGCTCATATTAATCCGAACGACCTGAATTGCACATCGCTACATTTCCTCCTGGGACTTTTTTTTTTTTTTTTTTTTGTAACTGCTTTACGTCTCTTTTTAACATCGAGGTCTTTAGAGACGGGAAAGGATGGGGGGCAAGGATGGGGGCAAGGAATGGGAAGGAATTCGGCCATGGCCTTTTGAAGGAAGCATCCCGGCATTTGCCTGGAGTGATTTGGGGAAACCATGGAAAACCCAAATCTGGATGCCCGGACGGGGATTCGAACCGCCGTCCTTCCGAATGCGAGGCGAGAACGCTAACCGTTACACCGCCCCGCTCGGTCCCTGGGACTTATTCAACCAATTATACACATCTACCAAGACAGTAATATACCCAGTAGGTGTTACATTCACGTTAGTATCCAAAATTGAGACTCATTCACCTCACAAAAAAAAACGTGACATATTTTAACATATTCGTTATACAAATGAAAATATGGATTATATTTTGTTAATAAATGACATTAAATGCACTTGGTTAAGGTTTTTTAAAAAATTTATGAGTAATTGGAGCCCCTGAAGAACATAAGAAGTTACTGTTTTCAAACAAAATGTTAATTTTGAACAAACACTAGGATCAAAAGAAAGGAAGACCTTTTACCGATCATATTTAACTTGAAATAATGAAAAAAAATCAATATTTGCGATGTATAACTATTCTGGGTAAAGTTAGTATTTAGAGAGAACGTTGAAAAATAACCACAGATTTTTTAAGTTAATTAATATTGCGGTGTGCTATTAAGACATGTTGTTCTTCCTACATTTAAAGTTATTTTAGAAACACACAGAAAAACTTATAACTAAATTACTGTCGTCAAATTACATGTCGTCAACGCAGTTCCAGTTGACAGTATTTTAGCGTCAAAAAACTTATTTTCACTTACCATTAATATTGAAAGCTGCTTAAACAGCACTGAATAATACTTTTAAAACAAAAGCAAAACACGATGAGAGTTCAATTGATGAAGACACAATTTCACATTGCTTTGTCACATTTGTGCTTTCAATGGTGTTTAGTAAACAGGCAAAAAAGAAAAAAAACTAATACGGCTTTTTCGCGATAGCGATATTCTGTGGTTGCTGCTGTTACAACTCAAACGACAGGTGAAACATTGGTTGAGTGTTCTTTCAATAATAATAATAATAAACTACTGGTGAATATTCAAGGACGAGCACTGAAAACGTTAGGTAACTAACAAACTGCTGCGTTTGCTAGCGGACACGTACGAAATAATTGGTTCACTTCGCGAATTATACGCTTTTTATTACTTTAAATTAGTATTGTGGGCCAACTTATCACCCCATATTGATGTTAATACTACGGTGAGCTCTTCCGACAGTAGTCCGTAAAGAACTTGCACTGGTTTAAGGGGTAAAATTTTACCAGTCGTCTGGTAACCAAGAATACAACCAGAAATTACACAATTTTACAAATTGATACTAGTGAGAATCATAAATTCAATAACAATTGTTTTCATATTTTGTAACTGTTGTTTATGAGACTACACAGGAAACTGGCAACAAGGAAACGTAATGCTGATCAACACGTGTATAAGAGCTGTTGCCCGAAGGTCGCCAGTTCGAATCCGGCCGCGGGCATGGATGTTTAAGTGTTGTGTGTCTGTGTGAATGTCCTGTCCGTCCTGTGGTGTCTATACTTAGGAATCATAACATACTGGAGAAAACTAAATCACTGGATGAGATATCATAAGCACATCGAGCTGGCTAAATGGCTAAGTTGCCGAAAGCCATAAAAAAAGAGCTGTTGCCTCTCTGCTGCCGTCTTGGTTGGTAGCTCTCAGCCGCTAACAACGTAGGTGTCGCGGATGCCACTGCCCACCGGGAAACGTGGTGGCTAGCGTTCAGTTAATTCTTGGAGTAGACGGTTCGAGTCCAGCCACATACATAAGTGATTTTCATGAAGTGTTACGTTCTTCTTGTGTTGACTGTACTGTGGATCGCCAAAGTAACATCATAAATCAACCGAGAAGCTAAATGATTGGAGAGGATGCACATATCGATAAACTAAGGCAAATACTTTCTTTGTCTATTTTTTTAGCAATTTATTCTTTAAATGTGTTATATATTTTGAAATATCACGGAAAAGATTATTTCCAAACGTTTGTAAAGGATTCCGGAAACGGTATGTGAATATGAACTATTCCTCTGTAAGTCTAAAATTATTTCGTTAACCCTTTGAGAACCAAAACATTACTAACAAATATCCTTGAAAGTGAACCTCCAAACTGTCAGTGCCAGAAGAACTGGTAATAATTTTCAACGATTTCATGAAAAAAGTACATCTTCCTAGGATAATTTTTAAGTTAGAAAGCAAGCGAAACTTTCGATATAATAAAACTAGTTTTGCGTAGCAGTTACTGATTCAAAATGCTATTCAGACCTCCTATTATCAAAACAGATTGTTCTACTGTCTTCGTTGTATAGGCCTATGTAAATGATGTTAAAGGCAAAATTATAGTCAGAACCGATTTTTACCACAAGAAGTCTAACAAATTCCGTCAAATCGCTTAAATCAATTAATCAAGATTTCTCATAGAGAACTTAACTGTCTCCTGTAGTATGCTTAGTACTGGAAGGAAATTATTTATTGATATTCTGTAATGTAAACTATGTATCAACAAATTTGTTACCATCACAGCTATAACAATATGGAGTGCAAAATATTGAAGGCATATTCGATGGTCCGTCAGTTGTGATAGAAACCACACATATTTTATAGTATCGGAAAAAAATCGGAGAAGACAACTGGTGGTGACGATCGATATGATTTCCATAGTGTCTTGTGTGGTACTGATCTCACGGTCTTGCTCGATTAAATAAACTGGTGAATAAACACGTCTGAACACTGAACGAGAGGAGTGCACTTTGCAGGAATTTTTATCGTCCTCAGGCATTTAATCATCTCACAATAATAATTTTTAAAAAATGTTGCCGCCAGATAGACTCAATCTGACTACGACTGGGTTTAAGAGGCAAAGAGAATGCTCTTTGTGCCACTATTTCCTTGACGCTTTCTTAATGTAGGAAGCTTTTGAACACAAAGGAATATTTCAGTGCCGATTTTCTGGACAACTGCAATTTTTTTTTTTTTTTTTTTGCTTGGGCTTTACGTCTTGTCGACAGCGAGGTCATTAGAGGCGGGATGGGATTTGAGCAAGGGACGGGAAGGAATTCGGTCATGGCCTTTTTGAAGGAAGCATCCAGGCATTCGCCTGGAGTGATTTGGGGAAACCATGGAAAACCCAAATCTGGATGCCTGGACGGGGATTCGAACCCGCGTCCTCCCGAACGCGAGGCTAGAACGTTAACCGTTCACCCACCACTCTCGCTCACAACGGCGAAGAATTGCATGTTACTGCTTTGCCACATTCACCTCTGCTATGAGATTCTATTACGCAACGTACGAATCAGATCTAAATTCTACTGCCAGCTTCTCTGGTTTCTAAATGTGTCGAAATCACGTCGCCTGTAATTTCTCAACTGCACATATGATTGGAGAATAATTATTTTACAATAGAACTAACATCACATTTCAGTAACAAATAACTAATTGTGGGAATTATTTGTCTAATTCTGTAGATGGACTATAATTATTATGCAGCGTCTTCAAGGAAAACAAAACAAATTATGTGAAAACATGAGAGGAAATCGCATGGAATTAAATATTAGCACTGTAAAAAATTGAACGACCATTGTCATTCAAAAATTTGTATCCAGATTTCTGTCGTGGACCAAACATATATTCTTATCTAACTGATATAAATCAGCCGGCCTCGGTAGCGTAGGGGCTAGAGTCCGGGGGAGGGCATGGGTGTTTAGTGTTGTGTCTGTGAATGTCTTGTCCGTGTTGTAGTGTCCATGTGTCAATACTTGATAGCAACAAATCACACTGAGCTGGCTGTATGGCCCAGTAACCGAATGCAATTAAAAAAAAAAAAAAAAAAAAAAAAAAAAAAAAAAAAAAAAAAAACCCTGATATAAATAAGGAAAGTTTCTTGAGAATCTGTGCTAGAAGCAGAGTGTTCTTAAATTACCCTTTATTCCGTTTCGTACAATGCTGTTAGTAGTTTCCGTACACATTATCGCATGTGCTTTACAGTATTGCTATTTGATACCTACGGAGGCTTAATGATAATTGCTTAATAAAGCATGAATTTTTATGCGTTGTTTTTTGTTGGGAATTACTTCACTATACTAACATAAATAAATACCACCATTCACCAGTATTAACATGGAATGATTTGGGGAAACCCCAGATCTTGATGACCGGGCGAGGATTCGACCCTGTGTCCTCCCGAAAGAGAAGCCAGAGCTTCACCGCTTATCCCACCACGCCCGGTCATTCACAAACTGTCACTGCGGCACAAAAATCCATGTTCCGAAATGGTAATGATGTAGAAAAGTAGATAATTTTTCAACCTTTAAAATGAAGAATATATATATAGCAGAAAAAATTGATTTTGTCCCTATAAATGCTTAGGAGACCGTACTTTTGGATTTCTCCCGTACAATATACGTACATGGATTCCTACAGTATTTTTTTTAAAAAAAAAACAGCTATGATTTGCAGCTTTACTATATGAGTTGTAAAATTGTCTTCAAAATCAATTGAATACTAACCAAATGTACTGTACGTGATAAATTACTTGCTGTACGTGATCTTAAGGTATTCTTCTTCGCCGGAGGAAATAGTAAAAAAAATAACTATCCAACCTCTATGCCGACGAGCTTGCCTCACTCCTTAAGGTGGTTTCCCGCACCACACTAGAGTGAAGAGTGCCACCTGTGATGGTGCGCGCGTCTATCCATCGCCAGGCGGCAGAGCTGAAGGGACCCGGTAGCTGAAACGACACTAGGCAAGGTGGTGGGGAGGCGGCGAGGGTTAACCTGTGGCGCGCGCTGATCCGTACACTTCAGCTACTGTGCGCGCCCTACAATGCCACGCGCCGTGGGAACCCAGCATTAGACAGCACCGCGAATAAGGAATTTATGTTTACACCTTCCGCTAAGACAGCACGCTGGTAGTATCTGCTGCATTTCCCACATGCGGATGAACTGAAGGACCCTCTCATCAACAAAATTGCTAATTCGAATTGCTGCTTCAGTATTAAAAATATGACGTTATAAGTTAGTATGGAAGCCTGCACAGAGGCACTTCATTTGTTTTGGACCATCCATAAACTACGTGGCTTCATTCTGACAACTTTAGAACCCCCAAACCGAGAGTGGTGGTGTAACGGATAGCGTTCTGGCCTCTCATTCGGGAGGATGGCGGTTCGAATCCCCGTCCGGGCATCCAGATTTGGGTTGTCCATGGTTTCCCAAATTACTCCATGGAAGTGCTGGGATGCTTCTTTAAAAAGGCCATGGCCGAATTCCTTCCCATTATTTGCCCCCATCCTTTCCCGTCTCGATAGACTTCGCTGTTGAGAGACGTAAAGCAGTTAAAAAAAAGAACCCCCAACCTACCCTGACATGGCTTTTTCCATTACACCTCCCCACCCCCCTTTCCACAAATGGAAAGTAGCTTCGTCCCTATTAATTCCAGACGAAATTTTGTGCTTATTTTTCTTACAACACTATCGTTAAAATTATTGGGTATAGTGAACACAACCTACATTTGCATTATATGCTTTTATTATTGCTAATAATCTGGATGAAATAGCGACACTATCCACCCCTGCAAATGATCAATTATTGCATTTTTTTTAAAAAATTAGGTACAGGTGAGGTGTTACTAAAAACATTTTCCTCGTGTAATTCACCATTGTTTATTAATTGACAAAATCTAAAGATGTCCATAGTTCATCGACGCAGTCTGGGATGTTAAAACGCGACATTTCACATCACTCTTGGAACTTAAAATTAACACTTCAGCGAGCTCTGTAATTAAAGATGCACTGAAAGGCAGTTCATATAAATAAATTAGAATTATTTTATCTATGAGTTATGTGATAAACAGCTTTCTTTCATAACAATAAGAAATATGATTCATAAGGCTTCCGCAGCAATCTTCGTTCATGATTAATAGATTTTTGGGGTATGTCGCGTTGTTTATTTCATAATCTGAGATTTCGGCTGCCTTCCTATATCCTTCTCAGGTTGTTGGATGGCAGCCGAAATCTCAGATTATGAAATAATCAATTCGGCACACCCTGAAACTCTATCAATCATGAATACGAAATATCACTGGCATGGAAAATCTTGTGCAATCTGAAGAATTTTTAAAAAGTTATCTCATTTCCCAATGCTTTTTGTAATTTGTTTGGCTTCAAATTTTACTAGAAAAATAAGAAAAAATTTCCAAGTTCAAAATTTTGGGAGGGGGCACCATCACAATCGTGAGGGTTAGGTAAATACTAATACAAAATACTTTAGAGTGCACAAAACTTATTGTGCTGTCATAAAAGGACATTATTTAATTTTTAAGTCCAACTTTTGTTGTAGTTGTTTTAAATGGATATTTGTCTTCTTGGTTTTTAATTATCAGAGATATGAAAGTCCTTAAATCATGTCCTTCGATAGACATTACTATACATTTCTTTTTCGAACCGCATTTTTCTGCGACTTTTGCATGGCTCGTATCTGCAAGTACATGGTGCTGGAATATCGTCAGCACTTGGAAAAAGTTCATATCTATCATAACGCTTATCACTCCACGGAAGCTTAACAGTTGGATTAAATAATTTACACCTTTTGAACACAGGAAATTCATTTTCAGCTTGTCCAGTCTCACTATCACTTAATACTCCTCTATCTACAGGAGGAACTGCAGGCAGTCCTTCTGCTGTAGAAACATATAATAATATCAACTAACATTTGCATAGATATAAAATAATTTGGTATTGCAAATTATCCCTTATTATCTTTATGTTCTTTTCTAGGAATATTGTTCCCTTTGATGCTTCTCATGTATTGGTTACACGCATTTACCACAGCGAGGTCCACAAAGTACAAATAACTTTCCATGTCCATTTTTTACTTCTCAACCGAGCTCTATAGCATTCCATCTTCTGGTCACAAAAATCAACTCCACCTATGTTTAGGTTGTATTTGCGGACCACAGAAGGTCAATGAAGACTGCAGCAATGCCTAACCCTCACGATTGTGATGGTGGAGACACTTTGAAACACCACAGACGCAATAATCACACAAAATTGATATTTCGGTAATACACAGATACTTAGGGATGTCCAGATACAAATTGAATCTAAGCACTTTTTCAGAATTATACATTTACACATCTGCTACAGATAAAATGAAGCCACAACATCTCACACAATGACACTGGAAGACAAAAGAACCTAACAACATCGCAGAGTGGACGAAGCTGCGATCTAGTGGCGTCCTGCGGTATAAAATGATCTAGAGTAACCCTTACGATCGTACGTTTCCGGCTGCAACTACATTCATCCCCCAGGAAAATAAAAGTATAAGGTAATACGTTACCCTCACAATCGTGACGGTTGGGGCGTAAAGGGGTATAAGAATTTGAATGTAAGTACCGCTTAGCTAATATTTTTTGGCGCGTAATGCGCAGACACTTTTCGCTGGGATCAAATGCGCCGCGCTCCGTACAACCTGAACAGTATGACTTCAAGTCGCACGCATGCGTGGCATTTTCAGTATATAGAGTATCTAAAATAAGTATTAAACGACGGAAATAAATATCCACATGCTGTTGTGTATTCTGAAACCCACTGTAATTGTGACAAATAAAATGAATGAAGAGGTAGGCTAAGTAGCTTATCCTCCCCCCTCACATAGCCCAGCTTTGCTTTAATATTTTTTTAATTTTAATTGCAATGCAGCTCAGGCTCCGGTGGCAATTTCCCTACACACTCATCTTCCACCTTTCCTGCACCCATCTACATTTGCCCTATACATTTTTTAACTTTAAATTTTTTCAACGTTTTTGGTAAATTATTCATCATTTCTTTTGGTAACTTATTCCAATCCCTGACACCCTTACCTAAAAAATAGAATCTTCCCACACCCTTGTGCCTGAAATCGAGTGCCAGCTTCTGGTCATGGTCATCATTTCCCTTCCATGTATTCCTTTTAATTCTTACACTGATATCTTTCCATGCCTCATCACCAATATACGCCTCGTATTCTCCCATGATCCTCTTCACCCTCCTGTCTTACAATGAATCCCATTCCAGTTCTTTTGTCATATCTGTTACTGATTGCGTTTTACTATAATTCCCAGAAATGGACTGTGCATAAACTACGTGGCTCGGTCTGGGGGGGGGGTTGGCTGGAAAGCTACGCTGTGCTACGTGGGGCGAGGGGTGGTTCCGAGACAGGCCACGTAGCTGTTCTTTAATGTTACTAGTCACAGTTAAAATGAGATACAGAACACACAGAAGCATCTAAATATTTATTTCCGTCATTTAATTATCCACGAATGTAATTTACTGCAGTCTGACTGAGAGAAAACTGTAAAAAATGTCTTCTGGGATCAATATGGAAAAAAGCTACGTGCTACGTGGGGGGGGAGGGGGGAGGGGAGGGGGGGAGGGGGGGGGGAGGGGAGGATAGAGACAAAAGCCACGTCGGGCTACGTGGGGGGAAGGGGGAATCGCAGGAGGCCGAAATGGAGCTACGTGGTTTATGGACGCTCCCAAACAAATCTAGCAGCCCTTTTTTTGCACCCTCTCCAATTCCTGTATTTGATGCTCAAAGTGTGGGTCCCATACTACACTACCATATTCAACCAGTGGTACGACCAAAGTTTCGTAACCCAGTTCCTTTACTTCTCTCGTACAACCCAACCTCCCCCCCCCTTGACCAAGCCACGTAGTTTATGGACACTCCCAGGCAGAACAGTAATTCCGCACATACAGGGTGTTACAAAAAGGTACGGCCAAACTTTCAGGAAACATTCCTCACACACAAACAAAGAAAATACGTTATGTAAACATGTGTCCGGAAACCCTTTAACTTTCCATGTTAGAGCTCATTTTATTACTTCTCTTCAAATCACATTAAACATGGAATGGAAACACACAGCAACAGAACGTACCAGCGTGACTTCAAACACTTTGTTACAGGAAATGTTCAAAATGTCCTCCGTTAGCGAGGATACATGCATCCACCCTCCGTCGCATGGAATCCCTGATGCGCTGATGCAGCCCTGGAGAATGGCGTATTGTATCACAGCCGTCCACAATACGAGCAAGAAGAGTCTCTACATTTGGTACCGGGGTTGCGTAGAGAAGGGCTTTCAAATGCCCCCATAAATGGAAGTCAAGAGGGTTGAGGTCAGGAGAGCGTGGGGGCCAGGGGAACGAAACTAAAATGAGCTCTAACATGGAAAGTAAGCGTTTCCGGACACATGTCCACATAACATATTTTCTTTGTTTGTGTGTGAGGAATGTTTCCTGAAAGTTTGGCCGTACCTTTTTGTAACACCCTGTATAATTTTCTGAAATGGTAGCCATAGATTATAACTTGCAATGTGATGTAAGTAAATTGGTGGATGAGCTTAATACGACGTTGTTTGATATAACAGTTGTTTCTATCCGAGACTGGGGTACCCGGTACCTTTGTATACCGGCGTGCAGGGTGCGTGTTCCCCCTTTGCTCTGCTAGTCCTATGTGTTTGCCAGTGACCGGAGCTCACCCCTTTTAATTTAGGGCAAGCAGGGTGCCCGCGCCACAGCTGGCCTCTTTGTGGCCCTGGGCAGCGCTGCCCATTTGCAGCGGCTTTGATCAGGCCGCATGGGGCCGGCCGGTCTTACAGTTCGGTAAATAGGCCCGTAATCAACTAGGATGTCTGCAGACGCGCAGCCACCGTAGCCACTGGCCCCCCAACGGAGGGATTCAAAAACTACGGTTTATTCCGCCTAATATAGCGACGTTGATGAGAGACTGGTTGATCAGGAAGGGATTGTGCCGCAAAGGGTTGTAGTATATCATGCAATCCCCTGTCCTCATATGACGGATTGTTATTAGTTTGTGTGCGTTAATACCCCCGGGGATGTGTAACAATTTCAAACTTCCTTGTTGCCACTCCGAACATCCGGGGAATAGTGCTCTCAAATTGAACTGTGCCCCTGCACAAATGTTTCTCTGTAACAGCGATGACTATTTTGAGTATCGTGTCAACCTCTCATTATTATGCATCGAGATGCGGTAATTTTACGTCTTTCGACCAGCATTCATGTGAACATGGGTTAGAATTTAGATTTAGGTTAACAGATAGCCATTATTCTAGTGTGGACTAATTCTAATCTACGTGCCTCGGTCCAGGGGGGAGGGGGGAAGGGGTTGGCTGGAAGGCTACGCTGGGCTACGTGGGGGGAGGGGGGTTCTGAGCCAGCCACGTAGCTTTCCTTTCATAACATTTTTCACAGTTAAAATGAGGAACAGAACTCACGACAGCATATGAATATATAATTCCGTTATTTAATTGTCTCTGTGTGTAATTTACAATAGTCTGACAAGAGCAAACAGTACAAAATGTCTTCTGGATTCAAAAAAGAAAAAAGTTACGTGGGGGGGGGGGGGGTTGATGCAAAAGTCACGTAGGGCTACGTCGGGGGGAGGGGGGGTTCACAGGAGGCCAAAATGGAGCTACGTGATTTATGCACGCTCCCTAATTGGTTACTATTGGATGTACAAGACAGTTCCTATCACTCAGAAGTCAGGGAAAGACGAAGCCGTCGTAATAACAAATTTGGGTAACCGTTTCGCAACTGACAGTATGCAACAATTAATGTCTGATCAGGTAAAAGAAACACTTCAACCTTGATAAAACGACAAGTAGTTCCCTAGTCGTCAGTAGAATATTACCGAGCGTGGTGGTGTAACGGCTAGCGTTCTGGCCTCGCATTCGGGAGGACGGCGGTTCGAATCCCCGTCGGGCATCCAGATTTGGGTTTTCCATGGTTTCCCCAAATCACTCCAGGTGAATGCCGGGATGCTTCCTTCAAAAGGCCATGGCCGAATTCCTTCCCATTCCTTGCCCCCATCCTTTCACGTCTAGTTGTTATAGGAGACATTAAGCAGCTAAAAAAAAAAAAAGTAGAATATTTTCCCAAATCACATCTTGAATCAAGCTTAAATATTATAGTTGCTGAACAGGGATGAGATATACGTTTAATCTAAAATAAATAATATAGAAATTCATGATATGTTTAACTATTTGTCATAGAAACAGTCGACATTTGGTGACAACTTTGGGCTATGATGAATCTGCACGCAGCACAATTATAAGGGGTAATCTGAATTTAAAAAAGAAAGAACCAGTTCTGAAAGAAGGCAACGCAACTAGCAGATAGGTAAATGAGCTGCTGATGACAGAATTGTTAACAGTATTCCAGACTGTAGTATTCCAAGAACTACATTTTTACTTGGATATGAAAATGACTTCAGACCGTTGGATGTCGGTACATTTGACACAGATTACCAGGCGAGAATCTTTGGCAACTCGTTCTCCTTAAAGCCACTGAAGTAGATTTTCTTGAACGACGTGTCATTGAGACAACCTGAGGCTATCACTTTAGAATAGAATCGAAGCAACAGCAGTGAGAGTATGGTAGATTTCTGCCACAAAAGAAGTCCAAGGTTGTTCTTGATTTATCATCGTGGATGTTAAAAAAATGAGAGTACAACTCCTTAAGATTTGTTGAGAAATTTGTGATACCAACGCAGGGGCATATTATGAGAAAAGAGACAAGTTGTCCTAATCAATCAGTACAGTGTTTACACTGACAAGTCTTTCGTTACCATATCTAAAATTTATGAACGTAGACTACAGTTGGTCCCACTGCCCCCTATTCACACCTCTGGCCTCTTCGGAGTTCAACCAATTAACAAAATTTCATAAAGTTTCTGAATCACTTAACTAAATATTACGACATGTGATCTGTCACTTGAGTTTTCGAAATTCTCCACATCCAGATGTAAAGATGACAGGAAAGCAACTGGATCGTCGTTGGAGGACGTATACTGGGCGTAGAGTGAACTGCGTTGTTAAGTAGAACAGAGCTTCATTTCCATCCATCCATTGCACCGTTACTGCCATTTCTTAACAGGCAGGCAAGTAGTGGAGTATTTGTCAGTGGACATTGACTCCAGCAGTAGTTGAGTGCTGCAAGGCTTCTCTGTTGATATGTCATCTCCACAGTGTTTGGTTAAATAAGTAGACTTAGTGATCTCTTATGACGGTCTATGCTGATATCATAACGACCGATGTTGTTTGCTTCTGCGTTATTGCCTCGATTAGAATTTGTGTAAAACTTTCCGCTAGTTGTCTAAATCTATCATCAAGAAAATAAATGCCGAAAAGTCCTGAAAAGATAACAAACTATTTTCAAGTTCCTTGATGAAAAGATGTTCTTTTATTGGTAAATATTAGTTGTTATACTTGACGATCGAAGATCGCGTAGCACACTGTAGGCCAGGGGTGCCCAACACACGCCTTGAACATTTTACCGGCCCGCAAGATTTGTCACACTTTTACAGAATATATTTATTTTATAATGGACAAAGTAGTAAAAACCAATGTATTGAAAAGATACATTATTTTTTCATCCACATATTAAAAAATTAACTGTCGAATTTATGAGAATAAATTAACTTTGATTTTAAAATGATATTCTTGCGAATATATGACAGATATTGCCTGTTTTATTTATGAGTTTACAATTATGAGTTCGCAAAATAATTAAATTATATTCTGCGAACTCATGATGCGCGCGCATCTTGGAATATGTAGTATAACAGGTTCTATGTTTAACTCTTAATTGACTTAATCTTAATCTAATATGGGGCTATTTAATTTTATATGCAGCCCGCGGAGTTATGAAGCATTTCCAAAGTGGCCCGCAAAATCATTTTGGTTGGCCATACCTGCTGTAGGCTAACAATTGGAAATGAAGATTGAGAATTCACCTCCGTCCTTAACGTTGACACATTCCGAGGCCAGAACAGAAACCTACATACATGCAGTGGCGTAGCTAGGTCAACAAGGGCCCCGGAACAAAACAAAAAACATTTGGGCGCTCAGGTGACCTTTAATTTTTTTTAGCCTTGCCAAGTTGCTGGTAGGGACCCCCTGCGCAGAGCTTGGGCACCCTCTGAGCTGCGCTTGGTTGCGCTTGGGGGTCCCCTCAGCTGCGCTTGGAGGCCCCCTGAGCGTGGGAGACCCGCCTAGCCCTATGGTAGCTACGCCCATGCATACATGGCAGAATATACGGAAACTAACGTGAAAACAGTAGATGTATTTTTGACTTAACTACTCTATGCCTTTGGTAACTGAAGTGGCCACTGATTAGTGTTTGGTTATCAACAACATTGAGACCGTGCTACGTTCAGGAGGAACACCCGGTCAGTCCCCTGCAATGACTTATGGAAGCCCTCAAAAGAAAACTCTTTGTTCATAAACGTATCAGCTAGAATTCCAAGATTTTCTCACGGTGATCGCTGCTAGATTACTCGTGAAAAATAGTAAATACACTACGATGTACACAGCCTTACAGTGTCACATTTGTCTTAATTTATCAATTCGCTGAGTTCTCAGTAAAAACCTCAAAATCATTTCCTGACTATACTCCATCAGAAACATGGATCCTCAATATTTATTTATTTACTAGCAGAGTTCCTGGCGTTGCCCGGTATGTTCTAAGTTGATTTGCACACACAGTTACTATTGAAGCTTATAAAAGAGGTAAAGTTTTTTGCATTTGTGAATTAAATTTCTTCTCAGTCACTCCATTTTTCTATACATATATTTAACCGGCTAACCCCCAGTGTAACAGAAAAGAGATGGTGATCCTGCAATATTTTTAGCCATGATATCAGGAACATGTGTACTAAGTTTCATCATAATAACCACAGCTATTCGTGCAACAGTAGAAACAATGTTTTTTTTTTTTTTTTTTTTTTTTTTTTTTTTTTTTTTTTTTTTTTTTTTTTTTTTTTTTTTTTTAATGTGGTAAAGACAGAATCGCTCATCAATAAATTACAAAAAATAACACTATGTCAACCCTAAAGGTTTTAAACAGTTCAATGTTGTGTTCAAAGCCACCAGACATGCATTACTTCCTATTAACAGCGATTTTAATTCATTTCCAAACATCAGCTGTGCGGCCTGAGACCGTAGCCTAGTTTCAAAAAGCAACAAATTTCTCAGAAGGTTGTAACGTACTTAATTGTAACGTCTCTATTTTGTACAATACTTTAAATATATTTATATACTTTATTGCCTCTTATTTCCAGCACCAGACCAGTATATAGAGATTTCCTTAACCCCTCTTTGTCCGGCGCTGGTTTTAATATGATACTCACGCTGAAAAATCAAAATTATTATTATTCCAATTCTTATCACACAAACTCAAATTAATTCCTTTGTCTATATCTACATATATCTCAATCTCAAATCAAAACACTTTCTACTTATCTCATCACTTGTATATTTTTTATTTAACAAACAATTCTCTTTTCTCAAGTCATATAACGTTATCTTTATCCATAACCCTAAACCTTCTGCCCTCAGGCTAATATTTTACTATTAATAATTCGACCAGGATTCTTGTGGCTTCTCCAGTGAGCCAAACTGTTTCATCTCTTCTTTCAAACTTATTCATTCCAAAAAATCAAAACTCGTCCTCTCCATTCAAATCTTCTCTTCAACAACCCACTCTTGACTCTTCTTTTATTTTTCAGAGATCTCATTATTCATCTTGTTATTCTTTGACCTTTGAACTTAAAAATTCCGAGTTAATACACACCATTACAATTTATTAAATAAAAAAATAGCATAATTAATGTAAAATCACACAAATGTGAGGTTGTGTACCTCAGAAGGTTCTACGCTGAGGGTTTTAAACAGTTCACTTTCATGTTCAAACCCATCAAATATGCATTACTAAATATCAACAGCGAATATAATTTCACAAACATCAGAAATTGTAGCAGTGCCGCCGCAGATAGTAACTTCAAGAAACAATGAATATATCGTAAACGTTTTTTCATTACGTTATTAAAATTAATATTTTACACTTTACGCAGTTCCCTCTTTGCATTCGATATAGCCATGCATGGGGTTTAAAGACTAAAAACAAAAATTTAAGAAAGTTAAAGTTACATGCCATAATACGGCTATAATTTTTTACGTCGCGACGTATGACGTATGGACCGTATTTCATTTTTTTGTTTCAGGCTGTACGTTCAGATTTTCATTTACAGTTCCGGCGTTGTGTTACTTTGAAGCATAAGACATACCAAACAATTCAACAGAGATTCTAATCTTTAAAACGGTGAAAACCACATCGAAATCTGCGCAGTAGTTTCGAGTTTTTCTGGTATAAATATACCCGGTTTTCGTTTTATTATATAGATATAGATGACATCATTTCTTGCCCATTTGTACCCGTTTGTGTATATTCTGAAGCACCTGTCTATATTATAAAGTAACGTAACTGAACATACTTCTGTAATAACAAGCTGTTTTTAATACAAATACAAATATTCCATCATCTGGCTAGGCTATAAATCTATTTACAATAATTTCTCGCTCACGGCTAAGTTGAACACAAGTTAAAGCGTTTCCAGTATCGACGACTGTTGAAGGAAAAGAGATGGAACGATCTGTTGCCGAAGTGATCCGTTAAAAGTTATCTGCCCTTGCGTCAGCCTTCTTTTCTTATTGGATCTCAAGATGCCTGCCAAGAGGAAAACGTTCTTAGAAGAATTGAAAGATAACTTGCAGTCTTTTAATAAAAGACGACTGGCTTAATTTAGCGATTGTGTGATTTATAGCCGTGTCACTTTAATTAATGTCCTTTTCGAAAGAGATTTTATCTGCGACAAATCATAGATTGCTGAATGTTACACTGATGAATTATTTTCCTTTCTTCTGTGACTTCATTTCAGTACTGTGTGAGAAGATTTATCCTACGGTTACACAACATTTATAATACAAAATTATTTCTTTCTCCTTCAATTTCACAATCAACGGAATTAATAAGGCATCCTTCACTTTTATCCAAAAAGAATGTTATTTTACAACATAAGTAACCGACATAATAATTTCGATTAGTAATTATGACGGTGAACGAATTAGGCTTAAAATATTACGGTTGACCGCAATTTGGTTTCAGAAAACATGCAAATTTTCCGACTATTTCCCAAACGCACTGACTCATAAGAATTCGCAGGAACCGACTTTTGGAAGATTCTCCATGAAAGTCAGATGATCTCATTTTTTTTTTTTAAAAAAAAAAAAAAAAGGCAAGGGGCATTGTTCAAGACTTTTGCTGCCCTTCTGATTGCAGATCGGTTCTGGTAGGAGATGAAACGGATATTGGTTATTGATAAACTGACACAAAAAACAGTTACAAACAATCACAAAATTAAATACTACTTTCATTTATATATAAAAAAAAATCCCATTTGCCCTTTCAGTATAATATTCGCCAGTGGCGGATCCAGGGGAGGGGGGACTAAGGGGCTCAACCCCCCCCTCCTCCAAAGTGTTGAAGGTCCACCCCCGACATCGGAATTTTTTAGATTTGGAGACTTTTTTTTTTTTTTTTTTTTTTTTTTAGAGCGGCATGGCTATAAAGCCTGACCCTTACCCGACTCAAGCACCCCACCCCCAAACCAAAATCGTGGATCCGCCACTTATATTCGCGGTTGAAATAGTCCATATACGGATATTCAATATTCAAGTGAGAACAATTGAGATTTATTTATTTCGTATCAGAAACATACAGTTACACAATCATAATCATCAAATTATAATCGACCAGAACTTGGCCACTTCCAGAGCATTTTCTGAGGCCTCATACAGTTCAGCTGCCGAGCAGGATGCTGGACACAGTCGACACTGGAGCATGTGCTGGACAGTCTGGTCTTCACCGCAGTCGCACTTGATATCATTGATCTCAGCATAGCCCCATCTTGCTAAGTTCACTTTGCATCTGCCCACTCCTGATCTCAGCCTATTCAAAGATTTCCATGTCAACCATCCTTGTCATAACCAGGTGGCAAAGATTCAGACACTCTTCCCCAGCCATGCTGAAGGGGAGCCTTAGCTTCCCATAGTTGTAACCTGGCTTCTTCAGTTGTCGTTGTAAGTTCTTGAGATATTCTTAGGAAACTTTTTCTGGATTTCAGTCTTTGCCTATGAGGGATATGCCCATATAGTGGATGAGATTTTTCATGGTTTACTTTCCTCCTTTCCTTGTTCACTGCTATTTCCCTTCGAACAGAAGGTGGTGCTATTCCTGCGAGACGGTGGAGCCATTCGACTGGAGTTGGTTTTAAGCAGCCTGTTATGATTCTGCACGTGTCATTAAGTGCAATGTCTACTTGTTTTTCATGGGTTGAACTGTGCCATACGGGACAGGCATACTCTGCAGCCGAATAACATAATGCTAAGGCAGAAGTTCTAATTGTTTCAGGTTGGCTGCCCCACTGCGATCCAGCCAGTTTTCTTATGAGATTGGTCCTACTGGAAACTTTCAGCTTGGAGTTCATGCAATGTTTCCTGAATGCAAGTAATCTGTCAAGGGTCACTCCTAGATATTTTGGAGTATCACAGTGTTCTAGTTCGACCCCCGACCATGTTACCTTTAACCTACGATTTGCTTCTTTATTCCTTAGATGAAAAGCACATACTTGTGTCTTCGTAGGATTTGGTTTAAGCTGGTTCGTGCTATAATACCTTGACAAATCTTCCAGAGCGTTGGTAAGGTTGCTCTCCACTGATTCAAAGTCTTTGCTCTGTGAGACCAGAGCAAGATCATCAGCATATTGATCATCATTATATTGAGATAAGAACCTTAAAAAAGAATTTAAATAAAGATCTATATTGTAAGTGGTAGCCAAGTAGATAAGAGAAATTACGGCTTTAAATCACCCATCACCTTTGTTTATTTCGGAAATTAATCAACATGGGAATTTTTCCTTTCATCGAATATAGGATAAGTAATATTCGAGCTTTCACAACGATCGCAGCAGATTGATTTGTAACGAATAAGAAGTTAATAATACGATCTGATATTGTTTAGTAACGGCTGGTATCACTGTATACTTATACTAAACGTTCAAAAATTAACGTAGTATATATTAAATATGTGGTGATCTGACAAGTTAAATTAGTTAAGTAAAATATAGCATCTTGCGATATTAAAATGCATTAAGGTAGGAATAAAAACCAAGTTGATTCGAAATCATTTTCTCTACAGGCAAGCTGAGGAAACTGATACATGTTGGACTTCGAATATCTTTATTGCATCGAATAACGGCATAACGATGCAACATGGTCGCTGGTCCAAATTTATGTTTTTGATTTTATTCCATAAAAAAAATTAAACTTTTATTTTTTTATTAAATTTGGAATTGTACAGGTATCCCAATTTAGAAAATGGTTCAGTAAATTGGTTAATTAAATATGCACCGATCCTTCAAAAAATCCACGTTTTCCGTCGATGCATCGTGATACACTGATGCAATATCACAATACACCACATCGTAAAAACATCAGTGTTTCTTGACTCTGAGGTCCGGGTCGACGCGCCGCTTTGTGATGTCAATGAACCTAGTGACGTAATTAGGTTCGTGATTTGTCCTTTCCACTTATGACATTGTTTTCCTTCGCATTTACCGAAAAATGCGCGATTTGTGTCCTGGGGTCGGTTTTAGTTTATAGATAGATACACTCCTGGAAATTGAAATAAGAACACCGTGAATTCATTGTCCCAGGAATGGGAAACTTTATATACATATTCCTGGGATCAGATACAACACATGATCACACAGGCAGAACCATAGGCACATAAACACAGGCAACAGAGCATGCACAATGTCGGCACTAGTACCGTGTATATCCTCCTTTCGCAGCAATGCAGGCTGCAATTCTCCCATGGAGACGATCATAGAGGTGCTGGATGTAGTCCTGTGGAACGGCATGCCAAGCCATTTCCACCTGGCGCCTCAGCTGGACCAGCGTTCGTGCTGGACGTGCAGACCGCGTGAGACGACGTTTCATCCAGTCCCAAACATGCTCAATGGGGGACAGATCCAGAGATCTCGCTGGCCAGGGTAGTTGACTTACACCTTCTAGAGCACGTTGGGTGGCACGGGATACATGTGGACGTGCATTGTCCTGTTGGAACAGCATGTTCAATTGCCGGTCTAGGAATGGTAGAACGATGGGTTCGATGACGGTTTGAATCTACCGTGCACTGTTCAGTGTCCCCTCGATGATCACCAGAGGTGTACGGCCAGTGTAGGAGATCGCTCCCCACACCATGATGCCGGGTTTTGGCCCTGTGTGCCTCGGTCGTATGCAGTCCTGATTGTGGCGCTCACCTGCACGGCGCCAAACACGCATACGACCATCATTGGCACAAAGGCAGAAGCGACTCTCATCACTGAAGACGACACGTCTCCATTCGTCCCTCCATACACGCCTGTCGCGACACCACTGGAGGCGGGCTGCCCGATGTTGGGGCGTGAGCGGAAGACGACCTAACGGTGCGCGGGACTGTAGCCCAGCTTCATGGAGACGGTTGCGAATGGTTCTGTCTGATACCCCAGGAGCAACAGTGTCCCTAATTTGCCGGGAAGTGGCGGTGTGGTCCCCTACGGCACTGCGTAGGATGCGACGGTCTTGGCGTGCGTCCGTACGTCCCTGCGTCGCTGCTGTCCGGACCCAGGTCGACGGGCACGTGCACCTTCCGCCGACCACTGGCGACAACATCGATGTGCTGTGGAGACCTCGCGCCCCACATGTTGAGCAATTCGGTGGTACGTCCAACCGGCCTCCCGCATGCCCACTATACGCCCTCGCTCAAAGTCCGTCAACTGCACAAACGGTTCACTTACACGCTGTCGCGGCATGCTACCAGTGTTAAAGACTGAGATGGAGCTCCGTATGCCACGGCAAACTGGCTGACACTGACTGCGGCGGTGCCCAACCGCTGCGCAGCTAGCGCCCTTCGACGGCCAACACTGCTGTTCCTGGTGTGTCTGCTGTGCCGTGCGTTTGATCATTGCTTGTACAGCCCTCTCGTAGTGTCCGGAGCAAGTATGGTGGGTCTTACACACCGGCGTCAATGTGTTCTTATTTCAATTTCCAGGAGTGTATGTTCACTTTGATCCCATGTGAGAATAATCTCGGGGATGTGGAACAGTACATACACTACTAAGTAATGTTAATATTACTATATAATTGATAATATTATTATATATTGGCAACAAGTTAGTTACAACCCATTAGTATAAACAATATTTCCTGTAATCTACAAATACAATCCCGAGTTAATTAATACTTATTATGTGGAACAGTGTATACACTTGTTACCAGCATCTAACATCCAGTTATTTTCTTACCAACCAGTTACCATGATAAGTTTCACTGTAATTTGCGACTACATATTATATCATGTTATTTTCTATTCATGTGGAACAGTACACACACCTATTAACAATATAAACTATATTACCAACAACTTATAAGCAGTCAATTACTTAAAAACCTGTTAGAATCATAATTTTTCACAACAGTTTTTGAGTGCATGCTATCCCATGTTAGTTACTATATATGAGTGAAATTTTGTAAAACAATGTAATTACTTCATTTGCCAACAGTTTCAACTGAAAAAAAAACCATATTTCATTTTAGTAATTGTGGACAACTTAGTCACCTTCCCCGTCCATACACCATATATACTATTTTATCAGTCATTCTTAGTTACCAAATTCCAAGAAGAAAATTCTTTCACAGAGTAAAATGGATTCTGAAGCAGAAACTCTTTCAGTTTTGACTTAAAGTAGTTGGGTTTTTATAGATAACATTCAATTTCTGTTGGTAAGACATTGAATAAGGAAGCTCCAGTAAATATTAACCCTTTCTGTACAATTGACAGTGATTTGTAGTCCTTGTGAATATTATATTTATTCCTAGTATTATGGCTATGTATGTCAGCATTAAGGTTGAAGTGTTCAGGATTTTCCACTACAAATGATAGTACGGAGTATACATACTGTGCTGGCATTGTTAGTACACCCAGAGGCGTGCTATTCTGGAAACAGGCACTGTGGAGATACCAGCATTTTCCTTGTCATATTTCTGATTTTATATTATCTTGAGTGCCCTCTATTCTCTTGGTGTTAAAGCAGAGCTATTTGAAGGTGAGGGTATGGTTCAGGCTGAAACCTAATAATTTCTATGTCGACAATGTTGCAGTCAATCTCTCTGTCATTTCCGTTTTTGTTCACCTATTTCTAAGGTGGAAAGTAGCAACTGATTTTAAGTTTTAGTATCACGTAGCTCAACAATATCAATTTTTAACTGTTAATTTTTCTTGCTGTCACTTCAGTTACTCTGTATATTGTGGTAAATTTTTCTTAGTTTACTGTAAGAGCAATATCTCTGGACAGAGAATAGACATCGACGTAATATAAATAAACAAAAAGCAACTAATAAATAATATGTTAATTTAAACATAATAGATACTTTCGATTCAGTGTTTTGGCAATTTATTTCCTCGTGGTTGCTTATATAGGCTACTTAGAACTGTTGTTAACTAACGTTCGTAACTATGATTTTGTACTAGCATCTCTGGCCGCAATTAGTCCGATAACGAAGTCTAGACACGTGACATCAGAATTATGAACACGATGATACAGTTAGGGGGCATCCATAAATTACGTGAGGTGAAATAGGGGGGTGGGGGGGGTCCGGCGAAATCTCACCAGATCTCACCTAGGGGGGAGGGGGGGCTACGTAAATCTCACGTAAGATTTTGCGAAAAATTTGGGGACAGTAGAGCCAAAAAAAAGGTCTACAATTTGCGCCAAAGTCGATTTTAGGAGAGTATTTCGTCAAAAAAGTTAGGGTGTGACCTAAAAACAAAAAAGGTCTACAACAGTTTCGAGGGCGATTTCTAGGGGGGGGGGGGTTCTCACGGACCAGATCTCACCAGAGGGGGGGGGGGGTCCGGCCAGATCTCACGAAATCTCACCAGGGGGGAGGGGGGGATCCAGAAATCCGGAAAAACACCTCACGTAATTTGTGGATGCCCCCTTAGCCTTTTTTCCTTGCCTTGACGCTTTGGTGATTTTAATAATTTCTTTGACTATTAATATTTTCTCATAAATGTGGAATTTTTAGCTCAATTATTATCCCTAATAAAAGTGTTACACGCCTAAGTTTTTCTTCTTCTTATTCTAGTTTCAGAAATTGTTGAATGTTTCGTTCTCCATATATAGGCCTATTATTAATGTGTAACTCCAAACATTAAGGATCAAGTACTTTCACTGATTACTTCAGCTTGCACACTATGGCATATTTTTTATTATCTTGGGTTTCTTGGCTTTCTTCAGAGGACTGACACGGCACGATGGCTGAAACGTTAGTTTTTAATAACGCGGCCCCACACGGAAAACTAAGATAATACATACAAGGACCGTCTACGCAATAATTTGGTCATATTTTTTGTTTTTAATTTATGGTAGTAATTAGATGTGCCCTTTCACTAAGCAGTAAGTTGCTGGCAATTTATCACCACCATTATTTCTGCTACATTTTAGAGATTTTGTCTTAGTGTACCTGTAAATGTCACGCTTTGACCGTCAAAACATTATCATGACGATCTACGTGCATTAGCATTAGCGACGCTATCGTAAACTGTTTTACATTACGCGTTTGTAACCCTTGTAGATGCTGGATCTCAGTAATGTATTTTGTTATCAGCAAGGTTGAAAACATTGCACAGATCACGAAGAGCTCGTCGCAGATATACGTTTTTATTCCTTTTTTGTTTTTTTGAAACAACATCTAAAAAAACAAAAAGATTCCAGTCTGTTAAAACAGCAGGATAAACCTTACTGTGTAATTTAATTACCCTACAGATTTGATCCAACTCTCTCATCTTCAGTTTAAATATTCACAGTGAGTAGGCCTACAGTAATTAGGTGAAGGAAATAAATCGAAATTAAAATAATAACTTCAGGCAAATTTTAAATGCTTATAATAAGATGTTTGAGATACATACAAACATTTCAGGTGATTTGTGTCCATGTGATGGTATCTTTGGCTGAGAATCCTTTACCTCGTAGTTTTCAAAGGTAAGCGTCGGTATGACTACGTCAGTAGGAAATCATACATCAGCTAAAGAAGCATAGTATCAGCGGTTGGCAACATGCATATTAATAGCACCACCGTAGATTATTCTATATTTCAATTAATGGATATTTCTTTATGAAGAACGATCTACATTTTTAATCAAGCAACTGATTAAAGCCTGATACGAAAAATAGTTTGTCGTATTACTAATATTTCACAGTACACTGAAGTACACTTTACGCATGTTTAGAATAATATTAATTAAAAATAATATGCATATAAACTAGTACCATTTCTGTTAAAAGATATTTTTTCAGTTTCCTTTCAATTTTTGATTTTCCAACTTTTTTATATTTTACTCCTTGTCTATGTTTCGTTAATTATATCATGAGTTCAATACATTCCACAATTCACTTTCGGCTATGTATGAAATCAATTTTCGGACATTACTTTATGTATTGTAACGTCTGGTAAGATGTTTATGTGCACTATAAATCGAATATATTTTCTTGTCCTTTCGGCTTGTTCCCGTACTGAGTGAATTTTGTGGTTTTTGTTAGATTTGGCAATTTTAGCATTATAATTGCACGTATAAATACAGACCTCGGGTGACGTGGTGGTGTTTCCAAATTGGAAACTAGCAGCCGTGCATAAGATCTGCAATGCCAAACGAGGAAGTGCAGTGACAACCCTATGTTCCACCCGGAATCAAGGCATTCCGACTTAAAGATGCCTTAGACCGCGTTTACGCGACGCGAGTTGGCTGGAACGACAGTTAGCCGGACCGTCGGTGGTGGGGGTAAGAGAGTGGACTAGCATGCTAGGAATAATTAGAAGACAATGCACTGTCCACTGTGAGGACAGTTCTCTACTCCTACATTGTGAGCATATTGAAAGTAGTATGTCCATATTAAAGAAAGGAATTAACATCGTAGCTAATTTGTTGGTTATAATGTTGAATGATATGAATAATAATAAAATAAAACGTAGAAAAACGTTAAAAGAATGAATATTAAAAAGAAATGCTTTAAATTCCTCAGCGCCTTTCTCAAAAAATAAAGTTGCAAGTGAAAATACAGAGATGCATCATTTAAGATCAGCTGTATCTCAATTTGAAGAGCTATTGTGAAATATTTTTTTCCGATACATAAAAAATAACAGTGCTGTGAAGTAATTTTTTGATAACAGAGTCTCTAAAATTCTTGTTCTTATAATTTTTATTCTTAAAATTCCATGAAGTTCTAAGTATTTTAATGCCTCTGCTTCACTCCGCTTACGCGACTTGTTAGTTGTCGCCATCTTGATTGTTGAACTCGCACGCCAAAAGTTGGTCGTGAACCGAGTCCACTATCCTCAGTCGACTGTCTGTCTAGTACCTGTTTACACGAGGAGAGTGGACTATCCAGTGTTGCGCGCGCAGCAAGGACAGTACACTCGTTACAGCCAACTCGCATCATGTAAACTAGGAATTACACACAGTTGAACCAATAGTTTATACTAAAATAGGGGAGACCCGGGCAAAGTGGCTATGGGAGTTTTTGGGGCCAAGGTATGGTGCTATCAAGCGGAAAAAAATCATAACTATTACAACTTAATGCCTTCAGTTACCTTGAGAAGCTCGATCCGGTCAGAGTGTCATCTCTGGAAATCGTTAGAATATTTGTGGTTTTTGATGAGCCTGATGTTTGGTAAGTGGTCAGTTTATTAATTTTTTGCCAAGAAATCAGATGACATACCAAGAAATCAGATGACATACCGCTTCTGAAAAAAAGAAAAATCTCTCGCAATAGTGATGTTTTTGCTGTAAGTTCCTGATTTGCTGGTCATGATTGTTTCTTTGCGTTGTTAAGATAGAGTGACGTTTCTGTAACAGCGCCAAACCGGGCAAAGTGGCCACCTGCTGGTGACCATGACCTCTACCTGTTGCGCACGGATTTTGTTTCTTCCTTGCAAATTATTAACATTATACATTGCTTTGAAATAATGTTTTATTATCATGTGAAGCTAAAGTGAGTATATTAATAATAATAAAAAAACGAAAGTAATTAAATAATTTCTATATTTTTGTGTTGGTATTTCAACGACCGGAAACTTCTTTTTCTGTGAGCCCAAAAGATATTGTCGTCCAACAATAGCAGGAAAAAGCAAATGCAAAGGTCGAAACAATGTTTCGTTGCAGATGTTCACATCAAGATCATATAAAATGTGCTTAAAGCTGCAAAAGCAAACAAAAAGAAGAAAACAAATGCTAGATGGAAAACCACCAACCGCAGGAAATCTAACCAAAAAACATTTTTTAAGATGATGATCAAGAATGCATACAGTGCCTGTACTGCAACGATATTATTTCAGCTGAAGATCACATGAACGATGGATCCAGTGCCAAATGTGTTACTTTTGGACTCACGAACTCTGTGATGAAGTTGAACGAATTAGCTATTCCTTCGTTTGCGAAAATTTTAATTGAAGTGCATTTTGTCCATTGTAATATCTATTATTTACAAGCTATATGACATTTCTTAAAATAAGCTACACTATTTTACACAATTAGAGCGTTTTTAATCACTCGTTTCTGATTTTGAAGCTAAGTCGCCATTTTGCCAGACCATGTCGGGCAAAGTGGCCACTTGTGTACTTTTTGAAAAATTGATTATTTTAGGTACTAAACTTAATGCAAACGTAACTAAAAAATTCTGGCAAGTAGTAGGACAGTTTAACTTTGTAACCCCTGATTTTGATGCCTTTAGGCAGTGGCGTAGTTAGGTCAACAAAGGCCCCGGTGCAAAAAATTTATTTTGGGTCCTCAGGCCAGATTGGCGACCTCTGGGAGCTCCTGAGTTGTGCTGGGGGCCCCCTGAGCAGTGCTTGGAGCCCCCCTGAGCATTGAGGGCCCTTTGTGAGCGGCTCCCTGTGTCTCAGGGCCCCCCTTAGACGACGGTAGAGCTAAAAAAAAATTAAAAAAATAGGTCGCCAGTTTGCCGTGAAGGCCCGTGCTGAACTGCGCTTGGGGGCCTCATAGGTATGCTTGGGGACCCCCTGAGCGTAGGAGCCCCGGTGCACTGCACCGCCTAGCACCATAGTAGCTACGCCCCTGCCTTTAGATATTTTGTAAGTTACATTGAAACCCCAGCGTGGCCATTTTGCCCGGCTTTCCCCTACATTTTTTTTTTTTTTTTTTCGGAACCATCGAATTGACACTCCACTACTGCAAAACTGAGCAGAAAGGATTTGTTTCGAAAAAGGATTATGACAGCCGTGTTTTTACTCTCACCTATCATGGAGAAGTGAGCACATTCCCAATAAGTAAAAGTAAACTCATTCGTAACATTGGTAAGAAGAAATTTAGGGGACAACATGTTTATCCTACATCCGCAAAGAGAATTTGAAATCAGGGTCATCCTGAATCTCTCATTTGGTTGAGAAAGCTTTCATACAATCTTTTTTTTTTTTTTTTTTTTTTAACTGCTTTACGTCTCTCAACAGCGAGGTCTTTACAGACGGGAAAGGATGGGGGCAAGGAATGGGAAGGAATTTGGCCATGGCGTTTTTAAGGAAGCATCCCGGAATTTGCCTGGAGAGATTTGGGAAACCATGGAAAACCCAAATCTGGATGCCCGGACGGGGATTCGAACCGCCGTCCTCCCGAAAGCGAGGCCAGAACGCTATCCGTTACACCACCACCCTCGGATTCATACAATCATCTCACAATTAAAATTTATGCAATTCACTATTGTTTTTTGTACGCGGCCATAGTTATGCTACATATACGTATACTTAACACATTTATTTACTTTCTTTTTTAAATGGTAACTCTACATTGCTTTGGTGATAGCAAAAAGAAAGTATAATTTCATAGAGAAATGAAATTTTACATAATAGATTCCTATTACTGAGTTTCTGTTACAATTGTTTTTAACTTGAACTAAAGGAAATATCCCATATTTCATTTTCTCACAATATTACAAGTTAGTTTAAAGAAGTCTAAAATTTTTAAACTGAATCGACAGTAGACAAAAATTTGGCTTTATGATGTATCCTAATTAGTAAATGTAAAGAATGATTGGAATGGTGTATAAGCATTGGTGGTAGCGAAGGTGCTTTTATTTATTATTTATTTTTACAAAAACTGTATTAACTTAGCACCTGAGTTACACTTTCATGACTGCAAATTACATTGCGTTACATAATTTACTACTTTTTGTCAGCAATTACACTTAACACTTATTCAGTCACATTCACATTTCACGTTACAAACATAGCTACTCACTAAATATTCACTGACTGTTTCAGCAATCAAAGAAGGAACATAAAACAGGAGCAGTCTTTGTCTACACGAGACATTCATAACACAGCAAAAAGTCTATCAACATTCATCCACAGCAGTACAAAATATTATCACCGAGTTAGTGATAGCGATAAAAAATACTTGTATTCAGGCAGTAGTCTTTTTATGTAGTAAGTAATTGAACATCGTTCACACACTCATTTATTTCTACAGATATGTACCACATGTTCTTACAATGTTTACAATGATATTGTTAGTTAGAACTGTTTCTTGATACTTCTCGCCAATGGCCACTCATGGGAAGTAATAAACAGAACTGAAAGAAGCTGCAGATCTTAAATGTAACTGCAAACTACAGCTTTCACTTTTTGTTATATCACTGAGACCTTCTAACTGCTCTGGTTCTTTGTTTCACGAAGATTGACAACATTTTTACCATCTGTATCTTCAGTATCTCTGAAGAAAACCCATGGTATAGCTAGCTGTGTTTATTATATTTCTCAGAGAGTAACATAATCCAAGTCATTTTATATGCTTTGCCAATCGTTCTTAGTGCATTGGTATCGCCTTTCCGGTAAGCTGAATATTTCTAAAAATTATTTTTTTTTGTCAAAGATTTAGAATAATTTTACTGATATATTTCAAACTGTCTTTCAAAAAAAAATTTTTTTTGGCAGGAAACAATTGCCCCTATGGTTGAATACATTTCTGTTTTACTCATATATCAGTAAACAAAAAAAAACAAAAAAAAACAAAAAACAAAAAAAAACAAAAAAACAAAAAACAAAACCAAAAACAAAAAATGCTGAAGAACTGAAGTAAGATTAGTGATTGTAAGCACGCCTCAAGCAGCATTACCAACTTTAAACTTTGCGTTTTTATCAAAGTAGAAATTCAGATATTAATTTAAATTTGAAGGTTTTTCAAATTTCCATGTTTGTAACAGAACATCATACGATTCTTAAAATATAAGCATAGCCCCTCTTGGTTTAAGAATTTGCGTACAAGGAAACATAGCTTTGCTGGTGGCCACAAAAGCTTACTGCAAATGAGAAAATAGCAGGATTGTTGCATAATTTTCGGGACTGACTATTTCCATGTGCAGTTTGGATTATTTTCGTCAAATTATCTTCTATATGTAATTGTAGCATATTGTGCAAATGGGATATTCCTATACACAATGGCATTATCGTACAGGTGACAAATTTTTGTTTTCTGTGAATTAACGGATTCTCGAAGTGTCTATAAATTATCGTCGGTACCTGAACGTCAATACATTTTCAAAGAATTTAGATATATGTCGTTGTCCCATAGGAATGCCATAAAGTGTCAGACAACAAATTTGACACAGTTGTGTTTGTATTTATATGTATCAGAAGTATGGATTCAGAGATAACAATTTTTTTTATCTGGTAATTGATTTGATGGGGACACTGGCCGTTTCGTTTTTTAAAGTAAATGAAAGAAACTGGAAAACAAAGACATCCCTCTCTTTATGCTGCGATGAACCACGCACGTCAGTTTGATTTCCCGCAAAAATGGAACATGACTCAACCCGGACGGATATTATAATCAGCTTTATGCCATTGTAACGTTTGCCTGTTCGCAATCCTCATTTCTGCTTCAGCACACGGCGCAAAAGATGTTACAATCGACAGTGAGATGTTGCTGCCACTACAATGATGAGAAACTTGGGATGAAGTTCACGGAATTGCCACCAGGGCAGCCAGGATGCTGAAGAAAAATAGAGAAGACGCTACGTTTGAAGATGTGGCTGAACCAACTGCAGCACCTGTCCCCGGCAGTCCGTCTGAAACAGACACGAAACAGCTTAAACAATGTTTGATATTTACACAAACAAGACACATAACTATATAAAAATACTGTACTAATGGCGAAATCATCTTTACCGACATAAATAGTGTTCGGATTTTTATTGACAAAAAAAAGAAGAGAGAAATATGCATGAAAGCATGACCTTAAAAACGCGTAAATATGACCTAAATATACAAAAAAAATGTCCAAGCATTGAAATTTGCTATACATTAAAACATGCTCAATTATACATCATTTATTTTAGCTAGTAGTGTCGCTTTCATGTAGACATCATCATAATTTGCTGTCATGCACTCACTGTACCATTGGGAAATGAAACTTTAATTCTTTTCGTCGAATTCAGTTTAATTTCACATAATTTACAGAAAACAAGTATTTGTACTAAAATACTTCGCTCCAAATTTCTTTACGTAACTCCATAACTTGGCATATTCAAAAAAAAATTGTTTTCGACATGGCGGTACTCACTGATCGACTGCAAATTGAACGATGACTGAGGATTATTTTTCGAAAGTATTGGTAACAATGAGACATTTATTGACGCATCTCGACACTGGCATGCTGCTGCTGCATTGTCAATACTGAAAGGCAGGCTAAACATTAACATTTAAGAGAAAGACTATAATTTATTATTTTAATTTTTGACTGGTTAATTCTGACCAATTCACTATAACATGAGCAGTTCTGTCAATAATTATCTTAATTTATTCTCTCTTCTAGGGAATTCTCGGTGCTATAAAAAAATTACCAGATTTTTCCTCAAAACATGACCTTATGGCCGTAAATATTATTGTAATGTAGCCGAAAATTAGGAAAATAACCTGAATGTGCATTTACAGAGCTGTATATAAATATAATTAAACACATTCAGGAACATTTTATCGGTGCTTAATTGAGCATTACAACTCAAAAAGAAGGCAGGAAAAAAAATATGACTTGTCAAAAAGATCCGGACCCCAGCCGTAAGGTTTCCAGCAGAGTGGTGATGTAGATAAGACACGAAAACTACTTGACTAAAATTCTTATACAGGGTGTCCAGAAAAGGACTCCCTGATTTCAAAATTAAATATCTCGAAAACAAAGATCGATAGAGGAATGCAGTAAACGGTATGTTTATTGTGACAGCTGTAACAAGTGTATACAGCAGTGTGAAATAATAGTTACAAAAGCTGCTAACAGATGGCGCTGTACAGCTCATATCAGCATACATAAGTGAAATAATCGTATGAAAACAATCTTTGCAAACAATCACATCACTCTTCCTTCGGTACGCTAACCTCCTTTCACGTTTCAATGGTGGAACTGATCGCCCTGAGCTTCGGATCACTATTTAGGCATTACGTATGGCGATTAAAGCGCCATCTGTTAGCAGCTATTATTTCAAACTGCTGTATACACTTCTTACAGCTGTCACGATAAACATACCGTTTACTGCATTCCTCTATCGATCTTTGTTTTCGAGATATTTAATTTTGAAATCAGGGAGTCCTTTTCTGGACACCCTGTAATTTAATTTCACCATAAACATCAGTGTTGTTTTTATGACATGGTCGGTGTTCTTGGGAAAATTAAATACATTTGTGGTTTCGACCTGGGAACGGACGTCTTTCAAAGCCACATCTAACCTGTAATTTAGACGCTGTTTTGTTGGATCCCTCTAGTGAGAGACCATCACGGCCCGTGGTTTTGTAGGCTACATCATACAGCCGAACTGTACCCCCTCCCCACCACCTTGCCTACTGTCGTTCAGCTTGCCGGGCGTTTGATGTTTACCAACTGGGTGACGGATGGAGGCGCGCCATCCCTGCGAGCTCAAGGATGCTGTTGATAGCTGGGTCGGCCTGGCCGGCAAATCCACGCGTCGTGGAAAGCAAACGTCAGAGAGCTCCACTACCCGAGACCCAGCACATTTAGTGTCCGCGTCAACAATGCTTTCTCCACTAGAAGACGGATCCGGGCCGGTGTCCCTCAGGGGTCGGTTCTCGGACCAGTACTCTATACATTGTACAACTGCTGACGTGCCTAATAACCCTGGTGTAGAGATTGCGACCTACGCAGACGACACCGCATACTTCTCTCTCAGCAGAAGCAGAGCCATTGTAACACGTCGTCTCCAGGAAGTCCTACAGAAAACTCTTGCTTGGGCTAGGAGGTGGAGAATAGAAATAAATCCTGCTAAAACGCAAGCCATTATGCTTACGCGTAGATGCGACCCAGCGCTACCGGTGATACCACATCCTCTACTACACCTCAATGGCAAGGACATCCCCTGGTCTACAACTGTTCACTATCTAGGGGTCACACTGGATAGGAGATTAACGTGGCATGCCCACATAGAGGACGTCAGATGCCGAGCGAGTGCGAGATTACAGCAACTCTACCCACTCATCAACTTTAATAGCCGACTACCTCCAACTATTGGAATTAAAATCTACACAACCCTTATCCGTCCAATTATGGAATATGCATGCCCTGTATAGGCATACTCCGCAAATCAACAAATACAAAAGCTACAAGTTATCCAAAATCGGGCATTGAAGAGAGCCCTACACTTGCCACGTCATTTCCCGACCGATGCCCTACACGAGGCTACTGCACTGCCAATGCTCTTGGATAGATTCAGGCTGCTGGCAAAATCTTTCTACAAAAGCTCCCAGAAGTCAAAAATCTAATGGTCAAAAACATCGGCCAGTACGACATTTCAGCTGACCGACATAAGAGACCATTGAGTTTAATAAATTAATGCACCAAAATAAAGACCAACCAACTCAGAAGAATTGACCTACCTTATTAATTGGAGAAAATATCCTAGGAAAATAACTCCCAAAAACACTTCCAATTGAAGAAATGGCAGAGATTGGTGGCTGTGTGTATGTGAGCTCCCTTATGGGCCTTTGTTACAATGTTTTGTTTGCCGGCCGTCATCGTTCACGGAAGTCATGAGAAATCTTCTGTCTACGGAAGCGTTCAGACGGGCACGCACATCAACAATCGAGCCTCTAGGCACCGACATCGCGGAAGAGGAACGATGTTTTGTGTTTGCGAAAATCAACTTTTGTATAGATTCTTCACGGGAACTGTGCCATGGATGATGTACCCCTCCACGTGAACTCTGTTGGGAAGATGATATGGGGTTGTTTTCTGTTGCCTTCCCGGTGTATGCCTGTGTGTGTTGTTGATAATGACTGTGATATTGTGTATGTTCAGGATAGCGTGTTGTTTGTGGTGTATGAAATGAGAAGTGAAGAAGGGAGGGTTGCCGCCCATTCAGGCCTACTCTTCCAATAGACACCATGGCGCAGTCGAGATTAACGGTCTCTTCAGGCGGATGAATCAACAACCACAGTGTAGTATGCTCTCACTCCATACGCACTGCGGATGGTGCAGAATCTAGGAACTGTGCCCTTCCACCTCTCCTAACCTGCTGGCCAAATCCTGATCATTAAGTTTCTACCGCCACCATAACTGGAAGCAGCTAACCTCTTGGGGAGCGTCCATAAACTACGTGGCTCCATTTTGGTCACCCCTGAACCCCCCATCTCCTCCCTCCATGTAGCCCGACGTGGCTTTTGCCTCAACCTCTACGTCCTCACGTAGCACGTAACTTTTACCTATTGATTCCAGACGACATTTTAATTAAAAAAATGTGGCTTTACTCGGAATCACTGCCCCCCTCCGCTTCAGGTAGCCCAGCGTAGCTTTCCAGCCACCCCTCACCCTCTAGGATTGTAACGGAAGTCATCTTTCCGGATGCGGAGGCTGATGGGGATGTTCAATACATGACATCCGCGGATGCAGATGTTTTGCGGAAATGGGACAGTAAATTTATAATTATTTAGGTATTAATTTTTTATCAAAAACAAACTTAAAATCAAAATAAGTATATTTTTCTGCCAAATTCTACATTTTTTCATAAATAACGTCTATTTCCATATAATACTGCCACATTGATTTATTTTTTTGTCTTATCTTTCAACAACAAAAAACGTGGGATGATTTCTCAAGTGAATTAAATTATTTACACGCATCTAAAAAACAATCTTTGTCATATAAACTTTGTGGGGTTCGCTGCTCGACTAATTCAAGCGTCAAGCACAAGGCCGAAGGTCGCCGGTTCGAATCCGGCCGCGGGCATGGATGTTGTGTGTCTGTGTGAATGTCCTGTCCGTCCTGTGGTGTCTATACTTAATAATCATAACGTACTGGAGAAACTATCACTGGATATGATATCAAACACATCGAGCTGGCTGAATGGCTTAGTTGCCGAAAGCCATTAAAAAAAAAAAAAAAAAAAAAAAAAGCACATGGCCACGCAGCAGCGTACA
>JARYHS010008074.1:50164067-50182552 GCA_031002005.1 Vandiemenella viatica
TTTTGCTGTAAGTTCCTGATTTGCTGGTCATGATTGTTTCTTTGCGTTGTTAAGATAGAGTGACGTTTCTTGTAACAGCGCCAAACCGGCAAAGTGGCCACCTGCTGGTGACCATGACCTACCTGTTGCGCACGGATTTTGTTTCTTCCTTGCAAATTATTAACATTATACATTGCTTTGAATAGATGTTTTATTATCATGTGAAGCTAAAGTGAGTATATTAATAATAATAAAAAACGAAAGTAATTTCTTATTTGTGTTGGTATTTCAACGACCGGAAACTTCTTTTTCTGTGAGCCCAAAAGATATTGTCGTCCAACAATAGCAGAAAAAAGCAAATGCAAAGGTCGAAACAATGTTTCGTTGCAGATGTTCACATCAAGATCATATAAAATGTGCTTAAAGCTGCAAAAGCAAACAAAAAGAAAGAAAACAAATAAGAAGAAAAACCAGTGCTAGATGGAAAAACCACCAACCGCAGGAAATCTAACCAAAAAACATTTTTTAAGATGATGATCAAGAATGCATACAGTGCCTGTACTGCAACGATATTATTTCAGCTGAAGATCACATGAACGATGGATCCAGTGCCAAATGTGTTACTTTTGGACTCACGAACTCTGTGATGAAGTTGAAACGAATTAGCTATTCCTTCGTTTGCGAAAATTTTAATTGAAGTGCATTTTGTCCATTGTAATATCTATTATTTACAAGCTATATGACATTTCTTAAAATAAGCACACTATTTTACACAATTAGAGCGTTTTTAATCACTCGTTTTCTGATTTGGAAGCTAAGGTCGCCATGTCGGGCAAAGTGGCCACTTGTGTACTTTTTGAAAAATTGATTATTTTAGGTACTAAACTTAATGCAAACGTAACTAAAAAATTCTGGCAAGTAGTAGGACAGTTTAAACTTTGTAACCCCTGATTTTGATGCCTTTAGGCAGTGGCGTAGTTAGGTCAACAAAGGCCCCGGTGCAAAAAATTTATTTTGGGTCCTCAGGCCAGATTGGCGACCTCTGGGAGCTCCTGAGTTGTGCTGGGGGCCCCCTGAGCAGTGCTTGGAGCCCCCCTGAGCATTGAGGGCCCTTTGTGAGCGGCTCCCTGTGTCTCAGGGCCCCCCTTAGACGACGGTAGAGCTAAAAAAAATTAAAAAAATAGGTCGCCAGTTTGCCGTGAAGGCCCGTGCTGAACTGCGCTTGGGGGCCTCATAGGTATGCTTGGGGACCCCCTGAGCGTAGGAGCCCCGGTGCACTGCACCGCCTAGCACCATAGTAGCTACGCCCCTGCCTTTAGATATTTTGTAAGTTACATTGAAACCCCAGCGTGGCCATTTTGCCCGGCTTTCCCCTACATATTTTTTTTTTTTTCGGAACCATCGAATTGACACTCCACTACTGCAAAACTGAGCAGAAAGGATTTGTTTCGAAAAAGGATTATGACAGCCGTGTTTTTACTCTCACCTATCATGGAGAAGTGAGCACATTCCCAATAAGTAAAAGTAAACTCATTCGTAACATTGGTAAGAAGAAATTTAGGGGACAACATGTTTATCCTACATCCGCAAAGAGAATTTGAAATCAGGGTCATCCTGAATCTCTCATTTGGTTGAGAAAGCTTTCATACAATCTTTTTTTTTTTTTTTTAACTGCTTTACGTCTCTCAACAGCGAGGTCTTTACAGACGGGAAAGGATGGGGGCAAGGAATGGGAAGGAATTTGGCCATGGCGTTTTTAAGGAAGCATCCCGGAATTTGCCTGGAGAGATTTGGGAAACCATGGAAAACCCAAATCTGGATGCCCGGACGGGGATTCGAACCGCCGTCCTCCCGAAAGCGAGGCCAGAACGCTATCCGTTACACCACCACCCTCGGATTCATACAATCATCTCACAATTAAAATTTATGCAATTCACTATTGTTTTTTGTACGCGGCCATAGTTATGCTACATATACGTATACTTAACACATTTATTTACTTTCTTTTTTAAATGGTAACTCTACATTGCTTTGGTGATAGCAAAAAGAAAGTATAATTTCATAGAGAAATGAAATTTTACATAATAGATTCCTATTACTGAGTTTCTGTTACAATTGTTTTTAACTTGAACTAAAGGAAATATCCCATATTTCATTTTCTCACAATATTACAAGTTAGTTTAAAGAAGTCTAAAATTTTTAAACTGAATCGACAGTAGACAAAAATTTGGCTTTATGATGTATCCTAATTAGTAAATGTAAAGAATGATTGGAATGGTGTATAAGCATTGGTGGTAGCGAAGGTGCTTTTATTTATTATTTATTTTTACAAAAACTGTATTAACTTAGCACCTGAGTTACACTTTCATGACTGCAAATTACATTGCGTTACATAATTTACTACTTTTTGTCAGCAATTACACTTAACACTTATTCAGTCACATTCACATTTCACGTTACAAACATAGCTACTCACTAAATATTCACTGACTGTTTCAGCAATCAAAGAAGGAACATAAAACAGGAGCAGTCTTTGTCTACACGAGACATTCATAACACAGCAAAAAGTCTATCAACATTCATCCACAGCAGTACAAAATATTATCACTGAGTTAGTGATAGCGATAAAAAATACTTGTATTCAGGCAGTAGTCTTTTTATGTAGTAAGTAATTGAACATCGTTCACACAATCATTTATTTCTACAGATATGTACCACATGTTCTTACAATGTTTACAATGATATTGTTAGTTAGAACTGTTTCTTGATACTTCTCGCCAATGGCCACTCATGGGAAATAATAAACAGAACTGAAAGAAGCTGCAGATCTTAAATGTAACTGCAAACTACAGCTTTCACTTTTTGTTATATCACTGAGACCTTCTAACTGCTCTGGTTCTTTGTTTCACGAAGGTTGACAACATTTTCTACCATCTGTATCTTCAGTATCTCTGAAGAAAACCCATGGTATAGCTAGCTGTGTTTATTATATTTCTCAGAGAGTAACATAATCCAAGTCATTTTATATGCTTTGCCAATCGTTCTTAGTGCATTGGTATCGCCTTTCCGGTAAGCTGAATATTTCTAAAAATAATTTTTTTCTTTTTTTTTGTCAAAGATTTAGAATAATTTTACTGATATTATTTCAAACTGTCTTTCAAAAAAAAATTTTTTTGGGCAGGAAACAATTGCCCCTATGGTTGAATACATTTCTGTTTTACTCATATATCAGTAAACAAAAAAAAAAAACAAAAAAAAAAAACAAAAAAACAAAAAAAAAAACAAAAAAAAAAAAAAAAAAAAAAAAAACAAAAAATGCTGAAGAACTGAAGTAAGATTAGTGATTGTAAGCACGCCTCAAGCAGCATTACCAACTTTAAACTTTGCGTTTTTATCAAAGTAGAAATTCAGATATTAATTTAAATTTGAAGGTTTTTCAAATTTCCATGTTTGTATCAGAACATCATACGATTCTTAAAATATAAGCATAGCCCCTCTTGGTTTAAGAATTTGCGTACAAGGAAACATAGCTTTGCTGGTGGCCAAAAAGCTTACTGCAAATGAGAAAATAGCAGGATTGTTGCATAATTTTCGGGACTGACTATTTCCATGTGCAGTTTGGATTATTTTCGTCAAATTATCTTCTATATGTAATTGTAACATATTGTGCAAATGGGATATTTCTATACACAATGGCATTATCGTACAGGTGACAAATTTTTGTTTTCTGTGAATTAACGGATTCTCGAAGTGTCTATAAATTATCGTCGGTACCTGAACGTCAATGCATTTTCAAAGAATTTAGATATATGTCGTTGTCCCATAGGAATGCCATAAAGTGTCTGACAACAAATTTGACACAGTTCTGTTTGGATTTATATGTATCAGAAGTATGGATTCAGAGAACAATTTTTTTATCTGGTAATTGATTTGATGGGGACACTGGCTGTTTCGTTTTTTAAAGTAAATGAAAGAAACTGGAAAACAAAGACATCTCTCTGTTTATGCTGCGATGAACCACGCACGTCAGTTTGATTTCCCGCAAAAATGGAACATTACACAACCCGGACGGATATTATAATCAGCTTTATGCCATTCGAACGTTTGCCTGTTCGCAATCCTCATTTCTGCTTCAGCACACGACGCAAAAGATGTTACAATCGACAGTGAGATGTTGCTGCCACTACAGTGATGAGAAACTTGGGATGAAGTTCACGGCATTGCCACCAAGGCAGCTAGGATGCTGAAGAAAAATAGAGAAGACGCTACGTTTGAAGATGTGGCTGAACCAACTGCAGCACCTGTCCCCGGCAATCCGTCTGAAACAGACACGAAACAGCTTAAACAATGTTTGACATTTACACAAACAAGACACATAACTATATAAAAATACTGTCCTAGTGGCGAAATCATCTTTACCGACATAAGTAGTGTTCGGATTTTAATGACCAAAAAGATAGAGAAATATGCATGAAAATATGACCTTTAAAACGGGTAAATATGACCTAAAAATAAAAAACAAAAATTTCCAAACATTTAAATTTACTGTACATTCATAATTTATTTTAGCTAGTAGTGTCGCTTTCATGTACACGTCATCATAAATTCCTTCCGTGCACTCACTGCACCATTGGGAAATGAAATTTTAAATCGTTTGGTTAAAGTCACTTTAATTTCACGTAATTTACAGAAAACAACTCTTTAGTTTGTACTAAAATACACCTCTCCAAATTTCTTTACGTAACTCCATAACTTGGCACATTCAGAAAAATTTGTTTTCGGCATGGCGGTACTTACCGATCCACTGCAGATTTAACAATTACTGAAGATTCTTTTTCAAAAGTATTGACGCATCTCGAAACAGGCGTGCTGCTGCTGCATTGTCGATATTAAAAGGAGGGTGGATCATAAACGTTTAGAGAGCGACGATAATGTATTATTTTAATTTTTGACTGGTTAATTCTGACCAATTCACTATAACATGAGCAGTTCTGTCAATAATTATCTTAATTTATTCTCTCTTCTAGGGAATTCTCAGTGCTATTAAAAAATTACCAGATTTTTCCTCAAAATATGACCTTGTGGCCGGAAATATTATTGTAATGTAGCCAAAATTAGGAAAATAACCTGAATGTGCATTTAAGAGCTGTATAAAATATAATTAAACACATTCAGGAACATTTTATCGGTGCTTAATTGAGCATTACAACTCAAAAAGAAGGCAGGAAAAAAAATATGACTTGTCAAAAAGATCCCGACCCCAGCCGTAAGGTTTCCAGCAGAGTGGTGATGTAGATAAGACACGAAAACTACTGGACTAAAATTCTGATACAGGGTGTCCAGAAAAGGACTCCCTGATTTCAAAATTAAATATCTCGAAAACAAAGATCGATAGAGGAATGCAGTAAACGGTATGTTTATTGTGACAGCTGTAACAAGTGTATACAGCAGTGTGAAATAATAGTTACAAAAGCTGCTAACAGATGGCGCTGTACAGCTCATATCAGCATACATAAGTGAAATAATCGTATGAAAACAATCTTTGCAAACAATCACATCACTCTTCCTTCGGTACGCTAACCTCCTTTCACGTTTCAATGGTGGAACTGATCGCCCTGAGCTTCGGATCACTATTTAGGCATTACGTATGGCGATTAAAGCGCCATCTGTTAGCAGCTTTTGTAACTATTATTTCAAACTGCTGTATACACTTCTTACAGTTGTCACAATAAACATACCGTTTACTGCATTCCTCTATCGATCTTTGTTTTCGAGATATTTAATTTTGAAATCAGGGAGTCCTTTTCTGGACACCCTGTAATTTAATTTCACCATAAACATCAGTGTTGTTTTTATGACATGGTCGGTGTTCTTGGGAAAAATAAATACACTTGTGGTTTCGACCTTGGAACGGAAGTCTTTCAGAGCCACAACTAGTCTGTAATTTAGACGCTGTTTTATTGGATCCCTCTAGTGAGAGACCATCACGGCCCGTGGTTTTGTGGGCTACATCATACAGCCGAACTGTGCGGATCAGCACGGGCAACCGGCTAACCGTCGCCCCCTCACAGCCGCCTCCCCACCACCTTGCCTACCGTCGTTCAGCTTGCCGGGCGTTTGATGTTTACCGACTGGGCGACGGATGGAGGCGCGCCATCCCTGCGAGCTAAAGGATGCTGTTGATAGCTGGGTCGGCCTGGCCGGCAAATCCACGCGTCGTGGGAAGCTAACGGTAGAGAGCTCCACTACCAGAGACCCAGCACATTTAGTGTCCGCGTCAACAATGCTTTCTCCACTAGAAGACGGATCCGGGCCGGTGTCCCTCAGGGGTCGGTTCTCGGACCAGTACTCTATACATTGTACACTGCTGACGTGCCTAATAACCCTGGTGTAGAGATTGCGACCTACGCAGACGACACCGCATACTTCTCTCTCAGCAGAAGCAGAGCCATTGTAACACGTCGTCTCCAGGAAGTCCTACAGAAAACTCTTGCTTGGGCTAGGAGGTGGAGAATAGAAATAAATCCTGCTAAAACGCAAGCCATTATGCTTACGCGTAGATGCGACCCAGCGCTACCGGTGATACCACATCCTCTACTACACCTCAATGGCAAGGACATCCCCTGGTCTACAACTGTTCACTATCTAGGGGTCACACTGGATAGGAGATTAACGTGGCATGCCCACATAGAGGACGTCAGATGCCGAGCGAGTGCGAGATTACAGCAACTCTACCCACTCATCAACTTTAATAGCCGACTACCTCCAACTATTGGAATTAAAATCTACACAACCCTTATCCGTCCAATTATGGAATATGCATGCCCTGTATAGGCATACTCCGCAAATCAACAAATACAAAAGCTACAAGTTATCCAAAATCGGGCATTGAAGAGAGCCCTACACTTGCCACGTCATTTCCCGACCGATGCCCTACACGAGGCTACTGCACTGCCAATGCTCTTGGATAGATTCAGGCTGCTGGCAAAATCTTTCTACAAAAGCTCCCAGAAGTCAAAAAATCTAATGGTCAAAAACATCGGCCAGTACGACATTTCAGCTGACCGACATAAGAGACCATTGAGTTTAATAAATTAATGCACCAAAATAAAGACCAACCAACTCAGAAGAATTGACCTACCTTATTAATTGGAGAAAATATCCTAGGAAAATAACTCCCAAAAACACTTCCAATTGAAGAAATGGCAGAGATTGGTGGCTGTGTGTATGTGAGCTCCCTTATGGGCCTTTGTTACAATGTTTTGTTTGCCGGCCGTCATCGTTCACGGAAGTCATGAGAAATCTTCTGTCTACGGAAGCGTTCAGACGGGCACGCACATCAACAATCGAGCCTCTAGGCACCGACATCGCGGAAAGAGGAACGATGTTTTGTGTTTGCGAAAATCAACTTTTGTATAGATTCTTCACGGGAACTGTGCCATGGATGATGTACCCCTCCACGTGAACTCTGTTGGGAAGATGATATGGGGTTGTTTTCTGTTGCCTTCCCCGGTGTATGCCTGTGTGTGTTGTTGATAATGACTGTGATATTGTGTATGTTCAGGATAGCGTGTTGTTTGTGGTGTATGAAATGAGAAGTGAAGAAGGGAGAGGGTTGCCGCCCATTCAGGCCTACTCTTCCAATAGACACCATGGCGCAGTCGAGATTAACGGTCTCTTCAGGCGGATGAATCAACAACCACAGTGTAGTATGCTCTCACTCCATACGCACTGCGGATGGTGCAGAATCTAGGAACTGTGCCCTTCCACCTCTCCTAACCTGCTGGCCAAATCCTGATCATTAAGTTTCTACCGCCACCATAACTGGAAGCAGCTAACCTCTTGGGGAGCGTCCATAAACTACGTGGCTCCATTTTGGTCACCCCTGAACCCCCCATCTCCTCCCTCCATGTAGCCCGACGTGGCTTTTGCCTCAACCTCTACGTCCTCACGTAGCACGTAACTTTTACCTATTGATTCCAGACGACATTTTATTAAAAAAATGTGGCTTTACTCGGAATCACTGCCCCCCTCCCTCAGGTAGCCCAGCGTAGCTTTCCAGCCACCCCTCACCCTCTAGGATTGTAACGGAAGTCATCTTTCCGGATGCGGAGGCTGATGGGGATGTTCAATACATGACATCCGCGGATGCAGATGTTTTGCGGAAATGGGACAGTAAATTTATAATTATTTAGGTATTAATTTTTTATCAAAAACAAACTTAAAATCAAAATAAGTATATTTTTCTGCCAAATTCTACATTTTTTCATAAATAACGTCTATTTCCATATAATACTGCCACATTGATTTATTTTTTTGTCTTATCTTTCAACAACAAAAAACGTGGGATGATTTCTCAAGTGAATTAAATTATTTACACGCATCTAAAAAAACAATCTTTGTCATATAAACTTTGTGGGGTTCGCTGCTCGACTAATTCAAGCGTCAAGCACAAGGCCGAAGGTCGCCGGTTCGAATCCGGCCGCGGGCATGGATGTTGTGTGTCTGTGTGAATGTCCTGTCCGTCCTGTGGTGTCTATACTTAATAATCATAACGTACTGGAGAAACTATCACTGGATATGATATCAAACACATCGAGCTGGCTGAATGGCTTAGTTGCCGAAAGCCATTAAAAAAAAAAAAAAAAAAAAAAAAAAAGCACATGGCCACGCAGCCGTACATCCGCCTTTCACCCCTTAAGCGGCATATTCACAGTCCAACTTGTAGCACCTACGATGACCCGATTTTTGTAAAGAACTCTTGTTGGGCCGTGAAAGTGGTTACAGAACTACGTGCAGGACGTAGTGGATGTTGTTGGACTCCCAAACAACCAACACGGGTCCTTGCTGTCTAACAAGCTATGGCGTCGGATCATGATTGGAGGAAACATCCTACGAGTGTGCGATAAGTGCCGCGAGAAAGCACGAGTGAAAAGGATTGCTGGAACATTTTGTTGAAGCTCTTTTACCAGTTTGAATGGGTGGGCGCATCCTATGGTAGTTCTACATGGATGCCCTGTAAGTTGTACCGTGAATAAGCCGCTTTACTTTACATGAAACTTCAAACTTATACATTCGTCGTGTAGGTAATAAAACAGTTCAGTTCATTGCTATTTTTATTGAAAGATCGTCAGAAAAAAACCACGTTGTTGTTATCTAAGCGACGATGGGCAGAATCCCGTATAGCGAGAAAATAATAATTAATATATATTTCAATCCAAACAAAACATCCGCTATACATTCGCAATAGATGTTGCGGATGTGAAAGCGGATGTAGGATTTCATGCGAAAGTTCCGCACTTGCGGATGCGAATGCGGATCTACGTTATATTCTTACTCTAGACCGGGGGTCCCCAAACTTTATACCCCGTCGACCCCTTGACAGGATATTTGACTTCTTATCGACTCCCACAAGTGTTTAATAAAAACATTAAATCATTTTTGGCATTTCTGATGCTAAGCAATAAGGAGGCCTGCATAACAACTCAGCGAAATAATTTATAAAATCCACCCAATAACGTTAACAGAAAAACGAGATACTTTCTGCTATTATTACAATCTCAAAAAATAGAAACAAAACTATGGATAGATGGAATAAATTTCAAATAAAGACCTGCAAAAAAGAACAGATGGTTGTTGTACTGTTTTAACTTGTCACATATTTCATCATTTACTTCACATGACGAAAATTGAGAGGATGAACTTTACTTTAATTTATTGACCTGATTTTTAGTAGAGCATTCTTATTTTCTTTCCTGTACAGGTTGATTGATTCTCTTTTGTATTAATTGACCCCCTTTCGACCCCTCCGTATTAATCGACCCCTGTAGATCTCTTATCGACCCCAAGGGTATCGACCACTTTGGGGACCCCTGCTCTAGACCAAGCCACATACCTTGTCAGCGTTAGAAAAAACTGTATTTGGCACAATAATATGTATTTCTCTTCACTGTACACTAGTTATATTATTATTGCAACTGCTGATGTAATGAATGTGTATTGAAAATGTATCTGCCGCAAATTGCCAAGTACTCTTCCTACATTACTAATACAGTATTCATGAACTTACTGCGCAATTCTCGGCTAGCAACAATTTTACTCCACAGGTCATTGTTTTCAAACTCGTCATTGTTCAATGTATTTCCGGCTCAAATCCATTTTAGTTTTATTTGGTCATAGTTAATTTGGTTTTTTGAATGAACTCGACATAGCAGTTGAAAAATTTGTAATCAGATGGCATATTTCATGTGTTAGTGGGATTTTTCTTAAGTATGAAGAATGACGTCAAAATATTGATAACAAACTTAACTGGGCAGGACACATAGGACAGGTGGTAGGAAAAGGTTTCAAAGTTCTACACTTGTTGGAGAGAGTGATGAGGGGATGTACGAGAGAAGTCAAGGAATTGGGTTACAAAACTTTGGTCAGACCATTGCTCGAATATGGTAGTGTAGTATGGGAGTATGGGACCCTCATTTTACGTATCAAATACAGGAGTTGGAGAGGGTGCAAAAAAGGGCTGCTAGATTTGTTTCTGGAAATTATCGCAGAATGCAATCAGTGACGGATATGATAAAGGAGCTGGAATGGGATTCATTGCAAGACAGGAGGAGGATGAGGAGGGTCATGGGAGTGTACAGGGCATATACTGGCTATGAGGCATGGAAAGATATTGCAATAGGTATGAAAAGTAGTGCATGGAAGGGAAAAGATGACCATGACCACAAGCTGGCACTCGATTTCAGGCACAAGGGTGTGGGAAGATTCTCTTTTTTAGGTAAGGGTGTCAGGGATTGGAATGAGTTACCAAGAGAAATGATGAATAATTTACCGAAAACTTTGAAAGAATTTAAAGATAAAATTTGTAGAGGGCAAATGTAGGTAGGTGCGGGATAGGGGGAAGATGGGTGTGTAGGGAAATTGCCACCGGAGCCTGTGCTCCATTGCAATTAAATTAAATATTTTACACCGAATGGCAAAGATACACCAGACTAGTTAATTGCGAAAACAGACACCACCTACATTATTTACATGTACTACTAGACAGTGAGTAGTTTCCGTTATTTAATTCATCGGAATGGGAAAATAAACCGAAAATTCCCGTACATTCTCTAAATATCTAATATTTCTTTGGTGAGGTAGGGAAGATTTTACTTGTAGATAATGGAGTCAGAGACTGAAACAAATTGTCTTGGTACTTGATGATGTATCAGAATGTAACTGAGCTTAAAGTAAAAATATACAGGGTCCGGCAATAAAACCTCCCACATTTCACGTAGCCGGCGTGCGGGTTGTAGTGAGGATACTGATGTGGAATGTGTTTTGTTTTAAAGAGGTGTACCTGCCATTTTCAGTGTGCGCCATGTCGTGGCTTGGTGAGCATCGTGCGTTTGTTGTGGACGAATTTATTCGTAACAGTTTTCGGAGACGATTCGAACTTGGCCTACATGATCGTGTCCCGGATAGAAAAACTATTCAACTGTGGGTCTTTAGAAAGACAGGTTCAGCACTAAAAAAAAAACAACCTACATGCCTTCCTCGGACTGCAACAACGCCGGAAAATTTGGCGCGTGTGAGTGTGTCTATGCAACATTCACCAATCTTTGGGGACACTTAAAGCCTATAGTGTACAAACATCGTCCCACAACACTGCAAGCACTTAAAGAATACCCAAGAATTGGCAGCCTTTCGAAGAGAAATGACACAAAAGTGTATGGAGAACTTTCTGGATAGACTTTGTCAATGTATCAACAATGGAGGGCAGATACGTATAATTTTTAAAACCAAATAATTAAAAATGGCAAAGTATGTATTTTTCATAAATAAAAGTAATTATTCTCTATCATATTTAGTTTTTATGTGACAACACATTAAAATGAGGGAGGTTTTATTGCCGGACCCTGTATATGAATTTTAAGTACCAAAGAGAATTGTTGCTAGTGGCATGGTTCCCACTGCAATTAGAGTTGGGTTATTTCCCGGAAGCCCACGGTACAGCAGATTCAGGGGCTGTGCCGTATACTGTATCCCACGACAAAATGAATCTGTGGAAAGCTAAATTATCGACATCACCTTCTCCTCATCGTATTTTCATCTTTAAAGCTTATACATAACGCTCCATGTTATGACGAAAATTAAGTTTTAATTTAACTTTTTAACGAAAATATTGCCTTGGTAGCATTCGTAGCTTCATTAGTGACAATTTATAATCTAAACTTCGAATCAGAATTTAATTTTTTATTATTTCTTAAAAGAGAATTGTACACAAAGCTACAAATCTGTATTTGCAGTTAAATTATTTCAGAGAGTGGTATGATAAAAATAAGAATATTTCTATATCGCATAAACATGTATGAATAGGTTTAATCCTGTAGGATTTAAGTTTCTTGAAAACTTTAAACTCTCAGTGGGACTCAAAAGCAGGAAATGAAATTACGGAAGATATGAACTTCTGGAAAGAATCCAGCGCTCTGTAAATGTTGACAGGTTGAGGACTTTGGATTTAAAATATACCAGCGGATATTCTACCATTGTACTAAGTTAGAGTTGGAATAATGTGTCGATTTAAATGGATTCTGGAAAAGGATGTAGTGAGACAGATAACTGAACGAAGCGGGAACGAACCAGTGCTTTATTTATTCACGAATACATAACTGTAAATTCTTGACAGCAACGAGTAGGATGAGAGCTATTGCTACAACTGGTTAGCAACGATAGACTTACCTTTCCTCTTAGACAACTGTTGCAGGTTCGACATGTCCACCACTTCGTTACTTCTTGTACCCTGATTACCCTTCTTTCCTAAAACATAGCGAAAAAAACAAGCAAGTTATTAGAAAAGCATTACTGAGTGACTGAATAAGGTGAAAGTATAATACAGGTCGTTCGCCGGGAAACGCTACCCTCCCAGTCTGTTGCCATCGGCAACTTGCTGGGACAGTGGAGCCAGCAACTCCCGCCACACGGCGCCGTGAATCACCGCACTGTTTAACACCTCCGCTGCCCCAACAGTGCAGTGACGCAGTATAATGGGACCTTTACATTGTTAAGAAAGGTTTCTTTGCATTGTAGCTAGTTTCTGACTTCAGTCTCTTATTAATCAGTGTTGTGAATAAACGTTTCTTTGCCGTTTGGCTGGTTTGGGGCTTCATACTCTTACTAATCTGTACCGTGTTTGAGTGTGAGTAAAATTATGGTACGTTACAGATTGCAACAAAGAATATTTCTCTACGATACATATGTGAAGAAGAAGTCGTTTAAAAACTGTCGCAGTAAATTTCGTCGCGAATTTCCTGGCGCTTTACTGCCAGCTAAATCAACAATTCTGCGTCTGGTTAAAAAAGTAAGAGAAACGGGTTCATTTTTTAACAAAAAGAGACTGTCGGTCAACCGTATTCTCACAGAGGAGAAAATTGACGATATCGCTTTTCGACTAGAACAGTCACCCAAAAAATCATTAAGTCAGTTAGGGCAGCGTGTGTCTCGAAATATGTTCAGAAGATGTGAAATGTGCATTACACAAGAGGGTCAACACTTCCAGCATCTTTATAAGGTAAGCTAATTAATTACGTCACATTTAAATGCTTAGCACATACAAGTTTATGAAGCGTAATTATTATGAAATAGTCAGCGGCCGACGGTCGAACAATGCCGCAAACTGACCGTCGCTCGCCGGGAGCAGTTACTTCCTTGTAGCGCTAACAGTGGGTTGCGTTTCCCGGCGATCGCCCTGTATATTACAAATTCATTTGCATAAAACTGTTTCCATATTGTTTGTCTTACTTGCTAACTAATAAAAATCACTTGAAATTATCTATTTACCCACCAACATCAATCTTTGACTCAAGAGTCATATCTGTCTTATATTAATTACAGTTTTAAATGGCTGAGACGATTAAATATTAATAACAATGTAAATGCTGAGAAGAGTAAAGAGGCTACTGTAACATGTTTGTCAACTGAGTATTCCGGTTTTTTAAATTAAAAAAAGAGAAATAGCTAGGAAAGAGTTGATCTAAACTGGAATCTTTAAAGTAAGAACTACTTTTCCCTTGTCAGTGGCTACACTTCTCGTCAACGTCTAGATTATCAGTTTGTTCACGAGTACAACCTAAACAATTCATTTATTGACACGGTTGATTCCCTGAAGTATCTGGGACTAATAGTACAAAGCAACATGAAATGGGACGTGCACATAACTTCCGTCGTAGGCAATTCTAAATTACGATTCATAGGTCGTATTCTGAGGAAATGTAATGCTCATACAAAGGAAATGGCGTATAAAGCATTAGTGCGTCCGCATCTGGATTACTGTTGTGGAGTTTGGGATCCATATCGCAAGGGCCTGATCGACTCAGTGGAGAGGGTGCAGAGGAGGGCCACTCGATTAGTGACTTGTTGCTACAGCCCTTATAAAGCGTCACAGAATAGATACATAGATTGAGTTGGGATAGTTTGGAAGACAGACGACGTCATTTGCGTTTGAATTTATTGGAGAATATGCGAAATTCTATGACCTACCAGCGCATTGAGATACTTCTTCCGCCAACCTATTTAGGTCGCAACTACCGGAGGGTTAAGATTCGAGAAATAAGATGCCGTACTACTACTTTTATGCAGTCCTTTCTTCGTGCAATTCGGGATTGGAATGTGCAGAATTAAGATTGGTGCTTAGCACCCTCTACCACCCACAATGTTTGTGAATTGCAGAGTATAGATGTAGATGTTGATTAGAGACTGAACAGGAGAGAGTGAGCATCGAATGGGAAGGAATTCAGCCATGGCCTTTTAAAATAACCATCCCAGCATTCGCGTGATGTTTTCGGTAAACCATGGAATACTGAAATCTGGATGGAAGGACGGGGTTTCGAACCTGCATCCCCCCCGATTGTTAGGCTAGAGCTTTATGATGAATAGGTACCAGTTTTATAAAACAAATTATTTTTACAAAACTAAATACCTAATATTAAAATTTACTTAAAACAATAATAAGATGTATGATACTCAGAAGAAGTTTCTCGTTCAAATTTTAAATTCCTAGTGTTAATGCAACCATTACATCAAATGTGCATTCATTCTTCATCAAAATTAGCTAAATAGGCTATATCACAATGAAAACTTAATTTAATCCATGTACAGATGGTTGGTTGGTTATTCCCAAAAGATTACCAGTCCCATATGTCAGAGATAGAATGGCCAGTCCCTTTTCTCTGGGACCTACAATTTAACATATAGTCCGAACCAGAAAGCTTCATGGCTTACTTCATATAACAAAACGATAGCCCTTGAAATTCCTGGCTGTAACGGGATTTCAGCCCACGACCTTAAATATCTACTAAATTTTGAAGACAATCATTTATGTTAGAATGCTGAGGACCATAAAAAAGGTCGTTGATTTGTTAAACTTTATTAAATTAGATTTAGTCTTTACTCGTGAACTTTCATCTCGTTTCGTTAAAAAACAAAGAGTAATAAGTTAAAACTACATATTTTTCTCCAAAGATTAGAAGAACTTTATTACTAATCAGTATACTTTTATTTCATTACATTATGACCAGCAGCAGAGATATACAAGCATTGAACATTTTAGCCTGTTGAACACTGAATGTTTTCAGTAGAGATACAAATACTTCATCTGGAAAATATATCCCAAGAAATAAATAACTTTTCAGCATTTCGTCCTGTTCACTGTTGTCCACAGGTTTCCTTTAGGAGATCACTCTCCTAAACTTTTTTGTTTTATTATTTAGTTTAATTCCTTATTGAGATTATTCCAAAAAAATGACTAGAGTGTACATTGCAGGGAAATTTAAAACTTTTATGCAGTAATTTATAAGACGTTAAGTAGTAATTAACACTGTGTATGGGTCAAAAGAGATGACTATTTTCATAATCTAGCCATAGTATACACGCTGACACCTTAAAACAAATATGTTAATTCCTCCTCTCTCTCTTAAAAACGTTTATAAATGTCGATTTTCGAGCTGTGTAAAGATTTTAAACAATTATCATGGAGACGTCTTCATTATTCGTGTGCTGAGTCAGCTCCATTTTTTATTGAAATACTGAGCATGGTGGTAGAGCTCTGGCCTATCATTCTGGGCTGTTTGGGTTTCGAATCCAGATTTCTGTTTTTCATGAATTCTCAAAATCACTCCAGGTAAAGGCCATGGCAGAATTGTTTCCCCGAGTCCTTTCCTGCCCCTAATGGCCTCATCACCAGCGTATGTTTTCAATATTCCCATACTCTGTTTTCCTCCCTCCTGTTTTCCAATGGTTCCCATCCAACCTGCTTTATTAAATCACTAACAGCTACTCGCGACTTCGTCCGTCCGGAAATAATCCAATATAATAATAAAAAGTTATTTTAATTGTACAGCAAATATAGGATTACAATTATATTTAATCTATAAAATACTAAAACTGTTTGCGGATATTGGTTTTGTTTTGAAGATATATCTATACGGTCTATTAATTCTGTTTTACTCCTAAAGTAAAATTTACATGTTAAAGTACGAACTGGTATTATGATCTTCAATAATATTATCATAGGTTATTTTTAGTTCCTCACTCTTTTAAACTGATTGGACTATTGAACTCGGTTATTTAAGTTTAGGTCGCCAAATTAGAAACAGATTTTCCAAGTTTTATGACAATCACGCAAGATGTTCTCGGAACGTAAGTAAAAATCAATTAAGACCCTACCTACACAGATGAAAGTATGTCACGTTTGATATACCTCCACAGTAATTAAACAAATGAGAAACATTAATGCTAAGTTTCATCAAAGTCGCAACGGATTTCGAAGAAAAAAAGAATATGAATGTCTGTGTAATCGTAAGTTTTCCCGGCGGATCTGATGTTTGAAGATCTCTCATCGGAGCGCCGCGGCGGGAGTGGGAGGGCGGGGTCGGAGGGTATAATGATCGATGCGCGCGGAGCAGAACAGCAGTCGCGTCCTTGACTGTGTTCTTCACGCCGACCACTGGACGCTACCTGAAGATGATGGCACGTTACGCCATCGAAAATTCGTACATCTACGACCAAATGACCCGGCTGCACGCCCGAGAGATCTTCAAACAGTATGAATGTCCGTCTCTTTTCGTAAAAATAACCTTCAAACTTTGGTTTCTCGTGGATTATGAACTATATACTACGAACGGCATAAGGGTAAGATACCTGAGTTGTATCTGAAGACGTCTCTTTGCGAACTTACCGAAAGAAAGTACGGTTTGCCGAAAATGTTGTTTGGCAATTATATATTAAATTTCATTCTCTTTTATGTGGTGTGACTGAACGCAATAACTTTATAGTCAGATGGATACATGAGATGTTTTTAATTTAAGAACGTTGTGTTACATTATGCATCACATCGATGGATTGTAAAATAAACTTTTTTTCGTTTATGGCTTTACGCCTTCTCGACGTCGAGGTTATTAGAGGTGGGAAAGGGAACTGGGAGGAATTCGACCATCTTCGTTTGAAGGAACCATCCCAGCATTCACCTGCAGTATACTGGGGAAACAATGGAAAAATGAAATCTGGATGGCTGTACTTAAATTCGAACCCACGTCTTCCCGAACACGAGGCCGAAGCGTAACAGCTCACCCACCACGCTCGGTTGCATTTTCATGATTGAGATATTAATTTCATTATGTGAATAAGGATCATTTGTAACATCTGATAAAATACATTAAAATAAAAGTATTGTAAATATGTATACAGTTGTGAAATGGCTATATTATCATTTGTTTTAAAATATGGGGGCGTCCATAAATTACGTGAGGTGAAATAGGGGGGGGGGGCGAAATCTCACCAAGGAGGAGGGGGGGGGACGGAAATCTCCCGTGAGGTTTTGGAAAATTTTGTTCGACTGTAGAGCTAAAAACAAAAGGCTCTAAAAATGTCGCGAAAGCCGATTTTAGGGGGGGGTTTTCGTCGAAAAGTGGGGGTGAAACCGGTTTTGGAAGGGTGTGACCTCTAAAAAAAGTTCTCAAAAAGTTGCGAGGGCGATTTCTAGTGGGGAGGGGGGGGAGGGGTCCTTAACGACTAGATCTCACCACAGTGGGGGCTGGGGGGGGGGTTGTCCGACCAGATCTCACGAAGTCTCACCAGAGGGGGGCGGGGGGCCGGAAATCCGAAAAAAAAACACCTCGCGTAATTTATGGATGCCCCCTATCCAGTCTATACGAATGTTCCTGAGATTTCCTTATTGGTACTTGCACGACTTTTCACACTTTCTCTGTTAATGGTAACTGGTGTTTGCCTTACCGTAGACCCTGATGATTCCCTCGGTGTCTCCCAGAGAGTTCTTGGAGACACACTTGTACTGGCCGTGGTCCTGCGGACCCACGGAGCGTATCGTCAGCTTCATGTGCACCCTGTAAGACGTCTCCACTATGGACGGTTCGTACTTGTTGCCTGCCAACAGAGACATACGTTTTAATTTGTTAGCAACATTTCTAAATGTAAAACTGACAGTTATTAGAGATTTTCCGTCGATTTCA
>JARYHS010008074.1:50183552-50209382 GCA_031002005.1 Vandiemenella viatica
TGTATTTGTGAAAATCAGCTTTTGTATAGATTCTTCACGGGAACTGTTCCATGGATGATGTACCCCTCCACGTGAACTGTGTTGGGAAGATGATATGGGGTTGTTTTCCGTTGCCTTCGCCGGTGTATGCCTGTGTGTGTTGTTGTTGATGACTGTGATACTGTGTATGTTCAGGATAGCGTGTTGTTTGTGGTGTATGAAATGAGAAGTGAAGAAGGGGCAGGGTTGCCGCCCATTCAGGCCTACTCTTCCAATAGACACCTGGCGCAGTCGAGCTTAATTAACGGTCTCTTCAGGCGGACGAATCAATAACCACAGTGTAGTGTACACTCACTGCATACGCACTGCGGATGGTGCAGAATCTAGGAACTGCGCCCTTCCACCTCTCCTAACCTGCTGGCCAAGTCCTGATCATTAAGTTTCTACCGCCACCATAACTGGAAGCAGCTAACATCTTGGGGAGCGTCCATAAACTACGTGGCTCCATTTTGGTCTCCCCTGAACCCCCCCTCTCCTCCGTCCATGTAGCCCGACGTGGCTTTTGCCTCAACCTCTACGTTCTCGCGTAGCACGTAACTTTTACCTATTGATTCCAGACGACATTTTATGATAAAAAACATAGGTGGCTTTGCTCGGGATCCCTGCCCCCCTCCGCTCAGGTAGCCCAGCGTAGCTTTCCAGCCACCCCTCCCCCTCTAGGATTGTAACGGAAGTCATCTTTGCGCATGCGGAGGCTGATGGGGATGTTCAATACATGACATCCGCGGATGCAGATGTTTTGCGGAAATGGGACAGTAAATTTATAATTATTTAGGTATTAATTTTTTATCAAAAATAAACTTAAAATCAAAATAAGTATATTTTTTTGCCAAATTCTAGATTTTTTCATTAAAAACGGCTATTTCCATATAATACTGCCACACTGATTTATTTTTTTGCCTTATCTCTCAACAACAAAAAACGTGGGATGATTGCACAAGTGAATTAAATTATCTACACGCATCTAAAAAACAATCTTTGTCATATAAACTTTGTGGAGTTCGCTTCTCGACTAATTCAAGCGTCAAGCACAAGGCCGAAGGTCGCCGGTTCGAATCCGGCCGCGGGCATGGATGTTGTGTGTCTGTGTGAATGTCCTGTCCGTCCTGTGGTGTCTATACTTAATAATCATAACATACTGGAGAAACTATCACTGGATATGATATCAAACACATCGAGCTGGCTGAATGGCTTAGTTGCCGAAAGCCATTAAAAAAAAAAAAAAAAAAAAAAAAAAAAAAAAAAAAAAAAAAAAAAAAAAAAAAAGCACAAGGCCACGCAGCCGTACATTTCCGTGGCCACCGCCCGCCTTTCACCCCTTAAGCGGCATATTCACAGTCCAACCTGTAGGACCTACGATGACACGATTTTCGTAAAGAACTCTTGTTGGGCCGTGAAAGTGGTTACACGACTACGTGCAGGACGTAGTGGATGTTGTTGGACTCCCAAACAACCAACAAGGGTCCTTGCTGTCTAACAAGCTATGACGTCGGATCATGATTGGAGGAAACATCCTACGAGTGTGAGATAAGTGCCGCGAGAAAGCACGAGTGAAAAGGATTGCTGGAACATTTTGTTGAAGCTCTTTTACCAGTTTGAATGGGTGGGCGCATCCTATGGTAGTTCTACATGGATGCCCTGTAAGTTGTACCGTGAATAAGCCGCTTTACTTTACATGAAACTTCAAACTTATACATTCGTCGTGTAGGTAATAAAACAGTTCAGTTCATTGCTATTTTTATTGAAAGATCGTCAGAAAAAAAACCACGTTGTTGTTATCTAAGCGACGATGGGCAGAATCCCGTATAGCGAGAAAATAATAATTAATATATATTTCAATGCAAACAAAACATCCGCTATACATTCGCAATAGATGTTGCGGATGTGAAAGCGGATGTAGGATTTCATGCGAAAGTTCCGCACTTGCGGATGCGAATGCGGATCTACGTTATATTCTTACTCTAGACCGGGGGTCCCCAAACTTTATACCCCGTCGACCCCTTGACAGGATATTTGACTTCTTATCGACTCCCACAAGTGTTTAATAAAAACATTAAATCATTTTTGGCATTTCTGATGCTAAGCAATAAGGAGGCCTGCATAACAACTCAGCGAAATAATTTATAAAATCCACCCAATAACGTTAACAGAAAAACGAGATACTTTCTGCTATTATTACAATCTCAAAAAATAGAAACAAAACTATGGATAGATGGAATAAATTTCAAATAAAGACCTGCAAAAAAGAACAGATGGTTGTTGTACTGTTTTAACTTGTCACATTTTTCATCATTTACTTCACATGACGAAAATTGAGAGGATGAACTTTACTTTAATTTATTGACCTGATTTTTAGTAGAGCATTCTTATTTTCTTTCCTGTACAGGTTGATTGATTCTCTTTGTATTAATTGACCCCCTTTCGACCCCTCCGTATTAATCGACCCCTGTAGATCTCTTATCGACCCCAAGGGTATCGACCACTTTGGGTACCCCTGCTCTAGACCAAGCCACATACCTTGTCAGCGTTAGAAAAAACTGTATTTGGCACAATAATATGTATTTCTCTTCACTGTACACTAGTTATATTATTATTGCAACTGCTGATGTAATGAATGTGTATTGAAAATGTATCTGCCGCAAATTGCCAAGTACTCTTCCTACATTACTAATACAGTATTCATGAACTTACTGCGCAATTCTCGGCTAGCAACAATTTTACTCCACATTTCATTGTTTTCAAACTCGTCATTGTTCAACGTATCTCCTGCTGAAATCCGTTTTAGTTTTATTTGGTCATAGTTTATTTGGTTTTTTGAATGAACTCGACATAACAGTTGAAACATTTGTAATCAGATGGCATATTTCATGTGGTAGTGGGATTTTTCTTTAGTATGAAGAATGACGTCAAAATATTGGAAACAAACTTAACTGGGCAGGACACATAGGACAGGTGGTAGGAAAAGGTTTCAAAGTTCTGCACTTGTTGGAGAGAGTGATGAGGGGATGTACGAGAGAAGTCAAGGAATTGGGTTACAAAACTTTGGTCAGACCATTGCTCGAATATGGTAGTGTAGTATGGGACCCTCATTTTACGTATCAAATACAGGAGTTGGAGAGGGTGCAAAAAAGGGCTGCTAGATTTGTTTCTGGAAATTATCGCAGAATGCAATCAGTGACGGATATGATAAAAGAGCTGGAATGGGATTCATTGCAAGACAGGAGGAGGATGAGGAGGGTCGTGGGAGTGTACAGGGCATATACTGGCTATGAGGCATGGAAAGATATTGCAATAGGTATGAAAAGTAGTGCATGGAAGGGAAAAGATGACCATGACCACAAGCTGGCACTCGATTTCAGGCACAAGGGTGTGGGAAGATTCTCTTTTTTAGGTAAGGGTGTCAAGGATTGGAATGAGTTACCAAGAGAAATGATAAATAATTTACCGAAAACTTTGAAAGAATTTAAAGATAAAATTTGTAGAGGGCAAATGTAGGTAGGTGCAGGATAGGGGGAAGATGGGTGTGTAGGGAAATTGTCACCGGAGCCTTTACTCCATTGCAATTAAATTAAATTAAATTAAATTAAATATTTTACACCGAATGGCAAAGATACACCAGACTAGTTAATTGCGAAAACAGACACCACCTACATTATTTACAAGTACTACTAAACAGTGAGTAGTTTCCGTTATTAAATTCATCGGAATGGGAAAATAAACCGAAAATTCCCGTACATTCTCTTAATATCTAATATTTCTTTGGTGGGTAGGGAAGATTTTACTTGTAGATAATGGAGTCAGAGACTGAAACAAATTGTCTAGGTACCTGATGATGTATCAGAATGTAACTGAGCTTAAAGTAAAAATATACAGGGTCCGGCAATAAAACCTCCCACATTTCACGTAGCCGGTGTGCGGGTTGTAGTGAGGATACTGATGTGGAATGTGTTTTGTTTTAAAGAGGTGTACCTGCCATTTTCAGTGTGCGCCATGTCATGGCTTGGTGAGCATCGTGCGTTTGTTGTGAACGAATTTATTCGTAACAGTTGTTCTCAGATTTTCGGAGACGATTCGAACTTGGCCTACATGATCGTGTCCCGGATAGAAAAACTATTCAACTGTGGGTTTCAATATTTAGAAAGACAGGTTCAGCACTAAAAAAAAACCTACATTCCTTCCTCAGACTGCAACAACGCCGGAAAATTTGGCGCGTGTGAGTGTGTCTATGCAACATTCACCAATCTTTGGGGACACTTAAAGCCTATAGTGTACAAACATCGTCCCACAACACTGCAAGCACTTAAAGAGGCCATTACCCAAGAATTGGCAGCCATTCCAAGAGAAATGACGCGAAAATGTATGGAGAACTTTCTGGATAGACTTTGTCAATGTGTCAACAATGGAGGGCAGATATAATTTTTAAAACCAAATAATTAAAAATGGCAAAGTATGTATTTTTCATAAATAAAAGTAATTATTCTCTATCATATTTAGTTTTTATGTGACAACACATTAAATTGAGGGAGGTTTTATTGCCGGACCCGGTATATGAATTTTAAGTACCAAAGAGAATTGTTGCCAGGGCATGGTTCCCTCTGCAATTAGAGTTGGGTTGTTTCCCGGAACCCCACGATGCCGCAGATTCAGGGGCTGTGCCGTATACTGTATTCCATGACAAAATGAATCTGTGGGAAGTTAAATTATCGACATCACCTTCTCCTCATCGTAGTTTTCATCTTTAAAGCTTATACATAACGCTCCATGTTATGACGAAAATAAAGTTTTAATTTAACTTTTTAACGAAAATATTGCCTTGGTAGCATTCGTAGCTTCATTAGTGACAATTTATAATCTAAACTTCGAATCAGAATTTAATTTTTTATTATTTCATAAAAGAGAATTGTGCACAAAGCTACAAATCTGTATTTGCAGTTAAATTATTTCAGAGAGTGGTATGATAAAAATAAAGAATATTTCTATATCGTATAAACATCTATAAATCGGTTTAATCCTGTAGGATTTAAGTTTCTTGAAAACTTTAAGCTCTCAGTGGGACTCAAAAACAGGAAATGAAATTACAGAAGATATGAACTTCTGGAAAGAATCCAGCGTACTGTAAATGTTGACAGGTTGAGGACTTGGGATTTAAAATGTACCAGCGGATATTCTACCATTATACTCAGTTAGAGTTGGAATAATGTATCGATTTAAATGGATTCTGGAAAAGGATGTAGTGAGACAGATAACTGAACGAAGCGTGAACGAACCAGTGCTTTCTTTATTCATGAATACATAACTGTAAATTCTTGAGAGCAACGAGTAGGATGAGAGCTGTTGCTACAACTGGTTAGCAACGATAGACTTACCTTTCCTCTTAGACAATTGTTGCAGGTTCGACATGTCCACCACTTCGTTACTTCTTGTACCCTGATTACCCTTCTTCCCTAAAACATAGCGAAAAAACAAGCAAGTTATTAGAAATGTATCACTGAGTGACGAAATAAGCTGAAAGTATAATATATTACACATTCATTTGCAGAAAAATGTTTCCAAATTGTTTGTCTTACTTGCTAACTTATAAAAATCACTTGAAATTATCTATTTAGTCGCCAACATCAATCTTTGACTCTAAAGTCAATTCTGTCTTACATTAATTATAGTTCTAAATGGCTGTGATTTTCAAAATATGTGACCATTAAATATGAATAACAACGTAAATATTGAGAAGAGTAAAGAAGCTACTGTGACATGGTTGTTAACTGAGTATTCCGGTTTTTTTATATTAAAAAAAGAGAAATGGCTAGGAAAGAGTTGAGCTAAACAGGAATCTTTTTTTTTTTTTGTCAGTGGCTTTACGTCTCGTCGACGTCTAGATCATTAGCGACAGAACAGGAGAGAATGGGCATCGAATGGGAATGAACTCGGCCATGGCCTTTTGAAAGATCCATCCAAGCATTCGCGTGATGTGATTTCGGGAAACCAGGAAAACCGAAATCTGGATGTCCAGACGGGGATTCGAAGCTGCATCCACCCGGTTGTGAGACTAGAGCTATATGTTGAATAGTTACCAGCTTTATATAACAAATTATTTTTTCAAAACGAAATAAGCAATAATAAAATTTTCTTAAAACAATAATAAGATGTATGATACTTAGAAGGAGTTTCGCATTCAAATATTAAATTCCTAGTGTTAATACAACCATTACATCAAACGTGCATTCATACTTCATCAGAAGTAGCTAAATAGGCTATGTGACAATGAAAACTTAATTTAATCCACGTATAGATGGTTGGTTAGTTATTACGAAAAGATTACCAATCCCATATGCGAGACATAGAATGGCCAGTCCCTTCTCTGCAGGACCTACAATTTAATATAAAATCCGAACCATGAAGCTTACTTCATATAGCAAAACGATAGCCCTTGAAACTCCTGGGTGCAGCGGTATTTGAACCCACGTCCTTAAACACTAAATTTTGAAGACAAACATTTATGTTAGAATATGGAGGGCCATAAAAAAGCTCGTTCAATTGTTAAACTTTACTAAATTAGATTTAGTCTTGACTCATGATCGTTCATCTCGTTTACTTATTTTTCTCCAGTGATTGGAATAACTTAATTACTCATCAGTATACATTAATTTCATTACATTATGACCAGCAGCAGAGATATATAAGAATTGAACATTTTAGTCTGTTGAACACTGTATGTTTTCAGTAGAGATACAAATACTTCATCTGGAAAATATATCCCAAGAAATAAATTACTTTTGAACATTTCGTCCCCTTCACTGTTGCCCACAGGATTCATTAGTTAGGACAACACTCATCTAAACTTTTTATTATTATTATTTAGTTTAATTTCTTATTAAGATTATTCCCAAAACGAACCAGAGTGTACATTGCAGGGGAATTTAAAACATTTATGCAGCAGTTTATAAGACGTTAGATTGTATGAATACTGTGTAAGGGTCTAAAGAGACGACTTCTTTATTTTGCTAATCTAGCCAATAATATACACGCTGACAACTTAAAACAAATATGTTAGTCCCTCCTCCCAACCTCACCCTCACTCTAAAAAACGACACAAATCGTTGTTTATAAATTTCGATTTTCGAGCTATATAAAGATTTTAAACAATTATCATGGAGACGTTTTCGTTATTAGTAAGCTGAGTCCGCTGAATTTTTTTCTTCAAATACTGAGCTTGGTCGTAGAGCGGTAATTTGGTTCGAATCCCGATTTCTGTTTTTCCAATGGATTCTCAAAATCACTCCAGGTAAACGCCGGGATGGTTCCTTCAAAAGGCCGAATTCTTGTCCAGAGTCCTTTCCTGCCCCTAATGACTTCATCACCAGCGTATGTTTTAAGTATCCCCACCACTCCGTTTTCCTCTCTCCTGTTTTCCAGTGGTTCCCATCCCACCTGCTTTATTAAATCACTAACAGCTACTCGCGACTTCGTCCGTCCGGAAATAATCCAATATAATAATAAAAAGTTATTTTAATTGTACAGCAAATATAGGATTACAATTAAATTGAATCTATAAAGTACTAAACTGTTTGCTGTTTGATATCTGTTTTGTTTCGAAGATATATCGATACGGTCTATTAATTCTGCTTTAAAATAAAATCTACATGTTAAAGTACGAATTGGTATTATGATCTTCAATAATATCATCATAGGTTATTTTTAATTCCTCGCTCTTTTAAACTAATTGAATTATTGCACTCGATTAGTTAATTTTAGGTCGCCAAATTAGAAACAGGTTTTCCAAGTTTTATGAGAATCACGCAAGATGTTCTCGGAACGTAACTAAATATCAGTGAATACCCAACCTACACAGAAAAGAGTATGTCACGTTTGATTTACCTCTACAGTAATTTAGCTAATGAGAAACATTTATGCTAAATTTCATCAAAGTCGCAACGGATTTCGAAGAAAAAATAATATGTATGTCTGTGTCTTTTCGTAAAAATAAACTTAAAACTTTTGTTTCTCGTTGATTATGAACTATTTAATATGAACGGCATTAGGGTAAGATATCTTAGTTGCATCTGAAGACGTCTCTTTGCGATCTTGCGGAAAGTAAGTACGGTTTACCGAAAGTGTTTTATGGCAACTGTATATCAAATTACATTTTCTCGTATGTGGTGTGACTCAACGCAATAACATTATAGTCAGATGGAGACATAAGATGTTTTTACTTTCAGAATGATGTATGATATTATGCATCACATCGATGGGTTGTAGTGTAACTTTTTTTTGTTTATGGCATACCGCCTTCTCGACATCAAGGTCTTTAAAGGTCGTAAAAGGACTGAGGGGAGAGGGAACTGGAAGGAATTAAACCATGTCCTTTTGAAGAAACCATCCCTGCATTCACCTGCAATTAATTGGTGAAACCATGGAAAACTCAAATCTGGATGACTGGACGGAGTTTCGAACCCACGTCTTCCCGAATACGAGGCCGGAGCGTTACCTCTCATCCACCACGCTATGCTGCATTTTCATGATTGGGACATTAATTTCACTATGTGAATATGGATCATTTGTAATATCTGATAACATTGATGAAATTAGAGGTGTTGGCAATAAATATACAGGAAAAATCGCGGTACAAGGGAAGTAATACTGGATTTAAGATTAATACTTGAAGGGTGGATCAAGAAAAACAAAGATACTTTTATGGCATTTGTTGATTTAGAAAAAGCTTTTGATAATGTTAGGTGGGACAAAATATTCAAAATTTTAAAGAAGTCAGGTCTAAAGCATCGATATAGAAGAATATAAACTATGTAAGAATCAAGTGGCTGTAATAAAAGTAGAGAATCGTATGAGATAAGGTTGTAGTCTAACCCCGTTAATATTCAACTTGTATATAGAGAAAGCAATTAAGAAATTAAAAGAAAAATTTCCATGTGGCATTAGTGTTCAGGGAGAAAAAAATCAGTATGCTACAATTTGCTGATGACATTGTCTTGTTAGCAGAAAGGGCTGAGGATATTGAGAAATTACTGAATTGCATGAACAAAATACTGAAGGAAGATTTTGAACTAAATATAAATCAAAGCAAGACTAAAGTGATGAAATGTAGCAGAAATGATACTAATACTAGTAGATTAAATATAAAAATAGGATCGAATGTAATTGGAGAAGTAAGTGAATTATGTTACTTGGGAAACAAAATTACAACCGATGGCCGAAGCAGGAATGATGTTAAAAAGCAGAATTACACTAGCAAAAAGAGAATGACAAAGAGAAATCTTTCAGTTTCAAATATTGGTCTAGGAATTAGAAAAAAACTTTTTAAAACTCTATGTGTGGAGCACAGCACTTTACGGTAGCGAAACATGGACTTTAGGAATACCGGAAAGAACGAAAATTGAGGCATTTGAAATGTGGTGCTACACAAGAATGCTGAAAATTAAGTGGACATGCAAAGTAAGAAATGAACGAGTTTTGGAAATGATGGGTGAAGAAAAGAAGTTTGTGGAAGAAGCTTACAGAAAGAAGAGACAGGCTGGTAAGTCATATTTTGAGACATGTTGGATTAATTAATTTGCTGGTGGAGGGAACAGTAGAAGGTAAGAACTGTAAAGGAAGGCACTGATTAGAATATATGAAGCAGATAATTGAGGACCTGGGTTGTAAGGGATGTTTAGAGTTGAAGATGTTAGCTCAAGATAGGAAGGAATGGAGGATTGCATTAAACCAGTGGAAAGACTCATGACAGCAATATATATATAAAGTTGTGTAATGGCTATATTATCATTTGTTTTACAGTATCCATAAAACACGAGTGGCCTTATAGTTTTCACACTTTCTCTGTTAAAGGTACCTGGTGTTTGCCTTACCGTAGACCCTGATGATTCCCTCGGTGTCTCCCAGAGAGTTCTTGGAGACACACTTGTACTGGCCGTGGTCCTGGGGACCCACGGAGCGTATCGTCAGCTTCATGTGCACCCTGTAAGACGTCTCCACTATGGACGGTTCGTACTTGTTGCCTGCCAACAGAGACATACGTTTTAATTTGTTAGCAACATTTGTTAATGAGCACTGCATTAAAACTGACAGTTATTAGAGATTTCGTTCAAAATCCGTCTTACACGTGGTAGACATTGTTACCACACATGAGGCTAGAGAGACTATACTCTGTTCACTCTCAACAGGCGGATCAAGGTCATATTACCCTTGCCCCTCTCTTCACCTCGCCACCCATTATCATTGCCTACCACTCCGAGCAGACCGCTGCGTCTAAGCAAGCGAGTGGCAAATTACCTCTTCGTATGTATGGCCAGTGGGGTGGGGATAGAACAGAGTGACATTGAGCCGCCATTGTTAACTAAACACACTATAAACCCGCGTAAAAAGTTTATTCAATGCTTTTCTTCTTATAACTTTTTGCTTATGGCTTTACGCATCGTCGACGCCTGGATCATTAGAGGTGGGAAAGTACTGGAGTCAAGGAAGGGAAAGGAATTCGGCCGTGGAATATTGACGGAAGCATTCCGGCATTCGCCTGGAGTGATTTGGGGTAACCATGGGAGAATCTAATATGGATGCCCGGGCGGGGACTCGAACCAGCGTCTTCCCGAATGCCTAATCTATATATATAAAGTTGAATGTTTATATGTTTGTTCTTCATACAAATCATCAGTTTAATCCGATCTCGATTAAACTATGCACACTTATCTTTTGAAACAGGGAGAAAAATACTGTCTACGCCTGGGCCTTCGGTTATTCGGATTCAATGTTAAACGGTAGATATACTTTCTATATTCAATTCTGGCAAATAAATTCTTAATCCACGCGTATGAAATCGAGGGTATCAGCTAGTCTTCTTATAAGCGGGATAGAAATAAAGAAGTGAAAAAAGTAACATTCTTAATTTACAGAGCGCAAATGGCTGCTAAAAGATGTTTAGTAAAAAATTATCACTGTGTTAGTAAACCACTGCATTAAAGACACACAGAGCATGCCGAGGAAATCTAAACTTTAAATTAGCGCTGGATAAAGTATTTGAGAAATAAAATAGTCCTCCAGTAGCGCTATTAGAATTGGCTCTAGAAGAAATAATCCGGACGAAAATAGACAAAAGCGTTTTTACAATTACCTCCAAGATTGACAGGCTTGAATGAGAATAGAAGAGTGGTGAATTTAAAAAGTGTGATGGATAGATCTTAAGGACACGTCTTTCGAACTTTAAATAGAAAAAAGTACATACATTCAAATAAAACAATTGCTACCAACGGAATCACACGTTTGATTTGTATGATTAATTAGCCTTAAAGCCTGACAAAAAGGCGGGTTGAGTGGAGTGTTCTGGCAAGTCATTTCTTTGCAGTAGCTTAATTAAACAGACTTGTTATAAAATAACATTCAATTCAGTTTAGTTCCTCGTGTCTTATAATAGAAAGAAGATACATTTGTCATCCTTGTCCAGGTTGCATTTGAAACTAACCACAAATATAAATAATGACTTCAGAAATGTGAGGTCGGTGAAAACAACGGGAAATTAAGAATGAATCTTAACAACTTACGTTAAACCGCGTAACAGTAGTTACCGAGGGAGGTGGGTGAGTGGTTAACGCTCTGGGCTCGCATTCGGGAGGACGCCGGTTCGATCCCCGTCCCGGCATCTAGATTTGGGTTTCCCCAAATCACTCCAGGAGAATACCGGGATGCTTCCTTCAAAAGACCATGGCCGAATTCCCTCCCGTTCCTTTCCCCCAATTATATCCCGCCTCTAATGACCTCGACGTTGACGAGGCGTTAAGCCATAACTTAAAAAAAAAAAAAACAGGGTAATATTAGTTCTATTCGTTGTCTAGGACGCATAGATAACTATAAATGTGAAACTGAAATAATGTTTTCTGTATCTTGGTGCTCATGGAAACAAGTTGACTCTACTGTAACATCGTGTGTCAGTTGTTATTCTGTCCCATACTAAATATCAATCTAACCAAAACTTTGCCGGCCTCGGTAGCGTAGGGGCTAGAGTGCTAGCTCCGCGTACCGAAGGTCGCCGGTTCGAGTCCGGCCGAGGGCATGGGTGTTTAGTGTTGTGTCTGTGAATGTCTTGTCCGTGTTGTAGTGTCCTTGTGTTAATACTTGATAGCAACAAATCACATTGAGCTGGCTGTATGGCCCAGTAGCCGAATGCCATTAAAAAAAAAAAAAAAAAACTTCCATTAGCATCACTGCTCGAAAATTAAAACTTTAATCGTACGTGTCTATGGGCAAAGAATTTACCGAAAATATCTACATCGAACGAATAGAAATAAATAATAAGAACTAATAAATAGTTTGTTAATTTAAACGCAATGCATATTTTTGTTTCAGTGATTTGGCAATTCATTTATTCACGGATGCTTAATCAGTTGAAATTGTTACCAAGCATGGTCTCAAATTTAGTAGCAACATCTATGACCATACTTAGTTAGGCAATGAAGACTAAGAGCGTAATGTCACTACAATACAGACAATGACACAATGCTTTATATTAGTATTGATCATAATAATTCCGTGTGGTCATAATAACCCGGTGACAGGGTTTCTATTGGCTGCGCGTTCCGCCCCTGTCATAGCCGTCTTAATCTAACCCGGCAATCCTGCCGGGTACAGGGGACCTACAGTTTAACGTGGAATCCGAACCACGGAAGCGTTCTGACGTACCTCACATTACACAGCAAGCTGTGCCAGAGGTGAAGGCCGGGTGAAGTTCCCATGAAAATCTGCGCCGAGACAGGGATTCGAACCGAGGACCTTTCGATCTCCTCAGACGCCTTAATCACTGAGCCACCAAACCGATCGTTAGTACAGATGAGAAAATATGAATTCGTGTTGTTATGATGTGACAATAACCTAAACAGACATCATGGCAAATCTAATATCAATTCATTAACGTACAACACATCGTTCTTATATTCGCTAAAATGATCGGTTTCTAAATTTCCATATAAGTTACGGTGTCCAGCATGAATTTCGTCCCTAGTCGATAGATTTTTCGTAAAAGGTACAATTTTCCCATTTTATGAAATATCTGACTTAGGAAACCACAATTCGCGACACTATTAATTGTGTTCACCGATTCAGCATTACGTGGAATGACCATAATCGACGAGTATGGCAGCGACATGCGGAGAGATTATATTCTTCCAATGTTTTGGAGGGGCATAGCCATGTTACTCGTGGCGGCATGGTGTGGGGAGCCATGGGGTGTGACTGAGGGAACTCTGACGGCACAACGGTACATAACGCGAAATAAAAACCCAGGACGACTGCGCTTTGTTACAAGACGATATTATGAAAATAATTGCGTGGTGTAAAGATTGGCAGTTGGAATTAAACGCTAAAAAGTGCCAAGTCACGCATGTAAGTAAAAAGGTGACACCATTTAGCTTTGAATATACAATTAATGGTACTGTCCTTAGAACGGTAGATTCCGCTAAATACCTAGGGGTAACAATTCGTAATAATTTGTCGTGGAATGAGCATATCGAGAATGTAATGGGAAAAGCAAATCGTATGCTCCGATTTCTAGGTCGTAATTTAAATCAATGCACTCAGGAAGTTAAATCGATTGTATACAAGTCACTAGTACGTCCTCACTTAGAGTATTGTTGTTCTGTATGGGGTCCCCACCAAAAGGGGTTAATGGAGGCTTTAGAGAAGGTCCAAAGAAGAGCCGCCCGATTCGTGACAGGTATATATAGTTGGAGGGAAAGCGTAAGTGCCATGTTGAAGGAGTTAGGTTGGGAAGACCTGGAACACCGAAGGCGTTGCTCTGGACGGAAGCTAATTGAAAAATTCACGACAGACGTATTTCGGAAAGACAGCCAGCAAGTATTCCTACCAGCAACATTCATATCTCGAAATGACCGCGAAAATAAGATAAGAGAAATCAGGGCCAGAACCGATTCATTTCTGTACTCATTTTTCCCACAAGCGATTAGGGAATGGAATAGAAAGGATTTACCGGGCGAATAAATTTAAAATCCGACAGGAGTAGCTTTCGATAAAGCACTGCAGCCATCCTGATCTGGGTTTTCCATGGTTTTCCCAGACCACTCCACGCGAATGCGGGGATGGTTCCTCACAATAGCCCATGGGCGCCTCCTGCCATATCCCTTATAACCCTTCCAAAACATATCCCTTTTCGATAGGTGCAATGCACCCTCCGCCACACACTTTTAGTGAATCGCGGAGTAATAATAATAATAATAATAATCACGGACATCCTGCTTCCTCATGTGTCACCTCTCATATGACGAAATTTTAGAGACATTTCTCAACAGAACAACGCTCGTACACACGTGGCTCGTGTCTCTATGAACTGTCTGTGAGATGCTGAGGTACTACCCTGACCAACACAGATATCCTGAAGTGTTCCCGTTTGAACTTGTGTGGGACCAGCTCGGACGTCAATTCCATTCCAGTACAAAAATCCAGGATAACAACGACCAGTTACAACAGTTGCGGACCATCTTGCCTCAGGAGAGGATACGATGTCTTTAAGGTACCCTTCGCAACTGAATCACTGCATACATCCAGGCCAGAGGGGGTTCAATGTCGTACTGATAAGTTGGTTCATACTTCTAAATTCCTTGTAACTTTAATCGATTTTGTAAACACTGAAAGAAAATCACGAAGCCTCTCAACTCGCAAACTTTACTTCGTTTTCTCCTCCTGTTCTAGGTGCTTCACATACCGAGCGTGGTGGGTGAACGGTTAACATTCTGGCCTAGCATTCGGGAGGATGCCGGTTCAAATCCCCGCCCGGGTATCCAGATTTTGGTGTTTCTCCAAATCACTCCAGGCGAATGCCGGAATGCTTTCTTCAAAACGCCATGGCCGAATTCCTTCCCGTTCCTTCCCCCAATCCCATCCCGCCTCTAAAGACCTCGCCGACCACGAGGTGTAAAGCCCAAGATAAAAAAAAGCCTCAATTTTTTTGTCATCATCATCATCATCATTAGTTTTCTGCCCTCGGGCAGGTTTTCACTTGGCTGCTCTCCATGATCTTCTATCTTCTGCCTTTCTCTTAAGAACCATGTAGTTGCCGTCTTCCTTGATGTTGTCTATAATTTGGTATCTCTTTCTTACTCTTATTCTCCTCTCACAGACTAAACCTTCCAAGGCGTCTTTTATCAGGCACTCCCCTTTCAACAAGTGTCCCATCCAGTTTTTCTTTCTCTCCTTTATTACTTGGAGAATTTTTCTGCTTTCACTGACCCTGTCCAGCACTTCAGCATTACTTATTTTATCCACCCAGCTTATCTTCTCCATCCTCCTCCACATCCACATCTCAAATGCTTCTAACCGCTTTTCATCCTCTCGTCTCAGTGTCCATGTCTCCGATGCATAAAGAGCCACACTCCATACAAAACATTTACAGAGTCTTTTTCTAAGTGTTTTGTCTATTTTTCCAGTTAGTATCCTCCTTTTCCTATTAAACGCTTCCTTCGCTACGGCAATGCGAGATTTTATCTCCTGATGGCACCTCAAATCTTCAGTGATCATACTACCTAGATATTTAAATGATCTTACTTGCCTGATATCAGTTTTTCCTAACTTAATATTTATTATATTCCTTCCTTTTCCAATCACAATACTCTTAGTTTTTGCTGCATTGTTTCTCATAGGTAGTGTATTTATTATTGGTTTGTAGAACATGCTCAGCATTTTCTGATGATTTCTGTCACTGCAGGAGTAAACTGCGGCAAAATATGTTATTATCAGTAAATATAAATACTCTCACATATGATATTTAGATGATGGTAACCTGTTACAGTGTCTATATACCGTTACGCAGCCGAGAAGCACTGCGTAGTTGGGAGGAACTACACGCAAATGAGAAAGTTTGCGTAAGATCTCCCTAAGATTTTTTTTTTTTTGCGTCTAATGGAGCACGTATTTGACATGCGCAGCTAACCGTCTTTTTATTAACGTCAAGACGTATCCGGGCTGCTCATGTGAAGCTGCGCTCACCAACTCGTGTTTGCATTACGGCTGCCTCCAGTTTCGCCTGAAATTCTCTCCGCAGCGGACGGACTCCACGTCTGCCGTGCGTTAAATATTCAGAGCAAACTGAGCGGTCACTGTGCAACCAGGGTGCGAGAACTCCACGTGCACCACGGGTGAGAATTCTCTCGAACGTAGAGGCTACTGTCAGCAAACTTCACAGGTTTGAAGGTTACCTAAATGTATATGGCTTAAGCGGGTAGGTACAGTCAACAGGTTTCAAAAAAAAAAATATAAAATCTTTTCTTTCGCTTCACAAAAATAGCTTTTACTTTTGACTTAATGTTGGTGAAAAATTATTTAAATATCTTTGATAGTGTGGGAATTATACGTGACTAAGTAAAGTCCTTCACAATTAACAGCCATTTAAATCTTACTGCACTTGAAGGTAATCCAAATCTTTAACCTTAAATATCTCAAAACAGGAATTCATCAATTGATTTTAAAGATAAATTTTTTTTTCCACATGCACAGATCTTTTTTCAAATTTGCAGGACATGTTCTACATACTAATTACTACAGTCATTAACGTTACAGTTTATGCAGCTTTTCACAAATGGAAAATATGCCTATATTTTTGAACAAAAAAGCAAGAATTTTAATTTCTTGAATTTTTTTTATTAACGATAATGATAAAGTTAAATGTGGTATATTATTGGTTTAACTAATTGCCTGGATATTAGTTTACAACAAGGGTGGGCAACCCAAATGACCTAGCAGGCCACTTTGGAAATGCATCATAACTCCGCGGACCTAATATTAAATTATATATCCCCACTAGAGACATTTATTGGAGTGAAAAAATTGAAACATGAATTATTATTGTGTTTACTATTATTCTTACATGTAAACATAGATAATACAATAATAATGATACTAAACGCACATTGTAAAGAAATATATAACACTAAAAATAATATATATACATATATATATATATATATATATATATATATATATATATATATATATATATATATATATATATATATATATATATTTTTTTTTTTTTTTGTAATGTCTGATGAATCTCGCGGGCCAGAAAAATGTTCAAGTCGGGCCGCGGGTTGGCCACCCCTGGTTTACAAGATTAAAAAAGTTTTCTGCAAAATTTCAAATATTATGCTTTGTATCATTAAAGAACTCAATGACGACATATGTTTAACTGTCAGTTTGAATGGTACATTAACATATTGTTAAATAATATTTTATTTTAAAAATCAATTTTTGTACATAACTATAATAGTTCTATGGAGCTACGAAATTTGAACTCTCAAATTTAAATAGATTTGGAGAAAATTAAATTTCAATTTCTACAAATATTTGTATGTATTAGCTGTACCTACCCCCTTAAGAAATTTCGAATCATTCCTTGAGTTTCTTCCCGGTTTATCAATAATAATAATAATTTAGTGTGGTCTCAAAGACCTGGTGACATAGTTTCTTACTGGTTGATCCTCTATCGTAACCGTCTAACGTAATCCGGTAATCTTACCAGGTATACGAGACCCACAGTTTAACGTGTTTTCCGAATCACACTACGGAGCGTCCTAGCATCTTCACGTTGACAAAGCTAAGCTTTGCCCGATTCCAAGGTCAGTTTTAAGACCAGTAAAATTTCCCACCGAGACCAGGATTCGAAATACGGAACTTTTGTACCTCAGTCACGCGGCATAATCAACTGAGTCACCACATCGCTCCGTGTGGCTATCAAAAGTTGTGAAAGGAACCACTGACAGAAAATTATTTGTAAACATACAGTGCATTGTATAATACAGAGAAAAATTTCCTACGCACGAATTGCCGTTGCTATAGAAACCTTTAAGAGGTATTGTTAAGATAGATACTCATTATGATTTAGGTACACATGAATAAATGTTGTAGTTGTTTTAGTTTCGTTAGTATGTACTATACGTTATCATGATTTCATACGGGATACTCTACCTGTGCTGCTAGAAGATGTGCCTTTACAAGTACGACACAACATGTGGTTCATGCACGATGGAGCTCCTGCACATTTCAGTCGACGTGTTCGTACGCTTCTCAACAACAGATTCAGTGGCCGATGGATTGGTAGAGGCGGACCAATTCCATGGCTCCCACGCTCTCCTGACCTCAACCCTCTTGACTTCCATTTATGGGGGCATTTGAAAGCCCTTGTCTACGCAACCCCGGTACCAAATGTAGAGACTCTTCGTGCTCGTATTGTGGACGACTGTGATACAATACGCCATTCTCCAGGGCTGCATCAGCGCATCAGGGATTCCATGCGACGGAGGGTGGATGCATGTATCCTCGCTAACGGAGGACATTTTGAACATTTCCTGTAACAAAGTGTTTGAAGTCACGCTGGTACGTTCTGTTGCTGTGTGTTTCCATTCCGTGTTTAATGTGATTTGAAGAGAAGTAATAAAATGAGCTCTAACATAGAAAGTAAGCGTTTCCGGACACATGTCCACATAACATATTTTCTTTGTTTGTGTGTGAGGAATGTTTCCTGAAAGTTTGGCCGTACTTTTTTGTAACACCCTGTATACTCTTCGCTTATACTACCAAACTGTAAATACCTAAAATAAGCTGTAGTAACCATAAAAACTCTATTTTAGATATTGAATCTTTAAATAAGCGTTAAGATTTTTACGGAGCACATAACTTTGATTTGGAGCAATTAATTTCCCTATTATTCTTTCGGGAACAACAATAGTATCCTATCGATTTCCCAACAAAAACCAAAACCGACATTATTGGAGAACTTGCTTATTCACAGAGAGATAGTGACATCAGCTTTCATTTTCTAGAACCGTTTCACTGCAAAGTATTTCTATGTCGACGCAGGTTTAACCTGTTTCTCTCCTTCAAATATTACAAAGTAAGTTCTCGTGACTACAGGCAATTTATGAGATAGACGCAGCCGCTCAATCCGTCCTACCAGACATACACACAGTCAGTTTGCGCCAAATGCTGGGATCCCGAGGCATGCTCCTATTTCAGAATTTACGGCCGTAAACAGTGTTCTCCGGGAAGTAATATGACAGTCAATGTCAGACCTGCAGATACTCGCAAATGGACTGCATAACATCCTACCATCATCCGACTGAATGCGTTGCTGGGTCAACATTACGTCCTAGCATTCCCTTTGAACTTGTGAACAGAGATTTTATAAATTGTATTTGTATCGAAATTCTGAACCACATAATACCAAGTAAATAAATTAATGAATAGAAGTAAAGGTATTTTGTTTTTTCAAGGATACAGTTTATTATGAAAAGTTTTATCGGATGATTATGAATCATCAGTGATATATTTAGATTTTCGCAAATATAAAAATTTAGTTTAATGTTAGCTTGATAAGGGACCGTGCACAAACTACGTGGCTCGGTCCGAGGGTGGGGGGGAGGGGTTGGCTGGAAGGCTACGCTGGGCTACGTGGGGGGAGGGGGGGTTCCGAGCCAGACCACGTAGCTTTCCTTTCATAACAACATTTTTCACAGTTAAAATGAGGAACAGAACTCACAACAGTTTGTGAATATTTATTCCCTCAGTTAATAATATCCGTATGTAATTTACAATAGTCTGACAAGAGAAAACAGTACAAAATGTCTTCTGGAATCAAAAGGGAAAAAAAGCTACGTGCTAAGTCGGAGGGGAGGGGGGTGGAGCTACGTGGGGGGGAAGGGGGGGGGTTCACACAGGAGGGCAATATGGAGCTACGTGGTTTATGCACGCTCCCTAACCACTAATCTCGCTATATTAATGAGAGTGTTCAACGCCAAAGTACGAAGATGATTTGAGAGGGATTTCATAGACCCTTATGGACTTGGTGAAACGAACAAAAGAGGTGAACAACTTAGTACGTTTGCAGGAGAACAGGGATTTGTAATAACCAATAAATTTTTCATACACATGGAGTTCTCCCAGAGATTCACCAGAAAACACCATCAGAAATCAGACTGAATACATCCTAGTAAACAAAAGAAACAGGAACAGCTGTACTTCGGTGGAAACCTACCCCGGAGCTGACATTTTCTCTGATCACAATCCATTAGTTGGTGTCTTCAAAGTTAGGATGAAGAAAGTTACAAAAAAAAAAAAAAAAAAAAAAAAAAAAAAAAGGAAAAAAAAAAAAAAAAAAAAAAAAAAAAAAGACGCTTATGAATACTGATATTCGGAAACTAAGAGAGCCCTCCATAAGAAGGCAAATTGAGGAACGTCTCAATGATGATGTGAAAAACATGTCTTGTAATTTACACACAGAAGGAAAAATCAAAAAAACTAAATTCGATATTATTGTCTGTTAAAGATGAACAACTGAAATCAGATTTGGCCAAAAGGAAGACATGGATGGCAGATGAGATTTTGGACATGATGGAGAGAAGAAGGGTTGTAAAAATGAATCCTAATGAATATAAAAACATCAATAATATGATCAGAAATAAGATAAGAGAAGTTGAAGAAAAGGAAATACAGGAGAAATGTGTTGAAATAGAAGCTCTATAGTTGAAATATGACAATTGCAACATTCATAGGAGAGTTAGAGAGGTAACAGGCAGATGTAGACCTAATACAGCGAATAAACTAGTGGACAATAAGGGAAACGCCATAGTTGATACTCAAGATATCAGAGATGCATGGAAGAGACATGTAAAACAACTGTTCTCAAATAGCCGTCCAGAACCTCCACAGTTTGAATGTGAAACAGGTCCCAGAATTTACTGACTGAAGTACAAGCTGCAATAAAAGGAATGGAAAATGACAAAACTCCAGGCCCCGACAAGATAATTTTTTTAACTGCTTTATGCCTCTTCGACGGCTAAGGTCAATAGAGACGGGATAGGACTGGGGACAAGGAACGGGAAGGAATTCGACCATGGCCTTTTTGAAGGAAACTTCCCAGCATTCGCCTGGCGTGATTTGGCGAAACCATGGAAAACGCAAATCTGGATGCCCGGACGGGGATTCGAACCCGCGTCCTCCCGAATGCGAGGCCAGAACGTTAACCGTTCACCAATCACGCTCGGTGACAAGATAAATGCAGAATTTTTTTAAACTGCTTGATGAAGATAGTACGAAGTGCTTGACTACAATGTTCAATGACATCTATAACAGTGGCAGTATTCCTCAAGATTCGCTCAAATTACAAAAAAAAAAAAAAAAAAAAAAAAAAAAAAAAAAAAACCGGGGCTAATCATATGGTGACTACAGAACAATAAATCTTATGAGCCACACATTGAAACTCTTTCTGAAGGTTATTCACCGAAGGATATATAAGTGCTATGAAGAATATGTATCACGTGCACAGTCATTTTTACAGACAGTCTTGAAAGTTTACAATATCTTAGATAAAGTGTCACAAAGCAGTCACAAATTCGGACTTGACATTAATATAAATAAGAAAAAATTAATTGTCATTGGCAAAAACAACTCCCAATACCATTTTATGATTAAGCAGAAGACCATTGAATGTGTATCAAGGTATGCGTATCTTGGCACCACAGTAAACAGTCAATGGGATCCATCTGATGAAGAAAAGTCAGTAAACGATTAGAAGCATTTGAATGTGGCTGTATTGAAGAGTGTTGAGAATACCATGCACAGACCACTCACAAATGCTGAAGTGGTCCGCAAAATGAAAAAAGATATGGAAATATTGACCACCGTAAAAACACGGAATTTATAGTACCTTGGCCACATCATGAGGATTAATAGCAGTTATGAACTCCTGCAGTCTGTTCTCCATGGGAGAATACCAGGAAAGAGAAGTGCTGTTAGTAGTCCTGGCTAAAAATCTGAGAACGTCGACCTCCAAGACAACTACGGAGCTAATCCGAGCATCAACCAGCAGAGACAAGACAGCCAAGATGGTTACAGACATCCGGAACAGATAGGGACCAGAAGCAGAAGAAGAAGAAGAATCTCTTTCCTCCAACAGTTCAACAACATATTACTGATTAGTGATTAATTGAGTGCTTTCGTCTAAACTATTGATAAGAAATAATATTTTTTTCATAAAATTGTCGTCAAATCCACTTCAAATCTCTTCTGATAAAGTTGGGCGTGTAAAACAAATGGTGAAAATACAAGCCTTACTGTTATAATCGAGATAACCAATAGAAGAAAAGTTTTTCCTGTTAAAAGTCAACCTGACTTAATCGAAAGTCAAATTTTGTCCACAAAGCCATCATAATGTAACCCATATTTTCATGGTAGGACAATAATATCCATTCACATTATAACCAGCCCTATGAAAATTAATACATCTCATACACTCGTAACTACTTTAGCTGTATGTGTGGATCAAACATCGCGATATTCAAGTAACTATTGCCAGCACTTAATTGAAGATTGTTTTATTGTTATTCAGTCAAGTGCTACTCTCTGTCAATATGATCAAGAAACATTAAAAACACACAAAAAAAGAAGTTTTAATCAGATCAGAGATAAAATGCAATAAACCTTTAAACATTATCAGAACTTAAATTAATTTATTCGACGGAAAATCAGCATCAATCTATAATGAAAGTACCCGCAAAAAACTAGCCTAGCCTGGTAGTTAATGATCGGGTCAGTCATTCTGGAAGCTCTGATTCGATCCTCGATCCAATTATTTTGATTTTAGTATTCGATTTATTTCTCAAAATCACAATAAGTAAATATTGGAATAGTTTCTTCGAATCACTATTACCAAATTCTTTCCCGTTCCTGGTCCACTCTCCAAGCTTTAAGGACCACTGTTTCGAAACTCAATTCTTCAGAGACGATCTGGTAGAACATCTTCAAAATTACATTGGAAGTAACCTATATGACGCTAGAATTTTCTGTATAAATGAAAAGTATCATGAAGTATATAAAAGTTTGCGCATATTTACATGCTTCATAAATTGAATGACGTAAAACAATCGAAGAAAGTTTCAAGACACTTTACTGCACAGAATATACAATTCTCCATACTCTGGAAGTTATTGTATCTGTGTAATAAGTTGCTGCCAGATTGTTTTACTTTGGAAACGTTTTCCATTCATTCCCTAGAGTGAGGAGTTGCTGTATACGTGGAGACAGCATTAAGATTTGTGTTGTGCGTGTCAGATATGAGCATGAAAGAACGGAGGAAGCTCAATGCGAGTACGTCCATGCTTAATCTTGCAATGGAGTAAAGTTTCACGTAAGCTTTCGACGGGTGAATAATCTTCAATAGCAGCGTCAAATGCCCACATTCCCGTTCCATTCCCAATGTGGAGAAGTTTTGTATTGAACCCAGGTACACAGAACTAATCAACTATCTTGTGACTAAGTAGTGCATGACGAAACATTCATCTGCGATCGCGACTGTAATCAGGTAGCCTCCTGTTAAATAAAAGGTGTAGTTATTCTGCTCTAGCGACCACAACCTGAATCGGCGGCCACATAACATGATATTTCATATTAATAGTCTAATGTGGCAAAGTACTATGCAAGGACAAAATAAGTGAGATATTTTATTGGGTGAAGATATTTTTTCTATGTTACTAGGTTAGGGAATGTTGTTTGTCACTTTTTTTCCAACTTTTTTTCCACCTTTTTTAAATCATTGGATTTTGGGGGGGGGGGGGGAAAGGCTAATCATCTCAGATTTTACGTAGGTATCGTGTATTAAGCATCGCGGGTGCTATGAACTGAAGCTTTTTTTTTTTTTACTTATGGCTTTACGCCTCGTCCTCGGGATGGTACTGGGGACAAGTAACGGGAAGGAATTCGGCCATGGCTTTTTGAAGGAAGCATCCCCGCATTTGCCTGAAGTGATTTGGTGAAATCATGGAAAACCCAAATCTGGATGCCCGGAATTGAAGCTGATCTCAAGTCTTCTTTAAGATAACACCATCCACTACAGTCGAGAGCGAGTTTGATTCAGTCAGTACCTTAGTAAGTATCCACAAAACATAGAGCAATGCATGATTAAAAGTTAAGAGAATAGGGGAAGAAAGCCATACATGGATTGCATCCAACTCAATGAGACCTATGTACAAAATGGCCTAATTTTGTGTCTCGATCCGAAAATTGTTCTTTGTCAGTGGTTAAAATGGTTCCTTCGTGATTTCTTTCCAGTTTTATGAGGAGCTCGCAAAAGAAAAAAACTATAGAAACAAAGAGAAGCAGTTGTGATTACCATGGGCGAGTATCTCCCCCTGGTCCCTGGTCCAGTAGTTGATGGACTTGGGGAAGGCCTCGGAGTGGCACTCGATGGTCACGTGGTGTCCGTCGAAGGCGCCGACCAGCTGACTCTTGGTCCACACCACGGGCGGGACTGTAACACACTGAGTGAGACCACTGTGCTGCGACACCTGCTACTACTAGTCTACTATACTAGTGCTGCTACGTACAGTGCACGATGAGCGTGATCCGCTTGCTCACGCTGGGAGGCACGCCGTTGGACGCGATGCACAGGTACGCGCCCATGTGCAGGCGGCTGACCCTGGGGATGGTGAAGACAGAGCCTTCCACCGACGTCACTGCAACAACACAACAATAGTTGAGGTTACCTAGTAAGAGCATAATTACAGCTACCATCCAGAGACTTTCACAAACTACGTGGATCACTTGTTGCACCTACTTCAATTCAAAATTGGGAGTAGCCGGAAGTCGGAGCTGCTATCTCAAGTGTTAACATGAAAACATCTACCTGCTAGTGAAACACCAAATACATTGTATGACTTAGCAGTTCACTTAAGAACACTAGAGAATACAATGTGATTATAATTAAAGTTTAAGTTTCAAAACGCTCTAAAGAACGAACCACTGATTAGAATGACGTCAAAATTGAACGGCGTATTATTGAAGAAGAGGGAAAGAACATGAAGCAAAAAAAGCATCCATCCAATCTGTTTTTAACTGTCCTGAGGCCAAAAACCACATAAAAAGCATCCATCCAATCGGTTTTTAAGTATCGCGAGACTGGCGCAAAACATGTTCAATATGCTGTCCATTGTTGTGTGCAACAAGTTTAAATCGGGAAACAGCATGTTCCACAACCGATCGAAGTGTCAACGGGGTCAAGTTGTTTTTTTTTTTTGTTTTGTTTTTTTTTTATATAAAAAATTGGCGTTTGGCCATATTAGCCATTCAGCCAGCTCAATGTGTTTTTTTGTTTTACAGGGTATAGATTTCATCCAAGTGTGATTGTTTTCTCTCTTTTGTAAGGACGACACAAGACGAACACAACACTCAATTAAAGCCACCCACGCCCTCGGCCGGACTCGAACCGGCGACCCCTGCAACGCGAAGCAAGCACGCTACCCCTACGCGGCCGGGGTCGGCACGGGGTCAAGTTCAGAATGTGTTGCGCATTGCGTGTCTTCAATTTAGCTAAGTTGGCAATCGGAGTACTGAACACAACATCTTTCAGATAATCCCACAACCAGAAATCACACGGATTAAGATCAGGTGATCTGGCCGGCCAGGCTGTAGGGAAAGGACGACTGATAATTCTAGCATTTCCGAAATGCCGCCTCAACAACTGTTTCACTCGATTTGAAATGTGCGGTGGAGCGCCATCTTGCATTCATGTTCTTTCCCTCTTCTTGAATAATACGCCGTTCAATTTTGACGTCATTCTAATCAGTGGTTCGTTTTTTAGAGCTTTTTGAAACTTAAACTTTAATTATAATCACCCTGTATACTGCTCCGAACAGTGGCGTAGCTAGGTCAACAAGGGCCCCGGTGCAAAAAATTTATTTTGGGCCCTCAGGCCAGATGGGCGACCTTTTTTTTGCTTTGTGTTGCTGGTAGGGGCCC
>JARYHS010008074.1:50210382-50231214 GCA_031002005.1 Vandiemenella viatica
GGTGTCTAACAGTCGGTTACGTAATGGAAACAGCCATTACACTACTAAATTTCAAATTTTTAAGGCATTTATTATTTAATATGACTGTTTTAGAGTTTATACTAAGTACTTATCTTACTTTTAAATCTACTATATCTTTCTGGTTCAGTAGAAAAAAAAATACAAAAATATTGGTAACATCGACTGAAGTTTACTTTTACGAAAGGGGACTTCCCGAAAAGGCTAGGTTGCGTGAGAAGGAATCCCCGTTCGGCCGTTCCCCATTGTTTGGATTGATACTCGCTATTTGAACTAGTGCTGCCAAGCCCTACTAATTTATCTGTAGACCTACGAATCTTTTCAAAAAATTAGGAAATTTAACTACGCTTTTTTGCCTTTTTTTATTACTTGTTGCGCTTTGCTTATATTCGCATACTTGTTAAAAAAACTCGCGGCGTATAGTGATAATACTGAGTCATTGTCAGTAATTATGAATAATTTCCTTGCAACCGTTGGCGTAAACCAACGATTGAAAACAAATAAAGCTCCTATTTTGTATGATAATATATTTAAATTCAAACTTAAAAGACCGTAATACAGAACTATCGGCGCAGTCTTCATTCACAGTGTCTACTTTGCTCACAATTTAAAATTGCAATCTCAAAAGCTTTTGCATGCAATACAACCAGTAAAAGAAAATGTAACTATTTCTGAAGTTATGGATCTAGAGGAGACAGAAGAAGATACAGAAAATTCCAACTCCGACCGAACTAGTGTTGGTAGTATTGATACTAGTGAATGTGGTTCCGACATAGAAGATGAATAAAAAATTATGTTACCTATATAGATACATTTATGAATCATTATGTAAGATATTATATGATTTAGTAAGGTTTAAAACACACATGTAATATGTAAGTTCAATAAATAAAACAATAATTTATCAAATATATAGTTTTCTGGAAAAAAAAATTAGAAAAAAAATGAGGGTGCTAGGTTTTTTTTCATGTTTTTTTTCACAAATCTGAAAAAAAAACATTGTTTTTTTTTCAGTTTGCAACACTACGTGTGCGACACATAAAAAAGTACTTATTATATAGTTAGAAAAACGTGCTAAATTCGCAACATAACTAAAATTATAGAAATGTGTACTCAAAACAAACGTAAGTTTTAATGAATACATAAAATTTGATCTATTTACTTACGAAAGATGAAGGTTGACAAAAATAAATGTTTATTCACATGAGTCAAGTACCAAGTGCAAGGGTACAGGCAAATAGTGCAATAAATCCGATAGAGACCGAGTGGGGCAGCGAGTCACGCAGACTGACACACGTTTTTGCCGGATTTTGCGGATTGCGGAACCGCATAATTTTGAGCGGGATCCGCCAGGCTGTCTAATGCTGCGGGATCCCGCTTTGCTGGATTGCAATCCCTAATTACGACACATTTATTTTACTAATAATCTGGCATTACCTGAAAACTGCTTAATCGATTTGGCTCGAGTTTTCACAGTATCAAACATTGATGTGTCTCATTATGCTGACTCATCTGCCGCTGGGAGCTAAATATTTTATTATTATGTTACTTCATCTGACACTGCAGCACATAATTAAAATATATTCGGTACGTGTACAGTTTTTTTTTTTTTTTTTTTTTTTTTTTTTAAAATGGCATTTGGCAACGGAGGCCATACAGCCAGCTCAAGGTAATTATAATTGCTTTCAGTGTATAGACGCCACAGGACGGACAGGACATTCACACAGACACACAACATTTAACATCCATGCCCGCGGCCGGATTCGAACCGGCGGCCTTCGGCACGCGGAGCTAGCACTCTAGCCCCTACGCTACCGAGGCCGGCACGTGTACAGTTGAATATCAGGTATTCAGAATTGTGTATCAAGTATTCAGAACTATGATATGAAAAAAAAAAAAATCTTTATTTTGGATTGATTTCTGCGGCGCCATTTTATTGTGAACAGAAAACCAAAGACGATAGCCAGAGACATTGCAGTTGTGCTGTCAGAGCTTGTATTTTTTCGTTATTAGTTTCTCGCATTCATTACGGTTATCCATGGCATTTAAAAACTGAATATCCCGAATTAAAGGAAAGAAACTTTCAAGTTTTGTTAAGTGTGAAAAATAGTTATTATTTAAACTGATTTTATTGCTTTCATTAGAGGCTATGGTCAGAGACATAGTAGATGTTTGTTTATTGCTGAGTATGCAACATCTAGTCGTTCCATCTTTGTTATTTGTCACCATACGTTCAGAATTTCAATTAATGTTCCGGTGTTATGTAACATTGAAGCATAACATATACCAAACAATTCAATTGAGATTCTAAGCTTTAAAACGGGGTATTCCCAATAATTTCGCAGTTGTTTAGCCAAATATAATTGTTGTTATACAGGTATAACGCTCATAAGCTTAAAATGTTTTATTTTTTACTTTTTAGTTCAGATTGCTGCAAAACTTCTTTCTCGGAGTTTGGTTTTTCTTCGTCAATATTTCTTTTTATTTGTGTTGTAGCTTCATCTTCAATTAATATTCCCTTAGTGAACCCATTAAGACCGATAGCAGGATAAATACAGAAGACTACTCTTCATTTTAAAAAATAAATAATTTAATTATTCGTTTACATCGATGTTATCACCTTCAAAATAGTCTCCATTATATATTATAAATTTATCCCAGTGCTTCTTCCCATCAACAATACACTTCTGGAAGCGGATCTTTCGGATAGCTTTGAGCTCTTTCAGCGATGCACATTTATCTCATCTATCCTTGTAAAACGAGAGCCCTTCAAGGTTCTCTTTATTTTTGGGAATAGAAAAATGTAAAAAGTTTTTTAAAAAATCACGAACAAGCAACGATGCAAAAGCCATGAGTTATTTAGTCACAAATCCAAGCGTTTTCTTCGGATGTCACTAGAAATAAAACGGTAAATTCGATGAACTTTTAATTTCCATGAAAAATCGCCGATTGTATCAAAACGCGTTTCATCCTTTTAACAGCTGACAAGATACTAAACATCCAATGTAGCTTAGAATGAATAGATACTTTTAAGACATGTTTGCCGACACAATTCCGAAAAAATCGTACCAACCCGAATAATATAATCTGAGAATTTTCAAAATTCCTATTGCTATTTTAGAATATCAGAATGTAGCTGTGAAATGATTGTACTGTTAACAGAGCAAATTCTGGATGTGGGAATTAAATGGGTAATTAACGTTGTTGGCCGTAAAATCTCCGAAAGGTCCGGCCGCTAAGCGACAAAGGTTGTGAACGTAATGAGAAAGAAGTTATTGTATTGCCATCGGTTCTTAATAAGTGTGTAAAATTTCAAATAATTCAGACGTCTGGTAATGGGTAATCAAATTAAATGGGTTTAGCATTTTTGGCCAGGAATCTATGAACTGTCCGGCCGTCAAATAATAAAGTGATAAACGTTTTTCGAATTAACGCGCATATTCACTCATGTCGCGTCTGCACTTGCCTAACCCGGAAATCCGGAAGGGCAGCGGTTCCCAGCCTTTATTGATACCCGACCCACTTTTAAGCAAAATTTTTTTAGCGACCCACCTAATATGAGAGTCTATCTAATATCAGAATGGAAACTATTGTATGACCTCGATACGCTATCGTCTATCCTATACTACGATAAGGCCAATTTTCGTACAATGGATATACTATCTACAAAAACAAGAATTGATAATACATAAAACAACAAACATATAATAGACCGGGAGGCGGCTGCACAGACTATAATCTCATCACGTTCACTGCTGAAATGCCACGATTAGAAGTAAATCGATCAACATATTAAAATGCAACTGGCCATGCTAGGTGGTTTCCAGTGCCAAGTCACTGGAAACCACCTTCAGAACCCATTTTAGTGGTTGATTAGTAGGTTTATCATTGTGTTTTACTGCACCAAAATGTATGAAAATATGGAAGACCGGGAGCAGGAAAACACAATGGGATTTGTAGGAGTTTTCAACCAAGATATGACTTGGCACATCAGTGGCATTTTAATGTGCAAATAGAGGTTTAACTAATCCTGGAATTGCAGCCTTCAACTTGATGAGGTGATGCTTTGTGCAGCTGCCTCCCGCTTTATTACAAATATAATGAAAAATACGTATAAAATATTATAAAAGCACAACTTCACAAACAGTGAGATTTCTGGCACTGGTGTTCACTGACGAGGGCATCGATATCAGGGTTAAGACTGGTTAATTTTAACCTTAAAACACTTTCTACACATAGTTTATTCTATATTTGTTTTTCAAAAACAATAAAGTCGAAAAAGCTCGTTCACACAAGTATACCATGTCGAACGACATCAAGAACTTCAAAGCTATTTTAGAGATTTCTGGATACTCTGCTTGTACATTCATCCAGAAGCAAATTAAGGATTTTACCTTGAAAATTGTCTTTAAAGAAGAATCGCAAGATAGTTCTATTAGCGAGTTTTCTTCAGCTGTTAAGAGTTCTGGGCCTTTCAAATGTTCCTCTTCAAAAATAGATGAAGTAAAAGATATATTTTTGTGCCAAAACCTAGATTATTTCGTGACCTACAGGTTGGGAACCGCTGCCGTAGGGTATAGGTTTAACGTGGAAAATGAACTATGCAGCATCCTAACATATTTCACATAAACAAAGCAAGGCTTTACCAGAGAGCACTGCCTATTCCAAGGTCCGTAAAAATTACCGCCTGAGTCAAGATTCGAACTGAGGAACGTATGTCCGCCAGTTACGTGCTTAAAAAACTGAGCAAACAGAGCACTACCATACGTGGGTGGAAATTAGCGACATGTGTCATATAACGGTTAAACCACTTTTCTGTTGTTACTGTCGAAGTAATGAGAATACCAGGACATCGATTCTTAATATGTGTGCAAAAATTTTAATTGATTCTGGCGCCTGGAAGTGATTGAAAACTGAATTGAAAGATTGCATTACATTCAACTACTGTCAACATAAAGAGAATACCAAAACATAGATATTGTATTGTCAACAGTTCTTAATACATGTGCAAAATTTCAAACAATTCGAACGTCTGAAAATGGGTGAATATTGAAATAATAGATTTCTGTACATTCAAACCCTTTTTTGTTGATACTATCAAGGAAACTACAAAACCAGGGCGTAACCGCAAAATTATTGTATTGTCATCGTTTCGTAATACGTGTGCAAAATTTAAAAAAATTCAGACATCTCGAAGTCAGTTAAAATAAATTTCAAGTTTCCATTACATTCAAACATTTTCCTGTTTTTACTATCAAACATATTCAGTACATAGCTATGAAATTATTGTATTGTCATCGGTTCTCAACATGTGTGCGAAATTTCTTACAATTCGTACGAACGGGCCAGCCCGGACCCGAACACCGGACTCCGAAGCCTCGCCACTGCCTCTGCCCTCTGCTCTGCTCGAACACTCTAAGCATCTGTATCTTTATCTACTGGGCCATAGTACTGTTCTATGTATATAGTAGAGCCTCTATGTATCTTTCTTATTGATCCTTTCTATGAAAGGGGTGTAAATATACTTCTGTATCTTCCACGACTGTTTCATAAATAGCAGTAATAGAAGCACGCCCGCGCTATAGACCATATCAGTGATTAGCTCCCTCCCAGTAGTCAAGCTACTCGACTAAATTGTTCCCAATAGTACCTACCCTGTGTCCCAAGCCACTCAGTAATATCAGGGTTAGCTATAGCCACTGTAGAGGCGTTGCCCGGAGTTCTAAGAGAACTGGAAACGCGACAAGATGCTGAGAAAGCATACGGAAACTATGATGTGAAGAAACGGCAGTTCACAAGTGGCACAGGCATATTCGCGACGGTCGCACAACAATTAAAGATGACGTTCTGACTGGGCGGGCTTCAACTTCCACGACAGTTGAGAATGTTAGCGCGTTCGACGTTCACAGCATTCTTCATAATGATTTGAGCATGCATCGAGTTTGCTTTCACATGCTTCCGAAATGTTATCCCCTGAGCAAAAAGAAATGATAGTGACCATGTGCAGGAACTTGATTGAAATGGCTGATGCAGACGACAGGTTCCTGAGCAAAAGTGTAACAGGTGATGGGACGTACTGCTTTCTTTACGACCCTCAGACGAAACGACAGTCTGCTGAATGTAAGTCAAAAATATCACCAAGAAAACAAAAATTTCACGTGGACAGAAGGTGATTTTTGACTACCGGTGCTTGATTCATTATGAATTTATTCCTGAAGGGAAAACAGTCAACAAAGAATTGTACTCAGAGATCTTAAAACTGTTACGAGATGGAATTCGACGAAAGCAACCTGAACAATGGGCACGGAATGATTCGTTTTTGTTGCATGGCAATGCCCCGTCGCACGGATCCGTAATGGTGAAACAATACCTTGCCAAAAACAATGTTACCAATCTGGAACACTCTCCAATTCTCCCGATCTTGCACCACCCGAATTTTACTTTTTGACTGCCTGGAAATGACCTTAAAGGGACGACGTTTCGCTGATTCGTCAGAAGGGCTGCTAGATTTGTTTCTGGAAATTATCGCAGAATGCAATCAGTGACAGATATGATAAAGGAGCTGGAATGGGATTCATTGCAAGACAGGAGGAGGATGAGGAGGGTAATGGGAGTGTACAGGGCGTATACTGGTGACGAGGCATGGAAAGATATTGGAGTAGGTATGAAAAGTAGTTAATGGAAGGGAAAAGATGACCAGAAATTATCCGTAAATGAACAATACGGATGAATTTAGCCCTGATGAATACGTAATATTAGTACAATTCGAAAGAGCATTAAATTTTAAGTATTTATGTTTGAATTCTAGATTTCATCATTGTGGTTTATATTTTTATTTGTAGGACAAGTTGATATGGTTTTGTTGCTTGAAAAATCCGAATCAAATTATATTATAATCATAACATTAGAACAAGGCAGTGTTGTTGTAGGAAATTTTTCCGCAGTTTTTCAGTAAATTAAATGATAAAATGTCGCCAATGCAACTGTGTTTGTAGCTTTCATCCTGTACACAGCAGCAAAGACAAATGGCTGTAACGGAAACATGCCTTGGAGAAAAAGCAGAGATGTGTGGTTACGAATCTGAAAACCACTAATGTAAATAGTAAGTGTAAATAATCAGAAAATGTATCAATTTATCATTATGTCAAACATCATATAATAAGTTTGTAAACCCAATGTAAATTTTTAAATAGATTCGTTGCTGATGATGCCTCGACGAGAGGCGAAACACGTACGGCAATAAAGCTACATATACAGTTGTATAGGCGTCATTTTATCATTTAAATTAGAACAAGGTATTCCTTAGCAACAAAAAATCAAAGCCGAAGATTCATGTGATGTTTACACAGCAGCTTTATTCTCGTATTTATATACCCAATGAAATCAAACAAATACAACGGTAAAAATCACTTTTTAAAGAAAAAATAAATGACTAAACTAGCGTATTATAAGATTGTTCGTGGTTTAATTAATAAGATAATTAAGTAATCCACCATACATTTCAATTTGACGTTTGTTTTATTTCCATAAAACAAGACGTCAACGATACTGTTTATATGCATTCATACAATCCAGAGATTGCATACTACACTTTTTCCACAGACAATACAGTACTTCGCTGTCGTAAATTGAGTCTGTTTAAAACTTTGCCGAAAAAACTAACTAACTCCTCTGTCTAGGATGTTTGCTTTATATCAACTCGATCGAAATTTCTAGAACACTTCAAAAGATTCCGACAGATAATTCTCGAACATTAACAATACTTAAACAATTGAAACATATTAAAAACAATGAGACTTAATACATAATCATTTAACATCATTACAAAATGGTCAGAAATGGAAATTAAAGATATTTAAACACAAAATTATTCACAGGATTCATTTTAAACTGCAGCAAATTGTCCTTTAGAAATCGTAACTTGCAGTAATACTTGAAGTTACAAATATTTAATCAATTCTATTGCACAATTCTGTTCTTAAACATATGACATTTACAAAATTTCTTTTCATAAATCAAAGTCTATTTACATTGAGTTACAGGAATTTGCCAGACAAACATACAAGATCATATTCGAGCAAACTTTAGCTCACTACCAATACTTCATAAAATACACTTCTATTTAAAGTTCAGATATGAGGGCTGTTACAGTATCTCTATTTAAGCATGTGTATCGATTCGTTTCCATTGAGTGTCGTCCCATGTCTCCGTAAATCCGCGTAGCTTTGAAAATGATCACGTTATAGTGATCATGTTAGTGTAAGCTACGGTGTATTTTGCGGACACCCAAATATGCAGATTTGGCAGTCTCTTCACTCATTGAGGTTCACTAGCTGACAGTGAAAAGGGTCAGCAATCCACTGTCTTTGCAGAACAATAGCCCAGATGGAGCCTTCTGTCAGTATCACAGTTGTTTGAAACAGGGGTGGACTATGTCTTTTTTTTGCTTATGGCTTTGCGCCTCATCGACATCGAGCTCATTAAAGACGGGATGGGATTGGGGATTAGGAAAGGGAAGGAATTTGGCCATGGCCTTTTGAAGGAAGCATCCCTGCATTCGCCTGGAGTGATTTGAGGAAACTATAGAAAACCCAAATCTGGATGCCCGGACGGGGATACGAACCGGCGTCCAGACGAATGCGAGGCCAGAACGCTAACCGTTCACCCAACACGCTCAGTTGGGTGAATCCCAGCGCCTGTCGCATATTACGTCTAACCACGAAACAGCATCAATGTTTATAAGCGGTTGTGCAGGTTAACCTAGTGTTCAGTAAAACCTTAAAAACGTGATATAAACGCAGTGTGATTTGGCACCGCACTGACAACGAAGCATAGGCGCTAATCTTCCCTGGCTGGTCGAGACGCTACAGTGACGCTGTTGACCCGACAATCAATGCCGCCTGTGGTAACCCGGGGCGCACATTGCGCTGCGTGGCGCAGTAGGGGCAACGCAGAGCAGGGCAGGGCAGCACAGACTGGCAGTTCCTCGCGCATATTAGAGCGCAGTTTCGTGCGGCAGTTTACAAAGCGTTGTGTGGTGCGAGAAACCGACAATAAAGCGTAACCAAAAACATGTCGATGCAAAAACTCGATTTTTGATTTCTGAATCAGATTAGGATGCCGAGCTTGGAAAATTGTTATTACTTTAACAGAAGCTGAGTTAGATAAAACTATGCAAAAATGAGTATATGAAAAGAAGAAACTCTCATCTGGCTTTTGCAGTGACAAGAGAATTCTCAAAAGATAATTTCCGGATGACTCGAGCGGAGATTCACGGCATAATGTAACCTGTTATTTTCTCGACAAAGCTCAAATATCTATTAGAACTGAAGAAATCTCGCTGTATTTTCGTGGTTATTTATTTAATTATTTAGCGTTTGACGGTACATGACATTTATAAGAATGTTTCTCTCTTTTATTTCATATTATATTTTTAAGAAAACTATATAAGAGAACATAAACACTTGAAACTAAAAAAGCAGTGTCAACAAATTACGTGTTTCTCGGGGACACTATTGAATGATGTAGTACAAATAATAAGAAAACAAATAATGTGATAATAGCCTATAGCTATCAATCTTTTTCGAAGTTTTATTAAAAATTAATTCAAAAAAAGAAAAGAAAAGTGAAAATTGTAAGTGGACAGTTGTACGATAAATAAATGCTGAATTTACTCGCCACTTGTTGGGCTCATTGTCCAAATCTCTAGTTTAAATTTAATTTTTATGTATTTTTTATGACTGATATCGTGAATCGCAGGTTGGTTACGCACCAGATTAATCAATTTTTCTTATTCCATAGTTGAAAATGATTATAAGTAAAGCAAGATTATAAATAACGCAAGAAGTGTTAGGTTGTAAACCGGCACGAGTGAGCTGCGTGGCACAGTTTCTGTGTCGTGATCACAACGTGGCGCAGGCCACGTGCGGCGCAGTACTGCGCTGCCCTGCTCTGCGGCTCAATACGCTCTGTTCCGCCCCAAAACATAGAGAGGCAGAAACTGTGCTGCGCTGCGCTGCGTCGACTGCGCGTCAATGTGCGCCCGGCATAATGCTCTGCCGTTCCAACAGGTGGCGTGGCTGCGCGTGGACACGCAGACGATCCTGACGATCGCGGCGCACGTGATCACCAAGAACCACCGCATCGGCGTCACCCACAGCGACCGCCGCACGTGGTTCCTGCACATCAGGGACGTGCGGGAGTCGGACCGCGGCTGGTACATGTGCCAGATCAACACAGACCCCATGAAGAGCCAGCTAGGATACCTCGAGGTCGTCGGTAGGTACACGGTATAGCTGACGCATAGTCACCCACAGCGACCGCCGCACGTGGTTCCTGCACATCAGAGACGTGCGGGAGTCGGACCGCGGCTGGTACATGTGCCAGATCAACACAGACCCCATGAAGAGCCAGCTAGGATACCTCGAGGTCGTCGGTAGGTACACGGTATAGCTGACGCATAGTCACCCACAGCGACCGCCGCACGTGGTTCCTGCACATCAGAGACGTGCGGGAGTCGGACCGCGGCTGGTACATGTGCCAGATCAACACAGACCCCATGAAGAGCCAGCTAGGATACCTCGAGGTCGTCGGTAGGTACACGGTATAGCTGACGCATAGTCACCCACAGCGACCGCCGCACGTGGTTCCTGCACATCAGAGACGTGCGGGAGTCGGACCGCGGCTGGTACATGTGCCAGATCAACACAGACCCCATGAAGAGCCAGCTAGGATACCTCGAGGTCGTCGGTAGGTACACGGTATAGCTGACGCATAGTCACCCACAGCGACCGCCGCACGTGGTTCCTACACATCAGAGACGTGCGGGAGTCGGACCGCGGCTGGTACATGTGCCAGATCAACACAGACCCCATGAAGAGCCAGCTAGGATACCTCGAGGTCGTCGGTAGGTACACGGTATAGCTGACGCATAGTCACCCACAGCGACCGCCGCACGTGGTTCCTGCACATCAGAGACGTGCGGGAGTCGGACCGCGGCTGGTACATGTGCCAGATCAACACAGACCCCATGAAGAGCCAGCTAGGATACCTCGAGGTCGTCGGTAGGTACACGGTATAGCTGACGCATAGTCACCCACAGCGACCGCCGCACGTGGTTCCTGCACATCAGAGACGTGCGGGAGTCGGACCGCGGCTGGTACATGTGCCAGATCAACACAGACCCCATGAAGAGCCAGCTAGGATACCTCGAGGTCGTCGGTAGGTACACGGTATAGCTGACGCATAGTCACCCACAGCGACCGCCGCACGTGGTTCCTGCACATCAGAGACGTGCGGGAGTCGGACCGCGGCTGGTACATGTGCCAGATCAACACAGACCCCATGAAGAGCCAGCTAGGATACCTCGAGGTCGTCGGTAGGTACACGGTATAGCTGACGCATAGTCACCCACAGCGACCGCCGCACGTGGTTCCTGCACATCAGAGACGTGCGGGAGTCGGACCGCGGCTGGTACATGTGCCAGATCAACACAGACCCCATGAAGAGCCAGCTAGGATACCTCGAGGTCGTCGGTAGGTACACGGTATAGCTGACGCATAGTCACCCACAGCGACCGCCGCACGTGGTTCCTGCACATCAGAGACGTGCGGGAGTCGGACCGCGGCTGGTACATGTGCCAGATCAACACAGACCCCATGAAGAGCCAGCTAGGATACCTCGAGGTCGTCGGTAGGTACACGGTATAGCTGACGCATAGTCACCCACAGCGACCGCCGCACGTGGTTCCTGCACATCAGAGACGTGCGGGAGTCGGACCGCGGCTGGTACATGTGCCAGATCAACACAGACCCCATGAAGAGCCAGCTAGGATACCTCGAGGTCGTCGGTAGGTACACGGTATAGCTGACGCATAGTCACCCACAGCGACCGCCGCACGTGGTTCCTGCACATCAGAGACGTGCGGGAGTCGGACCGCGGCTGGTACATGTGCCAGATCAACACAGACCCCATGAAGAGCCAGCTAGGATACCTCGAGGTCGTCGGTAGGTACACGGTATAGCTGACGCATAGTCACCCACAGCGACCGCCGCACGTGGTTCCTGCACATCAGAGACGTGCGGGAGTCGGACCGCGGCTGGTACATGTGCCAGATCAACACAGACCCCATGAAGAGCCAGCTAGGATACCTCGAGGTCGTCGGTAGGTACACGGTATAGCTGACGCATAGTCACCCACAGCGACCGCCGCACGTGGTTCCTGCACATCAGAGACGTGCGGGAGTCGGACCGCGGCTGGTACATGTGCCAGATCAACACAGACCCCATGAAGAGCCAGCTAGGATACCTCGAGGTCGTCGGTAGGTACACGGTATAGCTGACGCATAGTCACCCACAGCGACCGCCGCACGTGGTTCCTGCACATCAGAGACGTGCGGGAGTCGGACCGCGGCTGGTACATGTGCCAGATCAACACAGACCCCATGAAGAGCCAGCTAGGATACCTCGAGGTCGTCGGTAGGTACACGGTATAGCTGACGCATAGTCACCCACAGCGACCGCCGCACGTGGTTCCTGCACATCAGAGACGTGCGGGAGTCGGACCGCGGCTGGTACATGTGCCAGATCAACACAGACCCCATGAAGAGCCAGCTAGGATACCTCGAGGTCGTCGGTAGGTACACGGTATAGCTGACGCATAGTCACCCACAGCGACCGCCGCACGTGGTTCCTGCACATCAGAGACGTGCGGGAGTCGGACCGCGGCTGGTACATGTGCCAGATCAACACAGACCCCATGAAGAGCCAGCTAGGATACCTCGAGGTCGTCGGTAGGTACACGGTATAGCTGACGCATAGTCACCCACAGCGACCGCCGCACGTGGTTCCTGCACATCAGAGACGTGCGGGAGTCGGACCGCGGCTGGTACATGTGCCAGATCAACACAGACCCCATGAAGAGCCAGCTAGGATACCTCGAGGTCGTCGGTAGGTACACGGTATAGCTGACGCATAGTCACCCACAGCGACCGCCGCACGTGGTTCCTGCACATCAGAGACGTGCGGGAGTCGGACCGCGGCTGGTACATGTGCCAGATCAACACAGACCCCATGAAGAGCCAGCTAGGATACCTCGAGGTCGTCGGTAGGTACACGGTATAGCTGACGCATAGTCACCCACAGCGACCGCCGCACGTGGTTCCTGCACATCAGAGACGTGCGGGAGTCGGACCGCGGCTGGTACATGTGCCAGATCAACACAGACCCCATGAAGAGCCAGCTAGGATACCTCGAGGTCGTCGGTAGGTACACGGTATAGCTGACGCATAGTCACCCACAGCGACCGCCGCACGTGGTTCCTGCACATCAGAGACGTGCGGGAGTCGGACCGCGGCTGGTACATGTGCCAGATCAACACAGACCCCATGAAGAGCCAGCTAGGATACCTCGAGGTCGTCGGTAGGTACACGGTATAGCTGACGCATAGTCACCCACAGCGACCGCCGCACGTGGTTCCTGCACATCAGAGACGTGCGGGAGTCGGACCGCGGCTGGTACATGTGCCAGATCAACACAGACCCCATGAAGAGCCAGCTAGGATACCTCGAGGTCGTCGGTAGGTACACGGTATAGCTGACGCATAGTCACCCACAGCGACCGCCGCACGTGGTTCCTGCACATCAGAGACGTGCGGGAGTCGGACCGCGGCTGGTACATGTGCCAGATCAACACAGACCCCATGAAGAGCCAGCTAGGATACCTCGAGGTCGTCGGTAGGTACACGGTATAGCTGACGCATAGTCACCCACAGCGACCGCCGCACGTGGTTCCTGCACATCAGAGACGTGCGGGAGTCGGACCGCGGCTGGTACATGTGCCAGATCAACACAGACCCCATGAAGAGCCAGCTAGGATACCTCGAGGTCGTCGGTAGGTACACGGTATAGCTGACGCATAGTCACCCACAGCGACCGCCGCACGTGGTTCCTGCACATCAGAGACGTGCGGGAGTCGGACCGCGGCTGGTACATGTGCCAGATCAACACAGACCCCATGAAGAGCCAGCTAGGATACCTCGAGGTCGTCGGTAGGTACACGGTATAGCTGACGCATAGTCCACCCAACAGCGAACCGCCGCACGTGGTTCCTGCACATCAGAGACGTGCGGGAGTCGGACGCGGCTGGTACATGTGCCAGATCAAACACAGCACACCATGAAAGAGCCAGCTAGGATACCTCGAGGTCGTCGGTAGGTACACGGATAGCTGACGGCATAGTCACCCACAGCGAACCGCCGCACGTGGTTCCTGCACATCAGAGAGTGCGGGAGTTCGGACCGCGGCTGGTACATGTGCCAGATCAACAACAGGACACCATGAAGAGACAGCTAGGATACCCGAGGTCGTCGGTAGGTTACACGGTATAGCGGGGGGTTGTGACGCCTAGTCACCCACAGCGGGACGCCCTCACGTGTTCCTGCACATCAGAGACGGGGGAGTCGGACCGCGGATGTTACAGGGCAGGATCAACACAGACCCCAATGAAGAGCAAGCTAGGATACTCGAGGTCGTCGGTAGGTACACGGTAAGCGACGCATAGTCACCCACAGCGACCGCGCACGTGGTTCCTGCCACATCAGCAGACGTGCGGGAGTCGGGACCGCGGCTGGTACATGCTGCCACGCATTCAACAACCAGACCCCATGAAGAGCCATCTAGGACTACCTCGAGGTCGTAGGTTAGGTACACGGTTATAGCTGGACGCGTAGTGGATGTAGTCTTCTCGGGAGACTAGCCGAGTAAGTAAGATGTTTCCACACGATATTTCGGCGATCTCAGTCTCCGTCTTCTGGTGAAGATGGCGACGGAGTCTGAGATCGCCGAAATATCGTGTGGAAACATCTTACTTACTCTGCTAGTCTCCCGAGAAGACTACATCCATTCTCATCGCCGAGAAAGACTTCGTTCCTGACGCATAGTGTTTTGCCAACATCTAAATGGCGACGTCACTGAAAAAAATGGGTGCCCATAAAACAGTTTAGTGGTTAAAAAATCTGTTTGGGAAAATATTTTCAGACATACATGTTACTCGATTTATAGCTTTACGAGCTATACCGCGTCGTTTATTGGATAATTTATCTAAGCTTTCGGCTGTTATACTCCATCCTTCTTCAGAGATACCATTTATATTTATGTTCACATAGCAACCGTCGCCAAGCATCGCAGGAGAAAAGGCCGCTATCTTCGTTGATGTTGTTGGAATTCCTTATAAACAGTATCTCTGAAGAAGGCTGGAGTATAACAGCCAAAAGCTTAGATAAATTATCCATTAAACGACGTGGCATAGCCCGTAAAGTTATAATTCATGTACAAAGACGGCCGCGGAAGTCTTAAGAATCATGCATGTTACTCGTTCAACGAAAACCAACATAAAAATAAAATCAAATGAGTAAACGATGTTTTCTTTACGTTACCCAATTAGCGACGCTTAACACCACAAAATCGCTTTACGATATTTTTCTTACAGTAAAATACTATTTAAAATGTGCCCAGTTTAGTATTTTGGAATAACAGCGGTATATTATTATACAATAAAAACTTAAATCTCAACTTAGTACACAACCCATAGGTTGGGTGGATTCAGAAGAAAACCTACTAAGCCAATATGTCATAGGTAGAACAGTCATTTCCTTTTTCTCTGGGATCTACAGTTTAATCTCGAACCTGAAACACGGAACGGCCTAACGTAGCTCATATGACGAAACACAACTCTTACAAGTTTTTAGCTCAGTCGTAATTTGAACCCCTGACCGATTCGCCCTGGTATGCATTTTTATTTTGAAAATTAATAAATAAATAAACAGCAACAAAACCAATAAGCAATGTTAAATCCACAACTAGTAGATGCATGACACAAACTGAAATATTTATTAAAAAAAAAACATTTTTTCTATCTGTATTTTCGGAAATCTATTAGATTTACAATCAGTTTCAAAGAGTTTTGTTCTTTCTGGCCGTTCATCGTTATCCCATCTTAAATGTTTACGATACGAAATACCTTAAAAATTAAAAAAAAATCAGAAGTATTTGCAAAGGAATGTTTTCCAGGCAATACTGGTAATGATTGCTGTGGCTATGATTCTTGAAGTAAGTAAAACATGAGTTATGGTAGAAAAAGTGCTAACCTGAAGAATCATATATATTATGTTTAAAAATTGTTTCTTTTGTGGTTAACCATCTTTTTCCCTTCATACTTAACATAAAACGATAAATGAGGAATTATTTTAAAGACTAATTTAATTTTTTAATTTAAATATCTTGTAATTTTTTTTACATGTACATGTACATTTTGTTTTGTGTTGTGAATAACAGCGTGTTTATGTTATGCGTATTTTTTAAGATTTCCTAAAGTATTTTCTGAATGTTTTGCAAGGCGCATAATACTTTTCCTCGTTCGTAATTCAGTTAAAAAAAAATAATTACCACAAATCAGCAGGTTCTTACGTCATCCTATTAGAAACCAACAACCTTGTTTATTTATCGTATATGATTCACGAAGTTTTCGCACGAGTCACAGAGTTTAATAATTACTTTAGTTAACTGAAAAAATAATACATGTAATTTGCTTGTCAACATTTTGACTACTTCGTATTCTGTGCAACTAATGGTAACGACCAGTCCACTTTTCGTTGATTATAACACAGACTGAAGCAGAACAAGGTGTATAGGAAGATTGTAAACGGAGCCTGCGGTCCAACACAGTTAAATCAACTAATACAGTAGCCTATATACAATAGAATCCTTAGCCAGTTTTTGTGAAAAACTTGAAACATGCGTAAACTAGTATTCTCTTTAAAATTTATCATTAATAAAGAACAAATGAATTAATTTAATGGAAGTATTCCTTTCTTTTAACTACGATAATACCAAATTAACAACAATAACACCGCTACACTTCTCTTCGGCTATAATCACTGAAACTGAAAGGCCTTATGGTGAACCCTAGTCATCGAAAATAGGCTCTAAGGTTCGCCTTAGCAATGGAGTTTCCTCATGACGATGTGCAACTAATGTCCAGGATAATCATAGATTGTTATAAAATTAGATCTTAAAAATACATATTTTATAATCACAACAACACGAACCACAAGTCACTAGATCGAATCACAAAGACTTGCGTTCCTAAAAACAGATCTCTTTTGCATACCATAGCCCAGGAAACAAAGAACATTTCCTCTACCACTTCCTTATGTACAAACAAGCGCTTCTATCTTGTGCTTATATGAATAATTTGTATCTAATCCTGTACGTAGAATACAAATATTTTACTGCTTATCATTAATCTTTAAGATGCTGTTATGACAGAAAGACATTTCCAATAACCGTGTATTTTAAAATTGTTATGAAGTGTTATTAACAAATTCACTCACTGAGTTCCTAGTAATTTCAATGCTGGTATTACATTGGTGATGTGACTGAGAGCAATATGATGTGAATTAAATAGTGCCAGGTCTTTGCGGCGCCATAATGATGTTCGGCACTTGTAACAGGATATATAGTTCAATCACGTTTCACATTTCGCGACTTTACCAGCACGGTAGCCCAGTAAGATGCTCGATTCCCAATTACCAGATCGTGCATCAAAATCCCGGGTTAAATAACAAACCTCTACGCAGTACATCGTTAAGTGACTTAGTAACACAAGAGTCTTTCGGAAGAATATGCCCTCATTCCTTCATTTATGTTCATATAATCAACAGAAATCACGTAATTTACTTAGGAAAAGTCATCATAATCAGGTGTACACATATAATAACACACAAACTCACAGAGAAAGGAATTGGATACCCTATACCTATGATGATGGTTAGAGTACCTCCTATGAGCGAAAGAAGCTACCCTTCATTTTGATGGCTGTAGTAAAAGTGGTGAGTTGGCTGTACATGGCGACCGTGACAGGATATGTCTTCTGTCCATGCAGTGCCTCCCGACATCCTGGACCAACCCACGAGCTCGGATCTGGTGGCCCGTGAGGGGTCTAACGTGACGATGCGGTGTGCAGCCAGTGGAAGTCCTCAGCCCACCATCACCTGGCGCAGAGAAGGAGGACAGCCCATACCCACGCCGGACGGCGGCCAAGGTACGTCTACAGTGGACAGCATCAAATAATAATCAGCAACGTAATAAGTGTCACTCTGCAGTGCTAATTTACAATGAGATACTCTGTTCGCAGACACAACAAACTTCTTACATTGTTTAGCCAGAACATTATGACCACTTACCTAATAGCCGGTATGTCCGCCTTTGGCACGGAAAACAGCGGCGACGCTTCTTGGCATAGAAGCAAAGAGACCTCGGTAGGTCCCTGGAGGGATTTTTCACCACATCCTGTACACATAAGTCACCTAATTCCAGTAAATTCCGGGGAGGGGGGGGGGGGGGTGATAAGCTCTTACACCACGTTCTATCATATCCAAGATGTGTTCGATCGGATTCAGATCTGGCGAGTTGGGGGGGGGGGCAGCATATCGATTGCAAATCGCCATTGTGATCCTCGAACCTCTCCATCACACTCCTGGCCTTGTGCCATGGCACATTATCTTGTTGGAAAATGCCACTGCCATTGGGAAGCATGGTCTGCAACCAGTGTACGATACTTAATGGCCATCATGGTACCTTGCACGAGCTCCGCTGGACCCACGGATACCAACGTCAATGTTCCCCAGATCATAATTGAGCCGCCGCCAGCTTGTCTCCGTTCCGCAGTACAGGTGTCAAGAAACTGTTCCCCAGTAAAACGACGGATTCGCACCGTCCCATCGGCATGACGAAGAAGGCATCACGGTTCATCAGATCATGCAACGACCAGTGACGATGGTCAGTAGTCCATTTCAGTAGTAGTTGCCGATTTCGTGATGTTAATATTGGCACATGCCTGGGTCGTCGGATGCGGAGGCCCATCGTTAGGAGTGTTCGGTGCACAGTGAGTTCAGACATACCTGAAATCAACCCAGCATTAAAGTCTGATGTTAGTTCCGCCACAGTTCGCCGCCTGTCCTGTTTAACCAGTCTGCCGAGCCTACGACGTCCTACATCTGTAATGAGGGGTGGCTGCCCAACCCGTCGACGTTTGGAAGTGATTTCACCTTGGTTTTTGAAGATACTCACCACAGCACTCCTCGAACACCCGACAATCTGCCCTCGGCCAAACTCAGATAGATCGCCGCCGTCCCCATTCTAAACACGGATAGCACGCTCACTGATACTACATGCACCGTGCGTGTGTCTGACTAGCAGACATTCCTCGTCAGGTGACGCTGCTATCGCCTCGACGGGTTTATATCAATAGTAGGTAGGTAGTGTTATTGTTCTGGCTGATCAGTGTACTACTACGCTTTACATTTTTTTTCTCGCTTCCGTACTAGTCTTTTCCTGTGTCCCATGAGAAATGTACAGTAGCTCGCTATAGTGGCTTAGAGAATCGGTATGTAGGGTAGGAGTCATCTCACTTAGTCAAACCGTCGGGACTTTCATCCAACTGGGCAGTTATTTCAGAGATATAACGGATGAATGTTTTTGGACATAAGTGTACTCTCTTTTGCATACACTCTGCGAGTAAATACGGTATCGCAGGATGCTTTAAACAAAACAATTTAAGCTGTTTGACTGGAACCTCTACATAATTCTATGTACGAATTGGCTGAATAATAAATGCTGACTGTTGTTTAAGAATCTCTACGCATCTCCCCTGCGTATAGTTTAAGCTTCTAGCCTCACAATATGGATCGCCGAAGGCAGGAGTACCTGGTGATGGACGTTTCTAAGGGCGTTGATTGCTTGTTAATTTTTAAAACTTTCAAAGCTGGGGAAAACGGCCTACAAAGCTTTTAGCGCATATGTGATATATCCTGACTCGGAAAAGCAAGTGATGGACAGAATAAATTAAGATAGGCGAAAAATTCTCGTAGCGTTGAAAGAACGACGTGCTTAGATCACGTGCGTGAGACTGTCAGTCACAAGAACGCGGGAGTATGAAACTTGCTTACCCAATCAGAGACAAAAAATATGGTCGTTGTTAATTTTTGTTCAACTTATTTTGGGTGGAGGATCACTGAAAGGTAACGGTGACATTTTGGTTGGCCAAGCGGGGTACCTATCTGACGGTGGTATACACATTTGCTCAAGCGCAGTGCGACCTACATTGCTCCAGCCCGAGAAAGACACAGTGGTATAGTGCGCGTCCCGAACGACAGACAGACAGAGAGCCATTAACTGCTCCTTTGAGCATGGTATGGTGGAGTTTATTGTCTTTCGACATTTACTCCAAGATCATTACGATGGGGTATAGCATTTCTCTAGGTGTGTCTTCTCATTATGGCTTCTAATCGGTGTCTTCATTTGGGTGACGTGCCGTCCTCACGGCATCTTGAATGCAACTAAGGCAGCTTCGCGCATGGGGGCATGCCTCCTTGCGATGATAGGTGATTTAAAAGTTGGACGAGTAGATTGATAAGGACATCCAGTCTGTCCTTTCGATGGTCCACAACGTGACTATCCCAGTTGAGCCCGAAATTTCCTCCGGAAGTCGTCTGGCTACCTTGGTTGTTCTCTGGTGTCTTCCTGCTGCTTTGACGTTGGCTGGTGTTGACTGTCGAGATGTGTTGGTGATGTGACCCCGGAGCTACGCTCTCCCGCCGACTTGTAGCAGGCTGCGTATGAAGCACATTAGTCCGCTGCATTCTGTTCCTTGCTGTTCCAAAGTACTGCGACGTTGATGTTTCGCTGACGCCCCGCTCTCTTGTCGACTTATAGTTCGCTGCAGGTGAGGCCCTTGACGCCGTTGCGGACTCTTCCTG